>CXYZ01010808.1:2141530-2187205 GCA_900006705.1 Sonneratia caseolaris
TATTATTTATATTATTTATTAAATATACATTTTAATTTATTAAAATTTTAATTTCATCTATAAAGTCGCTGATTTTTTATATATCTAATTTGAAAAGTATGCTAAACTCCTTGAAAAAAAAAAGAAGAGCTTTTTTTTGTGCGATTTCCTTGTTGACTTGCGTCAACGATTCTTGAATTTGGAGGCACCCTGCGTGATCCACTCCTAGGATCAGTCGCCATCGAAGAACCACAGGAGAAGTGTCCTCCTTCCCTCTCTCCCGTGCTTCCAAATATCTATCCTATTGAAAGATCTCGGAAGCGTTCTCGTGCCATTGATTTCTTCAAGTTTCGCCCGAGCAAGAATCGAAGAAGTGAAAGAATCTTCGCTAATTGTTCCGAGGTAGTAATTACTACTTGTGGGTCTATTTGCGTTCTGGGTAAACGTATGAATCGAATTATGATTCGATGCGCTTCGTTAATGTCTCTAATTTGATTTCTGCGTAGTTTCTGTTTGCGCTAAAGATATCGTTTGATTGTTAATAACTCGCTTGTTTCTCCGTACTTTGATTGGATTCTATGTTTTGTGTGTTCATCCTCTTGTATTAGTTATCAATTGGTGGACAGGTCATATGTAGGTTGTTGTCGATGAAACTTACCATGGAGTGGATTTGGTGATCGAGAGTTTTGTCTCATGATCTTTTTG
Organism: Sonneratia caseolaris; assembly: GCA_900006705.1. Lineage (NCBI taxonomy): Eukaryota > Viridiplantae > Streptophyta > Magnoliopsida > Myrtales > Lythraceae > Sonneratia > Sonneratia caseolaris. Next base: position 2,142,215 of record CXYZ01010808.1, read on the forward strand.
TAGTTTTGCCTTTTTATTTCCTAGAGAAGTGAAAATCTCTTACGAGAGTCTAAGCTCTTGGCCTGAGCTCTCTACTAGTGCTTGCTTGGAACTTGAAACAAAATCTTGGATGTGAACCTTAGGGCTGTGGATGCATTTTTGCCTAGTTTTTGATGATGTGATATGTAATATTGAAAAAAAAAGAAATTCTTTTGATGAATTTCTGTTGAAAAACTTGCTCAACTATGGAGATGTGATAATCAAGAAGCAGTTGAAGCATGACGTATGTTGGCATATTTTTTTTCAAATTTGGTTACCTTGGATTCTTTTCATGACGAGTCATGTTAGATTCAATTTGGGAATCAATTTTCCTCTGATATAAGTTTTGTTTCACAGAGGAACTCCTCATCCCACTGATAGTAGCTCGAGTATTTGCAGTCTTCCAAATCCAAACTGCAGCATCTCATGGCTCAAGATAATTCAATTAGTATTGATTCACCACGGAGACGTTCTGGTCTGTTGAGAGATCAGGTCCAGCTGATTAAGAAGAAGGATTCTGATCGTTATGAGATTGTCCCGATTCCAGATTCACTTTCATTTGAGAAGGGGTTTTATGCGGTGATTCGAGCTTGCCAGTTATTGGCTCAGAAGAATGATGGGATAATATTTGTGGGAGTAGCAGGTCCCTCTGGTGCAGGGAAGACTGTGTTCACTGAGAAGATTCTCCATTTTATGCCCAGTATTGCTGTCATATCAATGGATAATTACAATGATTCGAGCCGAATAATTGATGGCAATTTTGATGGTATATTTTCATTTCTGTTGCCCATTTATCTCTATATAACTTGTATAAGCATTGCCCATAACTTTTGAAAGAGAACTTCTGATATACAAGCACTGAATCTTTTTGCTGGGATGTCCCTTTCTCTCTTGCAGATGGTTCTCTATCACTAATTTCTTTCATTCTATGAAATCTTCCAGGGAAGTTTGCATGACAGTACTCTTAACTGCTGTTTCATTGATGCAGACCCACGCTTGACAGACTATAATACATTACTTGATAACCTTCATGGCCTAAAAGAAGGGAAGCCTGTTCAAGTTCCTATATACGATTTCAAGACTAGTTCTCGCATAGGTTACAGGTCGGTAGCTGCCAATTTCTATAAATATAATTTTTTATATGTTGGTAGAATTTTTTTGTTAAGATCTTTTCTATATTCATAAATTAGGACGGTGGAAGTTCTTAGTTCTCGCATTGTCATCATAGAAGGAATATATGCCTTGAGTGAGAAACTGCGAGGTATGCTCAATCTTCGAGTTTCAATCACTGGTGGGGTTCACTTTGATCTTGTCAAGAGAGTTTTACGGGACATTCAGCGTGCTGGTCAAGAGCCTGAAGAAATAATTCAGCAAATATCGGAAACGGTGTTCCTGCTTATCCCAATTTTGATGTTTTCACTGCTTTGGTTGATCAGTAATTGTGCTTGCTTATCCTTTCATTACCTCCAGGTCTGGGCTGCAAAATGGTTCAATTAATTGATTTCGGTTTCACTCATGATGATTTTGCAAAATATTTTCAGGTGTATCCAATGTACAAAGCTTTCATTGAACCTGACCTCCAGACTGCACATATCAAAATAACCAACAAGTTCAATCCTTTCACTGGATTTCAGAACCCAACATACATACTAAAGGTTTATTTTCTGCTCAAAATTGTAGCCTCCCTGTCAGTTTCTCCCTTCCTGTTTCATCAGCTCTTTCTTCATGGGCAGTCTGCAAAGGAAGTAACAGATGATCAGATCAAGGCTGTCCTTCCTGACTCATACTCTGAAACTTGGGAGGAAACTTATGACATCTACCTTCTACCTCCTGGTGAAGATCCTGAAGCCTGCCAATCGTACCTTAGGATGAGAAATCGTGATGGTAAATACAACCTAATGTTTGAGGTGAGAAAACTGTGTGGAAACTTTTACATTATCCTTAAGTCCCGCCAATCTACCAGCTTTATAACCTGTTCTCATCTTCTTTTCATGTTTAACTGCTGTCTCTTTCAGGAATGGGTGATGGACAGTCCTTTCATTATATCTCCAAGAATAACTTTTGAAGTTAGTGTCCGTCTTCTTGGAGGACTGATGGCTCTTGGGTACACAATCGCAAGCATCCTTAAAAGGAGGAGCCATATTTTCTCCACTGACAGGATCTGCATAAAAACTGATTGGCTTGAGCAAATTAACCGTCAATATGTTCAGGTACTTGCTGCATTATAATGTTCAGTTTAGGCTGAAAAGCTCCCTTCTATCATAGAAGTTAATCAGGCTATATATGGTACAGTGGAATGGAAATGAGAAAACTAATGAAGATTCCCTTCCCTGGTATCAAGGTTCAAGGGCGAGAACGGATGTATGTCAAGTGCATCGCAGAGCAGCTGGGATTGGAAGGTTTTTATGTGCCTCGAACGTACATAGAACAAATACAATTGGAAAAGCTTATTAATGATGTCATGGTAGATTTTCTTCTGTTATAAGTTTCGTTTTGCTTAAAACCTGCCATGCAAAAGTCCTAATAGATGGAGTATGTTTATTTGCAGGCTTTGCCAGATGATCTTAAGACAAAGCTCAGCATTGATGATGATGTTGCTTCAAGTCCCAAGGAAGCTCTTTCCCGAGCTTCTGCTGATAGAAGGCTCAAATATCTCAACCGGTAAACTTTCGGTTCACCAAATGTGACAGTTGAGGAAACAGATAGAAACAATGTTGATGAAGAATTTTCTTCTTAATTCTCCAGGGGCATCTCGCAGTCGTACTCCAATCAAAGGGATAAACACTTGTCAAAATTGACAAAACTTGCAGTCAACAGTAGAAGGTTTGATGGAAGAGGCCCAGAATCCCCTGCGGGGATTGCAAATCAGGTGATTAACATTTTCTGCCAGGATAAGTAACGTTATGATGATGACTGATGTCTTTATTAATGTATCTACTGATAGTGTGTTTCTCTGCATCAAAAATTCCCTTCAGTGCTATAATTGTTTAAACTTTTGTTTGTCTTCTTATCCTGGTTCTAGGGAGTCCTCACTCAACTATCAGACCAAATCTCCACTTTGAATGAGAGGATGGACGAGTTCACAGCACGCATTGAAGAGCTTAACTCGAAGTTCAATGTGAGAAATGCCTCTGCGTCCCAGCAGAACTTGGCTCTGCAGGCTGAAGCGTGCAATGGATCAACCCCAACCACCCTCTTCATCACAGGCTTAGGAAACGGGCAGTTGACTGGAACCCTGATGCAGCGCTCCTCTTCTGCTTCTCAGTTAGCCAAGGACTCTCCTGTGATGGAAGAGGTAAGCTGCGTCTTCTAAAGATTATTTTGCCCATACTCTTTTAGAGTTCTCTAATCTGCGGTCTCATGATTGGCAGGTAATGTTCATAGTACGAACTCAGAGACAGATCATACATCAGCTAGACAATCTATGTAGTCTTCTGCACGAGTACAGGGGAGATCGAGTCCGGCAAGCTCAAACAGATAGGACAAATGCCATAGCTGACTTGGACTCCTACGCTGTCCCTCTGATTTTGACTCTGGCTGTCGGTGGCCTAGGTGTCTTCCTCTTCAAGACCCTGGCCACTCGAAAATGATCCTACTACAGTTCCACTTGTTGGAAGAGGAGCAAACAAGATCGCAGACTATGGCTTATACTAGTCATTTTCCTGTAGACATAATGTATAATATATATTTCACGATGTATAATATAGTGAGGGCTATTTATCTGAATTTGGATGGAGGCAGACTTTAGTGCTTAGCAAATTCAATTCTGTTACAGATCTGTTCTGTAAAGTACATGTTTGGGAACCTTATATATGGTTTTCTAATGAAGCCGAAGCCATCTGAGCAATTGAATGGAACCTACCATATGGTTTCAGGATGACAGCGATTCCAGTAACGGACCCAAAAAGTGATATCCGTGTAAGATGGAATAAATTGGCTTGCCATTACTTAAGATTTACTCATATCATGGTACGTATGCCAAGATAATTGCATCGCAAATGAAAAATGAAAGTAAAAACAGGTGCAGCTGCCAGAAATGAAAACAGCATCTTGGTACTCAGAAGAGAGAGGAGGTAAGTTCGGAAACTTCAGCTACAACTTGATTATACTCAGACTTGAGCTTTTCTTGTTCTTCTTGGTCTAATTCCCCCTTGGTCGGCTTTGTGAGGACCAGGACACAGCATGTGGGTCTCTTTGTCACCCCCGCGCTTGCTAGATCCTGCAGCCACAGATTAACCAGAAATATAACGCAGCCTAGAAAACACTATTTTCAGTGTAAGAGGGGTGAGTAACCTGACAAGGATCAGAGATAAACATACTTCCTTGGAAGGAACATAGATATAAGGAATCTCAGCCTCTTCGCATAAGATTGGGACATGTGTAATTACATCGATTGGAGATATATTCCCCGCAATAACACACAACCTGCAAGGCACCAAATCAACACATAAACAAACCATCAACAACATCAACCATTCCAAACAAAATTCATAAGCCCCTAGAGTTTAAACAAGATTCAGACGCACAGAAATTGAAGATATGGATATCTACAAGATACAACCTTCTACCTAATCTAACATGTGACCTAATCAGCTGAAAAGGCTTAAGCACCATCAAACTGCTCCTGGTAACATTCAAATAGTGCCCCTATTCAATATCCAAAGGACCTCAGTAAGGATCAAGCTTTAACTTCAAGACAAACCGAAAGATTGATTAGCAAATACTAGAACTTAGTATGCATCCTGCAAACAAGCTCGTATTCAGTAATCACTGGACCCTCAGATCATTACAAATATAGCTCTTTATAATTATTCACCAAAGAAGTATTAAGCTTGATCACCTTAAGAACACCTGAGTAAACACAAATCAAACTATCCCAACAAATGTCAACATAAATCAAGTTTTAGAAGCACAGGACAGTGGTTGCTGAGACTGAAGAAAAAGGAACTGACCCCTTATTACCGCGGCGGATACTTTTGACCACCTCCTTCACGCCTCTCTTCAAACATTTGTGCTCAGCAGCTGAAACAAAAAATCAACAGAATCGACAATTACGCCCCAAGAAAAATCCAACTTGACCGAAGTCACCGCTCTCTTCTGGTACTCATCGCCCAAGACAAAGCCAAGTTGTTCACTTTCCCAGCTAGGAGACAGGGAACGCACGAGCAAAGCTCGAGATTTATTGTACCTTTGCGGACAAGCTTAAAGGTCCGTTTGCACAGCTTCTTGCCGGCGAGAGGTTTAGCGATCGGGGCCAGGGCTAACACCTTCTTCCTATCCTTCTGTGTTCTTTCTGCTTCGCTATCGCTCACCATGGCTCTCTTCCCTCTCCTGTGCGAGAGTGGCGGTGATTAGAGTTTCTCAGCTCGGGCGTGTCTGCTTCAGCCTCCAATTTCCTTCAGGACTCGGTTTTCCAGGGTTTAGCATTGCGTGAACAGCACTTGACGCTATGCGCGTGTGCCTTGAGATTGTTTAAGTCGATTCCCAGAATTGAATGTTGCTCATATGGCTAACTCATGTATATCCGAATCAATCAGAGTACGTATTAAATTAATATATGGATGAGTTGATAATCTTCAGAAAAATTTTTGTTAATAAAATTTGATTATTAGATTGTTTATTTAAAAATTTAATGATCAAATTAATAATTATCATATTATTTGTACCAAATTAATAGTAAATTTGGTATGTATAAAATAAACCTTTGTAAAGGTTGTCATAATCCGGCAATAACCCTTGTACTATGCTTAGATCGTCGGGATGTGGCAATGCTGAATAGAACCCACGGGATAAGAATGAATCGTGATTTCAAATAAAATTCAGATGACATTTTTTTAATGTGAAAAATGAAAATTTTACACTTCTGATTGGCCGTAATAAACAAGGAATCCAGATCTCCTGACGCTTCACCAAGTGAATAGGACGTGCGTGCGGTGTCGTGGTGAGGAAAAGCCGCTGCCAAAAAACGAACAGGGATAAGGGACAAGATTTTCGAACGAATCATGGCCGTCGGTTGGGATGACAACCTCGACACTACGCCATAGGTTGACCAGCGACAGCCATCAATCTAGTGGTTAGGACGGCGGTCAGCGCCACCCCGGTTATTGTCACTCTCTCCCTTGCTCTGCTCAGTGGGTTTTACATTTTGTTCTTTTATTCCCTCAAATTTTGTTGCTTTGCTTGAAATGTTCAAGGAATTTCAGAAAGCAGCTGATAAGGCGCGGGTGCGGTTGTTTCTCCTCCAGAAGAGAGCAGATATTGGTTTCAGGTGGCTCTCGACGGCTATGGCGAAGAACAGGAGCTCCAAGGTTCAGGCTCTGTACGACCTCTGCAAGAAGACTTTCACGCCCTCGGGAACTCTGCCGCCTTCTCCTCAGGCCGTTCAGAAGCTCCGTTCACTCCTGGGTACTCCTCGATTCCCATTACCCTCTTTGGCCATTTCCAAAGTTCTTGTCCTTTTCAAGGGTTGGCTCAATCTTTCGCGCGGGTACATTCAATGTTTTGAAGAGTGAAATGCCCTGATTTAGCATAACTCTTCATCTGGGATTTGTTTGTTCCTAGTTCTTCATGCCAAAATGCACTGATTCTATCAATTCTTCATATGGGAAGTGCTAAATTTCCTTTGAGTATTGTTTTTCATTCTTTTATGTGATTCCTGTGCACCTAATCAACTTGCCATAATGTGTTAATGGAGTCTCTGGTCGGGATTCAACATTTCCTTTTCGAGTACAATAAAGTTTATTCTGCTACGTGCAATGTGTATGACGGAAGGATATGCATATAATATCTGAATGGCATGTTCTGTTATAAATTCCTTTTTTTATACACATTATTATATTCTACTGTTCAAGATATACGGGATTTACACATTATGTCCTTAGAGCAGCTTTGCAATCCCCAGCTTTCAAGCCAAACTGCACCCTCCTAAGTTGATTGTATCCTTGATAAAGAGACTAATATATGCCTTATTGGCGAAAGGACTCTTTCAGTTACTACAGAGTCATGTAGCTCCGTCTGTACAAAAAAATGAAAAAAAAAATCATTTCTTGCTCTATTATCTGTAGATATAGCAGTTGAAAGTAATCTTATAGATTTTAGTCTACAGGTTCTAGCCCCTTCCAGTTTGTAATTGAGAAATTCAGTTCAGCATCCCAAGAGTCTACATGCTTGATGCTTAACAAATTCTCTAAAAGGACACTTCTGATCTCCTTTTGTCTCTCATGTTCAAACACCAATCCTGCTGTAGGAGCTGTCTGAATCATGAAAATCAATGCAACAGCACGCTTTGTGTTAATTTTTACTGTTTACATTCACCAAAAAATCTGTTGTGTGTTATGAAACAATGGTCAAGTGAACTTGAATGAGATAATTTACAAGGATATAAACAAGTTAGGGTTAGATTTCTTTTCCTTTTCACAAGTGACAAGTTGCTGTAGGTTGTCAAATTACAAAAAGAGCAACATAATAGTTAAGTAGATGAGGTGTCTTGGGGATAATTTAGTATTGAAAAGAAAGATTAAACAAGTTGTGACAAGGCATGACGAATGGAGTTTCAAGCTTAATTGCCTCATTAATTGGAAGATTACTTAACTCTGCTGATGTTAGAGGTCCCATGAAGAAGTTTGTGACTGAGCTCTCCTTGAAGTTGATCCGTGATAATCTTATTCTTCTTCCAGAATTACTATTTATAGGAAAATTAAATGTGTAAGCACTTAACAGTCAGCATTTTCTCATATTAATCTTCTGAGTTGATAGTATTTGTGATTGGCTTTTCATTATGATGGATTGTTGATAGATGCTCCTTTGCAGACACTGTAGGCCCTGCTGATGTAGGGCTGTCAGAGAATGTGATGGATGATGATCGAGGACTTGGTTTCTTCAGACTCAACCAGTTGGATAGAGTGGCTCGGTGGGCCCAACCAATAACTTATATAGATATTCATGAATGTGATAGCTTTACAGTAAGATCCATAAAGCCACATATCTTCTTGAATTTTTTTTAAATTTCTCTCTGGCAATGATCCTTTTCTTATTTGTTCAATTATTTATATTTTGGCAGATGTGTATATTCTGTTTTCCTACCTCAGCAGTTATACCTCTTCACAACCATCCTGGAATGACTGTTTTCAGCAAAGTTCTCTATGGATCTCTGCATGTGAAAGCGTATGACTGGGTTGAACCTCCTTGCTTCCCTAATGAAGAGGGTTCAGGTTTGCTGGAACTTATTTATTCTCCAAAATTAATACATTTCTCTTGTCAAACGCTGTGCCATTGATTTAAGAATTGCTGCAAACTGATCTGACGATGGAGATGGGACCAAATAATTTCTAATTAATGCAAGTTGAATTACTAGATAATGTCAACTGCAAGTCGGGTTTGATCTGTTTTGTGGTCAATATGGTAGCTAGTAGCTACTGTTTTACGTGAGAAGCTACATAGTTTCTCTAATACCACCTAGTGGTGCTCTTCATAGATAAGATACTAGACCAGGTTTGAGGGAGGTTTTCAGGTCTACACAATCATGACTATCGACTATTGTTCATCCCACAAGTCTGTGATAGATTCCATGTTTACACATAAATAATCAGCAAACAAGTTTAACCCAATTCCAGAAAAATGATATGATGTTAGTCTTTGCATGGGTACTGTGAGATCAAGGAATTCAAAAAGCCATGCATTGCATTAAGCTTTGAAATGGATTACCTGAAATTGCTTGCGTCTCTCTCTGGCAGGGAGATTGGCCAAGTTGGTCGCTGATAAAGTTATAACTGCTCCTTCTGAGACCACTGTTTTATACCCAACTACTGGAGGAAATCTACATTGTTTTACAGCAATCACTCCCTGTGCGGTTCTGGACATTCTCTCCCCTCCTTACCGGGAAGATGTTGGCAGAAAGTGCACGTACTACCAGGATTACCCTTACATCACCTTAAGTATGTTCAATTTTCATCCTCCCCAAGGCTGGCTCGCTTAAATCATAGACTTCTTTCTTTCTGAAGTTTCAAGTCATTTTCCAATGAATTGCAGCTAACAATGGTGATACAAAGCATGATGAGGAGAACTCTGCTTTGCTTACTGAGATAGGGACTCCTGATGATCTCTATATGCGACCGGCAATGTACATGGGGCCCCCCATTGAGGTTTAGCACTATGAAGATGTCCAAAGATGAGAAACAACAGGTTTCATGCTGTATTTTCCTCTACGATGTCGAATTGATGCAGACAGGAGGGAGAATCTGAATTCTGTACTTAGCAATGTATATTCCCATTCTGAGTTTTGAAAATTAAATTTTTTTAAAGATATATAGTGACTTTCATTCATTCATACTTAAAGCAGGTTGAGCAATACAAAAACCAATATCCTCATCAACTAGCATATTCCAGCCAAAGAAGGCCAAATCATGTGCTGCCCGGTTCACTAGTCTATCAACCTATCTAACCCGAAATATAACTAAATGTTTCAGCAGAAGTCCAGTGTCTTGAATGACTGAATCTTCTCCGACGGTCAGCTGGTATTATGTGAAAGAAAACTTGGTATCAGTTGCAATCAGTTAGAATTAACAATTTTCTCCAATTGCTGTCATGAGCAATCTTTAATTCTCTCAAGACGGCTTTTGTCTCAGCTTGTATTGGAGAAGCTGTCGATTCCTTGTCAAACCATTGTAGTGTCAGGCTTGTTTTGTGGTTAGCAACACCAGCATAACAAGTCCTGTCACTAAAATAAAAGCTGCATCAATATTAATTATACACCAATCATCTTCCAAAACAGAAAGAACAGTGTGATCCCCGCTGGTCATCGATTGTTCAGATTTGCTTAATCTCCTGTAGCTTGCATAATCGTAACCAACTCCGCCACTTTGAGTAGTATGCTCAATGAAGAGCTTTTTCAATTTATACAGGAAGTCATGTAAGTCTGCTTCATGTCCAGCATGAAGAGTTTTGAAACTAAATAAATAGACCGGGAAAAGGCACAGAATTAGCAAGAAGCCTGCTATTAGATCGGAGAGCTCTCTCTCAATAGAAAAGTAAAAGTTACAAAGAATAGCAGTTCAAGTGCGGGAGATTATCCAGTAAATACAAAATGTCTGTCCAAGCAAAACCGATATCATGAGAAGGAAAACAGACATCATATAAGTTCAGCTGAAAACGCAGCCATTTTGTTATAGGAGAATTCTTAGATCAGCTCTAATTCATATTCTTATAGACTGCCTGAGGTTATCTTCCATCCTGAAACTTTCAGCAAAGGTCAAGTTTTAAAACGGCAGGATGCAAGAAGGGATTTCTTCATGGTGATCTGAAAGATTCACCAGCAAAACGGACATCTCCAAGTTCCTCCTCAAGGTGCAGGAGCTGCAATGAAATGGATAGACCACGTCAATGAATGATTAATGGTGAGTCAAGCTAAAAGTTGGCAGATATTATTAAAGAAGAGAAAATTGTCTGGCATATTTAGTTCTTGAAAGCCCTAAGTAGTTTGGGTTTCCGCTTCTTGACAATGTGGAAAACAGAGAGAGAGAGAGAACCTGAACTGCAACTTACACTACTTGATCGACTATAAACTGGAAAATAAAGAAACCTAAAATCTAAGAAATATTGGAAATCTGATATCTGGAATTTGTTTAGTAGATAGCATCTATAACAATCTTCTGCTTAACGTCAGTACATTCAGATCAGTAGAGAAGATGGTGCACTACCTGATTGTACTTGGGCAACCGCTCACTTCAGCAAGGAGCTCCTGTCTTGATCTATGAACAGAGAATTGAATGTATAGCATTTAGCCATGAATGCAAGGGTCGAGCCAATCATACCTGCCCACTAGCTAGCCCGACAGAAAGATTGGCGATAAAGTTGTCCTCAGTTTCGCCACTGCGGTGGCTAATCATGACCTCCGAACCTGCAGCTTTTGAGTCAAGAGCCGCTTGAATGGATTCTGTCACTGTACCAATCTGATTGACCTACCAACAAAAATGAGATGTTAGGTGAACATGATCAGATAATTGTGCTTATCAATAAAAGGGTTCCTCTTTATACTTAGAATGTGAGACACCTTCAACAGTAAGCTGTTGCATGCCTTATTTTGAGTAGCTTTGGCGATTCTCTTTGGATTTGTGACCAACAAGTCATCTCTCACAAGTTGAATATCAACTGAAGATAGGAGAGATGCCCACGAGCTCCAATCATCTGTGGTTGAGTGGATCCTCAATGGATACAACAGGGAAGTCCTTCACAAACTCCTCTGGGCTGAGAGGATGTGAGCTCCATCATTCAGCTGTTTCTTGAAGTTAAGGTCATAGCTTCCATCTTTCATGAAAAACTCAGAAGCAGCAACATCCATTCCTATCTTAATCTGCAAAATCGTTTCAAGTCCAAGGTTAGAAAGTCTTGTGTGGAGGGATGGAGCTGAGGATAAATTGCAAATTGATTGCCAATATCAAGATATAATCATTTTTGAGCCAACGGTTTAAAAATAGTTGATTTGTTGTCAACAGCCAAAATGTTGTTAGGCTGCATAAAATTCTGATCTGTAGTTGGTGCAAGAGAATCAAAAGAAGAGAAACAATAGTGATTCTTCCACCTTGCCAGCGTATTCAGCCATCTTGATTGCATCCATAAGAAGGACCAGCCCTTCTCTATTGTCCCAAACATTTGGCGCAAAACCCCCTTTGTCCCTCACATTGCAAGCATCCTGTCCATGTTTCACGTTAATGATACCCTTCAGAATAAACATGGAAGAAAGATTTTAAGCAGAATGGTACGGCCACAGATAATTCAAACCAAGATGTGGCCCGAAAACTAATCCTTGATATAGAATCAATCATAACTAGCGACTGGTATGGAATATGTGATGCGACCCATGTCAATCAAGTGGCTACCTTTTTTATTTTATTTATTTATTTTTTGCGGATCATAATAGGTTAGATGCTCCCTTTTTCATTTCAAAAGAAGCCAACAAAGAGAGGAAATGTACGACAGTGTGGCAAAATAAAGGCAACACAAGCGATAGTAAACAATTAGCTTCCCCACCTTCACCACCCGTGCGAAGTGCCATGCCAAATGTGCTTGCACTGACAGGGAGGATCATAAACTCTTGCATGGCAAGATAATTTCCACTGTGACTACCCCATTGATGACATTGAATGCTGGAACTGGCATGACGAGCTCTTTGGTTCCAATGATTTCCTGAATTTGCTCGTACAAGGGCACTCCCTTAGTGCCTGCACCTGTTCTGCAGACGCTGAGAGACACTCCAAGTGCAGCATTGGCCTCCATTTTTGACTTGTTGGGCGTCCCATCAATTTCCAGTATGATCAAGTCCACTTCTGCTTGGTTTCTGAGACAAGGCAAAGGATTAGTCAGAATCACACTTTACAAAACAGAGAGATTTCTTTTCTAACCGTCATATACATAGACAAAATTCACGGATTAACACAAGGCTGCAAGTATTTAGATAAACAAGTGAACAATTAAGAAACCAGATATTCTTTCAAGACACAACATTTTCGCCTATCCCTATCTGCAACTTGCTTATGTTATGGAGCTATGAATCATAGGGAGAACTTTAGCTTTCATATCCCTTAGTAATTTGTGGAAAATTTAGAGCGTTCAATAACTACGAGCCCAGACAATTCCCAAACACAAGTTCTATAACGCCACATAGCACGTCAAGTTTTTCCATCTTTTCCACGCACTTCCTCTTATCTTCCCAGTTCCCCCATAAACTTCTGAAGGAGAAAGTCTCAGCATACTTCTCTGGTGCTTCTTTTATGAACTCCCAATATCAGGGGGAAAGAAGTATCTCTAATCCACAAACATCGATGCATCTAAATGCCGACGGTAAAAAGGTCAAACTTCAGCTCAATTAGAAGTCACAGGACAACTGGAGTCAACCTCCCCAGTCTCCATTTCAGTTTCGTGAAAATTCGATAACAATAGCATATTTTGATCAGACAGAACAGCACACATTCAGTCGCATTGAAGAAATGCACAAAGATTTTTAGGAAAGAAATGGTGCAAATATAATTTAGTTTACGATTCTGATCACTCCAAATCATTATGCCATGACTACTTTTCGCACATATAAATTTAAAAGTTCGATCTTTTCTTCAGACAGTACCTGGCATCAACTCCGATGAGTTTCCGGCCCAGCACCTCGTTGATGTTCCGAACGGCATTGAGCACGCCCTTCCCGCCGTACACTCTCTTGTCGCCGTCCCTGAGCTCGAGGGCCTCGTAGATACCCGTGGAGGAGCCGCTGGGCACGGCGGATCGGTACAGGTCGTCGGTGCTCCCTGGACGCTGCCTTGACGGCGCCGGCGGGGGGAGAGGCAGAGCACCGGACCATGGAGCCTGCTCCGGGGGGGCTGCCAGCGTGAGTTTTTGGAGGGGCTTCGCGGAGACGAAAGGGGAGGCTAAGGCCACTGCTGGGTTAGAGACAGAGAGAGCCTGGAGAGTGAACAGATAGAAGGGATTTGCATATGAAGAGGTGAAGGAGACGTCGGAAACTCCGCCGCCGGGCGATCAAACTGGTGGCCTCTGGTCGTCATGGAAGGGAACGTTAGGGACCGGGGCTGACCAACGAGAGATTCGTCGCTGGTCCAGGTGCGCGGTGAGCCCCACTTGAAATATGGCGGGCCCCTCAAAGGATTGCCCTGGGTTTATTAAGCGCCGGGAGTACTACTGATGTCACATCGAGTTTACTGGCATTCGTGCGCAGAGTGTTCTCGATCAAGTCTATTGTTGTTGTCCTTCGGGTCATCAATTCTCATTGGCGGGAGGGGAAGCTTGACGACCAAGACCAGACGAATTGGTTGGACTTGCGTTATTTAGGAGGGCTCGAATCCGAGGCACAGGCTGCAAGAAGAGCCAATGCTAGCAAAGAGTCCGAGACAACTTCCAAATCCTTACTAGACGAGCCAGCGTTTGACCACAAATTCAAATTTCAATTGAGCTGATGCCTTCACCAAAAGATCAAAGTTTATGTCGCTTTATTAATTGTTTAATTGAATTAATGGTCCAACTTAATTGTAACAATTATTTATACTTTTATCTTATCACGTGATTAATAAAGATTTTTCCCAATTTGGTTTTTTTCCCCTCATTATAAGATTGCACTTAGTCAATCTTCACGGAAAATATGGGACACGTTCGAGGCATAATATGAAGCTAATAGTCAGGAGAGGTTGATAATGTAAAAAGAAATTCCAATAATGATTCCCATTACATTAGAATCCCACCCATAATTTTCTAAGGGAGTAATCGTGACTCCATTCAGATAAGATGTTTACGGTGTCATCCTGGTGGCTTCTAGCCGCACCACATAGGCCCCAGGACCCGAACATGCTGGCCATATTGGACTGCTGAGGTGATGGCCTTTAACATGAACAAGAAGTCTGGGCAAAAGATCTGTTCATCCTCGTAGTCAAGGCAACTCAGAGACAGAGCATCCCGGAATTTCACACAAAATGCTACTTCACGCTGATAAGACTAGCAAATCCCGATTTCCAGCGGGTTCTCCCTATAACAGTCCACAATAAAACCAGATCACTCCATGCTTCCACTTCCAATCCAGGATTTTGGCACAAAGAATCGGGTACCAGATTATGAAAGGTGCCGCATGCGTACACCTAAGCTTTCAAAGTACAAAAGCATGAGAATGATTCTCCTAGGAACTTTGGACAGTCAAAGGAACTGTACACTTCCCTCACTTTCGAGCAGCAATCATGCAAGAACAATGGATCCCACCAGGAACCTCATCTCCTTTTCTTTTTCCTACTCAGATATGGAACTTAATTTGAAAAAAGTTCACCACCAGCTCAAAAGAAAAAGAATTAGGTAGCTGCCCTTTTTCAAATGGCTTTAATGCAAGACATGAAAATGTATTTCTTCCTGGAATCAAACATTGTTTTATAAATTCAGGAAGCCCAGAATATACTAAGTTTTTTCTAAATTGCACTCAAACTTGTTAACGACAATTTTATAGCACATGCTATAATCACCATGACAAACAACTAAGTAAATTTGATTGAGCTTATATGTTGTCCATGAAAGAAACTTCAAAAAGGAATTAAAGAAACATCTACATAGTAGTCATTCACAAAATGTGAAAGTATGGTGTCATATTGGAAGTACGGTATCATGCTGGATAACACAGTGCTCGGAAGATTAGCAACAGCAAGTAGAAGACAATGTCTTAACTCCCAACTTTAAAGCAGACAGAAAACTTACCAATGCAGAGCCAAAGTCAAATAAACTAGGAGATGTGATAAAGCCTAGGAGTAAATCCAAAGCAGAAATATGATATCATGCAGGAGCCGGATAATACTACATCGAATTCCTAAAACTGCAGCAGCTGTTTAATTAATTTGCACCCTAAGGCGAATAGGTTGAGTCCAATAATTGTTATTTGATACTCTATGGAATTATAGCAAACTCAGAAATACCATTCAGCTTGCAGAATCTACTCATAGTAAAAAAGTATGGAACAAGTAATTTTTCACCGGACGCCTGAGAACAGAGTCGAAATAACCCACATCAAATGCTCAAAATTATCAGTTCAGTATATGCAGGAGCAAGTTTATCAAGATATAAAGAAACTTCACCGATATTAATGAGATAAACTTCTCATACTGAGAACATACAAAAGATAGCTACTGAATGACACCTTCAAAGTGAAAGGGAAAAACTTGCTGTTCAGAGGGCGTTCCCGTTGGGAATGTTATAGTTAAGAGATAAATGATAAAATATAAAGAATCACGGGAAGGCAAAAATCACTGTAGTTACTTGAGAAGCATAGTTGTATCACAACTTATTATATGAAATTTTGTCAAAACAGAAGTAGAAGAAGGAGGGGGTAAAATGGACAAAGGAGGATAAGAAAGGATTAACAAACAACTGAGACCATCATATACGACCAGCCAAATTGTTTTGATATTCCAATTTCTTTTACTAAGAAAAAGTTGTCGTTCCCCCTTTCAATTGAGACTGACATCAGAGCTTCCAAATTGAAATGTTTCCACCGGAAAATGCGAAAGCAGCAGAAGAAAATAACAAAACTTTACAGGAAAGAACACGCCGTATAGCTGAAAGATTCTCAGTCAAGAAAAAGTTTCTTCCTTTTCTCCTTGAAGTATTGTGTCCATAATTTAGAGCAGGAAAGAGAATTGACCCAAAGATTTCAACAACCATTCTGACAGATTCGATTCTCACTGACAGGGAAAACAAGAGGGTTAGCGCTGGATGCAGAGGTTTATCGACCAATTCATGAATTGTTGCTATTAGGAGCCAACAAATTCCCAGGAAGAGATCGATGAACCGCTGCCTCCAGTGACTCCACCCCACTCAAAAACCAAATCAGAAGACATAGCAGCGGCGGCAACGGCAGCAGCAGCAGGAAGAAAAGAAGAAGAAGAACGAAACGATACAGATCTGAATCAAACGGACAGAAGGGTAATCCCTTCTTCTTGCTCAAAATGCCTGCATTTGTGAGAGGAGTGGCCTCTGAGGGTGAAGAGGTATTGCGGCGCTTGAATGAAAGAAAGGACAGAAGTAACTATGGTACTGGGTTTGATGGGAGGAGGAGAGAGATCAAAGTCCTGATATAAAGTAGCAATTTTTCGGGGTCTTCCATGGTCGGCAGCTCAGCTGTTCTAGACAGAATCAATTAGGACCGTTCTTAGTTGCCTCTATCTCCATGGCACGACAAAATCTAGGCCTGTGCGAACCAATTTCTCAAAACAGACCACTTTGCGATTAGATATCTCTCTGTCACTGGCAGAGGAGCACCGATCGACAATGGAAAGAGTTTATAGCATTAACGAATTATCCTTTGAGGAAAAAAACAAAAAAAGAAGAACAAAAATGGAAGAGCCCTGTACAACCGAGGCTCTTGATTCAGATTACACCATTTTTGTAATTTGTATGGCATTCATTGTGTTGATCTTTTTCCCAAGTATAGAAGAGACACATTTAGAAGATCAAGAGAGAAAAACAGTCTCTCCATTTAATTCTGGTTAAATGGAGAGTCTTCATGCTGATCCTTTTTTCCTCCCGCCTTTTTAGGTTCCTGGATTTATCTAATGGGAATTAATATTTTCATTAGCAAATTAAATTAAATTAAATTAAATTTTAAAGCCGGTGAATAAATTTCCATTCCACAATTCCACTAAAGTTTACGGTTAAAATAATGGATTATTATTTAGATGTTTTAGTATTTTTTTCCTCAATTATTATCTTACACTTGAATATTATAAATACAAAATAAAATATGATTATCAACTTTTATTTTCCTAAGGATCTTGTTGAATTTCTAAAAGTTAGGTTATAGGTACTAAAAAAAATCCACATTAATAGAATTTTGATTCCCCATATATATATATATGAATGGATTAAGAATTTTATTTAAAGAGAATAAATTACAATGTGTATGTAATAAAAGAATGAAATAAAGATGTTCCATGAAATATGATAAATGTGAAAAAGAAAAATAAATAAATAAACCAATCAAACGTTGTAGTACCTGTATTCTCCTCCAATCTTCCGACTGTTTTTATTATGTGCCACATTGTCGGGAAAATACGACAAAACATATGAATGTGTTAAATAGCTTCTTCCAAGTTTGGGACCAGAAGATGAGTGCCTGAGCTCTTTGAGCTGTGGTGGACACTGACAGTATCTTATTCATGCAACCATGTTGCCTTGTCTTCGTTGCGTAAGTGTCATCCTGCCGACAGGCACACGATCAACGAACGGATGAGCGACAGACCGAAAACAGAGCATCTTAGAAACCCATCTGGTGTTTCGAAACTTCCGACATACTTTGGTTATGTGCGCGCATTTTGTACTATATATGGGACAGCACAGACAAATAGACAGGTAAATAATTATCCCAAGAATCTGTTTGCCATCTCATTGACGAAAACATAATCACCGACGGGTTGCTCTGTTCCCAGAATGGATCTCTACGAGCCTCAAAGTCCAACCTCGGATATCCAGCCAACCCACCAAAAAGGAAAGAAGAGAAAGCATTTGCTCTGTTTCCTCGATTCTCAACGATCCTTTTCTCCCTTCAATCCCAAGCATTGTGTGTCACACGATTCTTTTGCTTTGATCATTGATAATTGATCTTCCATCTCCTTGTCGGACTTATTGCGGGATTCGTGCAGATAAGTCGGGTTATCAGCGCTCGGGTGCATTCCCATGTCAATGGGGGCCCTGCAGGTTGACCAGATCAAGCAGCTGCAGGAGATATTCACACGGTTCGACATGGACTCAGATGGGAGCCTGACTATCCTCGAGCTTGCAGCCCTCCTCCGGTCGCTCGGGCTGAAGCCGTCGGGTGACCAGATCCATGCACTCCTCTCCAGGGTGGATGCGAATGGAAATGGGCTTGTGGAGTTTGATGAGCTTCTCCAGGTCATCTTCTCTGATGTCACGTGTGAGGAGGTCCTCATGAATCAGGAGCGGCTGATGGAAGTCTTCCACTCCTTTGACCGGGATGGAAATGGCTTCATCTCAGCTGCCGAGCTGGCTGGAGCCATGGCCAAGATGGGCCAGCCCCTCACCTACCATGAGCTCCAGGAGATGATCAAGGAGGCTGATGAGGATGGAGACGGCGTCATCAGCTTCCATGAATTTGCCTCCGTCATGGCGAAGTCTGCCTATGAAATTTTTGGCATCTCCGCATAATGTAATCAGGTTGATCCAATTGATGAACGTAAAATTTTCGGACATCAAATGTAATTAAAAACTGATTCTTCTGTCAATTTCTCTCAACTAGTTAACATTGGTAGCATGTTACATCTTAATCTGGAAAACTTCCAATTCATTAGATGGGCGAGAATTTGTATTGTGATATCACTTTTGTGTAAGCATTTCTCTGATGAATAGAATTTATTTTAGTAAAGAGTATGATCTTTATGAGAACCCGGATTGTTTTTCAATACAATGGTCCTTTTCTGAATGTATTGGACATATGTGCATATCAAAGGATTTGATATTTCTGGAACAGAACACTTGCAGATGCTTCCAGACTTGGGAAAGTCTCTCAGTTAGTTTCGTGAAGAATGAAGAAAAATGGGGAAATTTGCACCAACCCGATCATCATGAGAATTTATGGTTGAAGTGTGATGATATGCAAGCACCATCTGCGATATGCAAAAACCTTCTTATCTAGGCTTGTATCTGCAGATTCAGTGATATGCTCCTTAGCCTGTTGAAAACTGATCCTACGATATGTCTGCCTCAGTTAAGTGCAAACGACTTGAACAAACTGTCAAATCTATCTTTACACAGCAAGATTGTATCGAGATCCAGCTCTATTTCCTTGTTTTGGACATTTTTTTAAGTTTAGGTCATTAACAGACCTGCATCTGATAGAGTGGAATATATCAGACAAGGCCACTCTAGAGGGCAGTGAGTTTTTTCCTAAGATTGTTGGACCTCACAAAAGGCATCTTCTTTTGTTTTTTTTTTACCATCTACCAGGCGCTCAATCAGCTCTCCTTATCTCTCGGCTGTTATAGTGAAAGACCAGCAGAGGTTCCTCACTCTGGAAATGGGGTTCTTAACATCTTCTGTTGTTAATCGGGTTCAATAATCTGCTACTCCAGTGCAGAGTCTATCTAAAGTTTTCCCTCTGTGTGTGTGTGTGTGTGTGGCAGGGTTGCAGGGTTCCTATCAACAGGCTGCTTCTAGTGGCTTTGAATTCATTTAGTACTGCAGGTAGCGCCCGTTAAGTAAAGGCTCAGTTTGCCGCTGAAGTCCATCCTTGTGGTCTCTGATATCTTTATTCATTGACGCACAATGTATGGTGCACTCAGTGGATCCTTTCTGGCCAGAGAGTAACACCGACATGAGGCTTGAGTACGTGAGCCTGTGCCCTCCTTTTATCTTTCCAATTTTCTCTTAGCTGTGAGTTACATGGAATTACCATTCGAACCTATTGTGATTTTTAAGGGAATGATGATCGACCTTGGCAGGGAGCGAAGTCCAAGCGGTTCTACTGTGGAGTACCTATCAGTTGATGAGCCCATTCCAAATGCAACTGAATATGTGGTCTAAACCTCTTTCCGCAGAAAGAATGAGAGAACTTCCATGGGCCACTGGAAGCTCTAATTCTGAGGGAGAATGTTTCCAGAGAATCACGACAAACAGGGGAAAAAAATGAAAACAGGACCTAATCTGAAAAACCAAACTAGATAAAATTGGTTCCTTTCAGTTGGTTGTTTTTTGGCTAAGTAGGCCCCGGGTCATCTGGTTCTTTTCTGGCTCATCGTTACGGCATCTGTATTAGTCCCTGCTCATCCAAATCCCAAAGAAGAACTGAATCCACAAAGGATAATAAGATGAATTGCAAGAAGAGAAGGGAAATAATCTTGCTCATTCTTTTTCGGATCTTTAGCCCTCTTTGATGGAGGAGTTGGGGGGGAATATTGGTTCTCCTATAGCAGATCGACCCCCAAGCATCACAAACTTGAATAACCTAGTAAAGCTGTCTCTATCCGGCTACAGGAAATTGCAACACAGATCTATCTCCTGCTTCATTTGGTCATGGATAGCAAAAACCAGTGCTCCCAAGGTGCAGAATAATCAGCTGATCACTTCATTCTCTGAGTTTAGGTCATTACCGGAGATAGAGCTAATAGAGTGCAATCTATCAGATCATTGCATTCTGGAAGCCATAGGGAACCTGCAGTCCCTAGAAGGTCTGTCTTGAGAATAGTGTTTGTCATCATCTCACAAGCTCGATCAGCTGTCTTTGTAATCTGAAAGCACTTACTGTACATGGCTGCCTGATGGAATCTGTTCCAGAGTTGCCTCCTAGTGTAATTCATGTGAACTTCCATGTCTGCCCCACATTAAAAGAGATCTCTTGCTCAAAGCTGAATCATGATACACACATAATGTTGAGGCTGCAAGAATCTGTCTGCCAATAGCAGAGACATTGTTTTAAAGGTTCTCTCTGTATGCACACAAATCGTATCACAAGGAGATGGTCTAGTGTGGTAAAGCAGTAATTTAATGAATATAACTCTATAACATGTAACAACAGGAGTCAAAAAATTATTAGAAAAAGGGAGAATGTGTGATGGACTTTTTTCAATCTCAACCATCCTGCTATGTAACTGGTTATAACTAACGTAAGTCTCTGAATGCATTCTTATGTTATGTCTGATGTGCAATTTCTTGTGCAGGAATGGTCCTGGAGAAACGTTGTTATACCAATGAATGACATTCCTGAGTGGTTTGAGTATGAGAGCGAGGACCCTTCACTATCTTTCCAGTTCCCTTCTTGTCGTGATTTGTATATGATCACTATTTTATGGGTCATGCATGGAAGCCGTTCGGCTCTATTCAGAGTGAGCATCAGAGATAAAATCAGGAAAGACAAGGGTCTGTTTCCATATCCCTTATATTATTGTGTACCAATTGAAGATTATACTTATTCAATTTCTCTTGCACCCTCGGAAATCATTGGAGACAAAAAATGTAGGGGCATTAATGTGGCATTAGAACTTGACTTAGGTACGACTGTTGGCATTTTCAAGAGAATTGGAATTCACTTAGAAGGATAGAGGTGCCAAAGCTGTCGCCTCGTCGATGTTGATGATGCTGAAGCTGGTACTAGTCATGGCAGCTCCTATAAAGATTACCCACCCGAGAATAAGCCTACCACAGAAATGACTGTCGATGAGCAACGACTCATAAGGATTGACGAGTGTCCTATCTGCAGATTGGGACGGACTGGAAAGACCTAAAACCATGCCAGCGGTGCTGGGTAATTTATGTTTTTCAGTGCCAGCATACTGGCCATTTACGCCAGCCATTTATTTCTCTACCTGTATTCTTTCCTTTCCTTTCCTTTCGTGTTTCAGGATAGAAAACTCTATAAATGTTCATCCTGTATAAAATGTAATAGAAGAAGAAAGTATTTTGTCTCTTCATCAAATATTGCACAAGGACTGTAGCCGATGATGAAGAGACAACGCAAGACTGGTTGAGCAGGTGGGAAGGACAGTAAAGTGCATCCAGCGTTCTTAGTTAATGATTCTCAGTTAATGAGTTGAGTGACTAAAGTTCTGATTAACAAGAGTATGCCTGATGGGCTCAAGTTTGAGAGCAGGACGGTGAAGAAGTCTGGGGGAAGTTCAGAATGGAAAGACATGAGGAAAATGCCAAAAAAAAAAACTGTCTTGTCCTTACATGTCATTTTTAGAAGTAAATAAGTAGAAGTAGTTTTGGAATTCGTGAACTGAGCACATAGGAGTTCTCCTGTCTTAAACTAATAGAGAAGAAAATAGATAGATTGCTGCAATATCTCCTTGTGCTTCGAAATTTAAAACAGGTTGAGAAGAAGGGAGATACAATTTTTTTTTCTTGTAAAGTAATAATGTAATTAAAGAACTGTCAGTTGCATTTGTAATTGGTAGTATCACAGAATAGCTGTTCCTGTTAGGGAACTGAAGAGTTGGAGGACTCCTGATCGATTCATGGATGTGATAGCGACGAGGAAGCGAACTGGGAAGGTGTTACAAGCCAACCTTTTCTCCCATTCTTGCCACAGTTTCTCGATTTGCTTAATCTCAGACACTGTTAAGTCAAACATGGACTCCCAGCATCTCGGGACTCCTGAGTTTCTAGGATCTGTTTATACAAAGTAAACGGAGATGATGGATCCATATATCATCTCAAGAAACACGAAGAATATGCGGGTATATATCTTCTGCACATTCATCATCACTGTTATTGAGAGCTCAAGTTCAAATGCTCTGCCTGTTCAACAACAGTATGAATGGGAGAGCTGTTTTGAGAATACAAGTCCTGGTCGATCAGTTACTCGGAGCTTGGCTTTCGACATGAAAATGGAGGACTGTAACGTGGGTCGGGTAATGATACTTGCGCCACCCCCGTCATGGCTCTCAGTTCCAGAACTGAATCATATATCCAAAGAGGTCAAGATCGGGATATTTTAATCAGAGTAAGGACAGAAATCCAAGCTGCTCAGGTGGCATTGTAAAACTGAATCAATTAACCAATTTTAGACTGTTTATTCGAAGAGAAATTTTGTGAAGCACCCAGACTTGGTCATAATCAGAAAAATCCAATTGACATGATACAATTAATTTGATCAATCAAATAGAAAACCAATTTGGTAAGCAGACCGCCAATTTACCCAACTAATCTATTTCTTAGAAGCTACCGGACCAGTTGAAGAGTCCATGAACAATTGGAAGAATTACATTGACTTTGAAGTTTGAACTGGGTATGGGTTGATGCGCTCTCTCTCTCCCAGCAAAATTCAAATCCTAACTGAGCAGAGCCGACCAAACCTGAGACCACTCTCTGAATTTTGAGCACCTGTGGCTTCAAGGTCGTACAGTTTGGGCTCTCTCTCTTGTAAGCCATGGAAGCACGACGTGTTCCTGAGCTTCTGAGGCGAAGATACACGCCGGACATTCACCAGCCACCTCTTCCACTGCTTGGAGGAGAAAGGAGTCAACACTTCATGGATGACAGTCTCCCGAGAGGAGAAGACATAAGATCACAGCCCATAGACACTATTAGGAGCTCCCGAATTGCTGTGGTCATCTTCTCAAGAAACTACGTCAACCCAAGATGGTGTCTCCAGGAACTCTCTGAGCTCATGGAGTGCAGGAAGAAGTTCCCTGGACAGATGGTCCTACCCGTATTTTATGATATCGATCTGTCAGATGTAAGGAAGCAGACGGGTCCCTTTGGGGAAGCATTTGTCAAGCATGTAGAAGACAAGGATAAGGAGACAGTTACTCACTGGAGGGCCGCTCTCACTGACGCCGGAAGTCTATCCTGTTGGGATATTACTGATAAGGTTGACTCACCATATTTGGGTCATGGCCCGCATCCGTAACATTTCGGTTGAGCTCAGATTGCTTCAAGGCTATGGCCGTCTTCATGAACCTGCAAAAAAGTCAAATCCGGGCGTGGCAGCCCAGATCAACCATCTGATACTTAAGTGAGTATAGGAATCGAATATAAGGAAAAGAGGATGACCCCAGCAGAGAGCTTGTACACGTGTACGGGGAAAAAGAATTGCCCCATCCCCTTTACCTGAAGGTGTATACGTGGAGCTTAGGTCGGGTCGGGTTGCCCAAAGGTCGGGTCGGAACTCCCATAAGTCTTGTCCGTATTAATTGCAAATGTCGCAAATGGTTAAGTCTTCACTCTTCGATTAATTAAATCAAGAAATGACTCTCTTGTCTTTTAATCATCAGAGTGGATTGGCATTCACTGGCCTAGAAATTGAACTTACAGCTTGTTTAATGTATGCAGAGGGAATGGGTTGTAGTTTTGCTCACTTTCATTAAGATGTTACCTTATCATTCAGAAAAATGCGGTAAAGAGGACTGTATTAGCTATCCTGCATTGGTGAACTTCTCTCGAAATATTTTTATTATCTTCAGCCCAGAGGCAAGGATTGTGAGGAAGATTGCTCAGAGAATACGTGATGAACTCAACGGCATATATCTAGATGTTCTGGAATACACAGTTGGACTCGAATATTGCATGATGCAAGTGAACAAACACCTGAGTGATGGCTCCGATGATGTTCGCTTCATTTTAATCTGGGGGATAGGTGGCATGGGGAAGACAACTCTTGCTAAAGTGGTTTACAACCAGTTCTTTCACATTTTTGAAGCTAAAAGTTTCCTGGCAGATGCTGGAGAAAATTCCAAGCATCCTAATGGTTTGGTCTAGCTCCAAGAACAACTTCTTTATGATATTCTCAATTTTCAAAAGATAAAAGTTGAGAATATTCATATGAGAAGCGATGCCATTAAAGAAAGACTGAGTAGTAGAAGGGTGTTGGTCATTCTTGACGATTTAATTCACCGAGACCAGCTGAAGGTGCTCACAAGAGAGCGTGAATGGTTTGGTTGAGGGAGTAGAATCATTATAACTACTAGAGATCCAGGTACTGTGAAGGAGATTAAGATGGATTTTGTCTATTTGTTAGAGACACTACATGATGATGAATCTCTCCACCTCTTTAGCAGGCACGCCTTTGGAAGTAGCTAGCCATCCAAACAAAAATTTTCTTGAGCCATCAAAAGCTGTAGCTGGTAACTGTAGGGGTTTGCCTCTAGCTCTTGAAATCCTGGGCGCGTTTCTGTTCGATCGAAGTGTGGAAGAATGGAAGAATGCACTGCGACAAATTCCTCTTGTTGATATACAGAAGAAACTTGAAATAAGCTATCATGCACACGGTAGTGACAAGGAATTATTCCTCGCTAGTGCTTGCTTTTTCTGGGTCAGGATAAGGATTGTATACTCAAAATAAGCCAGATACCTCTTGTAGGTCCCGATTTCATTAGTGATTGTCATTCTGAAGAAACCAAAATGCGCTCCGCCCATAACACATGAGATAGT
The DNA here is from genome assembly GCA_900006705.1 of Sonneratia caseolaris. NCBI lineage: Eukaryota > Viridiplantae > Streptophyta > Magnoliopsida > Myrtales > Lythraceae > Sonneratia > Sonneratia caseolaris. Next base: position 2,167,637 of record CXYZ01010808.1, read on the forward strand.
GATCTTGTTCAGCTCATGACAAGAAGGGAAATGGAAAGATAATGAGGGTCCCTCGCTCTGGTACTCAAACCACTCGGGAAAGTGGCTCCCCAGTATACAAAGTTCTCTCCATGACCAGTCATGCGCGTGAAATAGCATATCAGACATTGCAGGAGAGCAGGCCTAAAACTTCATCAATGTTAGATACAACCAGTTTACGTAGCAGGACAGTGGAGAACGAAAGGTTCCACCATAAAGTCTCCATTTTTCTAATATTTTTTCCATCTGTTATTACGGGTTATAAAGTTGTATTCATTAAATCACTGCTATTCCATGCTAGACCATCTGGTGCACACACACACACACACAGAGCGAGAGAGAGAGAGAGAGAGAGAGAGAGAGAACCTTTAGAATAGAGTCTCTGCAGTTGGTAGACAGATTCTCACAGCCATTCAAACTTAGCCTCGTGTCAGGATTCAACTCACTGGTACTAGAGATTTCTGCTAATGTGGGGCAGCAGGAGAAAAATGCCCGTGATACACTTGGAGGCAAACCTGGAACATATTCCAACTCGGAGCATGCAGCCACCGTAAATAACTTGGGATTTAAAAGAGACCTGACAGAGCTCGGTAGATGATGGAAATTACTGTTCAGAAGACTTAGAAATTTTAATGACTGTAAGGTCCCTATGCCTTCAATCATGCCATTATCTGATTAATTACACCCTGTCAGCTGTACTTGCGTTAATAACCCAAAGCCGGAGAATGGAGTGATCAATTGATTATTCTCAGGTTTGGAAGCATTTATCTTCGATATCCACGGCCAAATGAGATTGGAAATAGAGCTTGATTGCGATTTCTTATATCCAAATAAATGCAATCTACTTAGATTCTTCAAGTTTGTGATACTTAGATGCAGATGCATTATAGGAGTTCCATCAGCAAGGAGTTCTGTCAGAGATTCCAGATTCCCCAGGTCATCTGGTAACCTTTTCATCTTTGAACAGCCGCTAATGTCAAGAATACATAAAGATGCCAGTCTGCAAATGCCATCAGGAATGCTTCCTAGGTTCTTGCAGCCTTTCAGATTCATCAAAATGAGTCTCTCAGGAAGGCCATTGGATCCATCAACTTCTTTGAACTTTCTGCAGTCCTCCATAATTAGATCTTCGAGGCTCAGGAGTTTTGAGAAGTCAGGCATCTTCGTCAGGGAGTGAGAGTGACTAAGATTAAGCACCTTCAAGTTGTTCAGGAACTATGACAAGAAAGCAAAAACAGTCAATTTCCATGAATCATTTGAATTGAAATTGATGATAGCACCAACCGAAAGGACAATGGCTTTTCCATTTTTGGCTGCCTCGTCACAAACAAAATGGGATCTGGTCTGCCTTACTTTTGAGGCTGCAATGCACCATGCTTGTTCAAGAATGGGATTTCGATGTGGAATGGGTTGGTAAATTCAGGAAGGCTAAGTCCATTCACTTTATAGTTCTCAAGCTGGCATTTACATGTTTCATATATCCTGTCCAGAGAAAGGAACGGCATATTCAAAAAGAGATCGACTTTGCCTCTTGTCATTCAGGATTTTGCACTAAACCTGGTCAGGATGAGGCTGAAGTCTCCCTATAGTAGCCAAATTGGAAGCTCTTCCCACCTTAAGAGATTATTGATATTTTTGTGGACGTCATTGTACATTTTTGTGTAAATGCTTATTGATATTAATGCAATCCATAAAATTACCAAAAAGAAAAAGGATAATGGCTTTTACCCTGGGAGATTTCCAGGTTTCTCGAAGCTTGCTATATTGCATATCAATAGCTACAATGTTTCCCGTGTAGAATTCATCTGGCAGGAAGTTCAAAGAAAATCCATGCCAAGACAGCCATCTTAGCCCTTTTGAGATGAGCGCATAGTCTCCTTCAACATGTAGACTGTCAAGCTGTAACAGTCTTAATCACCTCATCCGTGCAAATGCTTTCGCGTCCACCGTTTCAACCAACTTCTTCTCAGTTAACTCCGGCCAGCATAGAGCAAGTCCTTCAATGTTCTCTGTTCCCTATGAATTACATGTTGTTAATCAATAATAATGTTTTACATGCTCTCTGATGTCCATCTTGCCTATCAGTACATTTGTATAACAAACTACATCAATACCATTTTTGCTCTCCGATATTTATCTAATCAGATGAATCTCATGCCAAAATCTAAATGCTCCAATTCATGCGCGTTCAGACATCAAAGTTTAATGTATATCATATATCAAATATATCTTCATGGATTATGGTTCTCTAATCTATTGCCATTGTCGTCCCATTATATTAACACAAAATGCGGGTGGACCCTCTTGTAACGATCAAATACGAGACACAGCAACTTGTTAGATTGTGCCATTGCACTAAACCCCCCTCATTAGAAAACTAAATATATCAATTCCGGTAAAATTAATTTAAGATGCTATGGAGTCGTTGAAATTCTGGAAAGTCTAAATCCCCAATGAATGGTTTCCTCAACATATTTGAAATCGGCCTAGTATATCTGATGAAACTGTGAAGACTGCCCTATTTGAGCAATACAAGCATTGAACACTCACCCGATAGCTTTGCAACGTGGTGAGGATATCTTCATGCAAGAACAGCCTGCAGCCTCCCCAGGGCTCCGAGACTCTCCGCGAACAATTTCTCTTCCCATATCCCAAATCAAGTTGTGCATCTCTAATCCAATCCTCTCTGTGATTTTGACAAGATTCCTTCTAATGAGAGCACTCAGTCCTGCTTCTACATTTGTACCACATAAATTTAATACAAGAGGTATCTGGCTCCAAGTCCTGAATATACTGATCACGGAGGTGAAAATCATATTTATGCAATTTCCTTTGCACCCTCAGAAATCATGGGCGACAAAAATTATCAGGGCATCCAAGTGGCGCTTGAAGTAGATTCTGATGATCTTATTATAGAGGGAATTGGGATCCACTTAGAAGGAGAGAGCTGCCTGAGCTGTAGCACTGTCGATGTTGGTGATGCCCAAGCTGGTCCAAGTCATGGCAGCTCTTTGCAAGAGTACCCACCAGGGATTGAGCCTATCACAGAACCAACTGTCGATGAGCATTGGCTTCTGATGATCGAGAACTATTATCCAGACAGAGAACCATAATCCATGAAGCTTAAAAATGTATTGATAGAGTTTTGTACTCGGAGAAAATTGCACAAACAGTACAAAACCTCTGTAAGATTATCATCTTGTGCAAAAACAAAGAAAAAAAAAGGTCTGTTCAAAGGTACAATCATGTTTAAAAATAACATTTTGAAACATTTGGTTAAATTTTTCGTTAATGTGGGATACCTGGTTGTTGTTTATGCGCAGAACTTCTGGAAGCTGGAACCACCTTCAGTTACACCCTCTACCCAAAGTATGAAATTTCTATGGCAGATGATTTGCAAACCTTGGGAAATGTATTTTCAGTGAATCTTGCCGGAGGTTGTGTGAATTTCAGAGACTCTCGTGAACTGGCAGGGAACTTTTTGACCAGGAGCAAATGAGTCTATTCTAAATGTTCCTCTCTTTTTCTCTCTCACTCATCCACTACATACTCATCAAGAGGAGATGACTTGGATGTTACACTTAGCCATTTGGAAAGACAGTTATTTTTGTAAGTTCATGAAACTTCTTTGCCATAATGACCAAATTGTTAGAAAAGATGAGCAAAGGATCAATATGCAGTCTTCAGCAGTCTCATAACAACTAGACTATGTATCTTTACATAGATTCTTCATAGAATCCAGGAAAAACAAACAGAGCAACTTAGCAGCAGATGATCCACGGAACAGAGTGTCTTGGTATGGTAATCAAGCTGACAAGGCCATAGTAAGTCCAGGAAATTTTAACAATGGATGTCCTGCTATTTGGTATTTGTAATTTGATACCATTTTCTTGAGCGGGACAGGAAGGGAGCATTACTTTGTATACAAGGAAGCATCATTCCCACGTGCTTTGAGTATCAGAGTAGGGGCACACATCCCATCATCATCTTTCCAGTTGCAAATCTCTTTTCCAATCATCTTGTGCAAACCCAAGCCCTAGTACGATGTCAGGATCCAATCCAACCCAGGAATTCCAATAGTGGAATATGATTTCAGGGAGATTATTAACCAAATGATGAATATTTCTGTGTTCCTTTTCGCCCCTGGGAAATCACTGGAGGCATCCTTTGAAGCATTAAGATGGAGTTGGATTTAGAGGCCCAACCTGATTGGATTATCAAGGGAATTACAGGAATTCTCTCAGAAAGAGTTTGGTGCCCCTGCAGTAGCCTAATCAATGCTGATGATTCTAGAACTGGTCCAAATCATGCAGCTCTTCTCAGGACTACCCTACCAGAGAATGAATCTTACCAGAGAAATGACTTTCAATGAGCAATTAGTGTTAAAAGTTATTGCCTTTTCATCTTCAAAATGGATCAAAATAGATTGGGTTTTGTTGCTTGTTGCTTCCTCTTATGCAAGTACTACTTAGAGTCATAGATTGTATTAACAGATACCTAGCTTATTGAACTTCGATAAGAGTGTGGCATCCTAGAAGATTCCAGATTTCTGATACAACAGATCAATAATGTTACGGTACTCTAACACTTTACATTAAATTTCTTATATTGTACTTTTGCTGTTGTTGTGGGACTGATCCAATCACAGCATGGCAAAGTGAAGAAAAGCAAAAATAAACGGTGACTCTTCTAGCTTCGGAAAGTGAAAATTCCTGTTTAAAAGCTCATCTGTTGTCATCTTCTCGGACCAAAAAGTAAAAGATCTAAGCTCAACTTATTTGCCCAGTCAACCTAAGCTTATATGTTCTCGTAATGGATGATATACATCAAGAAGCGGGGAATTTTTGTCTCACTATTCTTCTGTCATCTCCTCAAATTGCATAGGAATTTCAGACTTCCCCTCGAACCACCTTGACTGCTTGAACCGAGCTGTGAATCCAACTGTATTGGGCCTGAGAGATCTCTGCCTGACGATTTGGCAGTACTCAGGATCATCTGACTGCCCATCATTCCTTATCCATTGTATCATCTGATGGTACATTGGACAGAACCTCATCTGAACTGCAGAGTAGATAAAGTAAGGGAGCAATGATGAAACCAGGACGAGGACAGTGATGAGCCAGAATGTTAGTGCAGGAGCACAGGCTTCAATGAAGACCATGTAGGCGGTGGTTGACACATCTGGGTCCACAGCCCCATAGGCTAACATGAAAATATACCAGAAAATAATGCCTCCCCATATGAAGAGGTGTTGGATGTAGGTGAAGTAGTTGATGGAGAGGGCCATCTGGCAGTTCACAACCCAGACAACGCAGGTGTACATGGTTGCCCCAAGGACCTGGAAACCCACCACCTCTCCTCCCTTCCGGAAGGCTTGAGTCTCCAGTGCCCGGGCACAGAAGAAGAATATGAAGGTTGCTGCCATGACCCCACTGAAGGCCCAGCCAAGAATCCGGGACCAGCTGAATAGGACGTTTTGGACACCTTCTTGATACAAGAGTGGGAACTGTAACATACCAGACATTTCCAGTCTCTTTGAAAAGGAACAGCATAAGGAAAAATATCTTGCAGAGTCAGACATCGCATGAAGTTATGTAATCAACAATTATCTTCTCCAATTTCTTTTCTTTAAAGAAGGGGAAACTCAAAAGCATCAAGATAGGAATGACCCATAAAATGGTTTCAGTTCATTTTCTTGAAGAATGAGGAAAAGAGAATACATGCATTAAGCTGAACTTCGTTTGATTTTACAGTCTAGTATGTCTTGTGATCTGCGGACTCTCATGTTTTTTTTCTCAGCATTACTGCAATTTAGCAGAACATAATAGGGGAACTGGTGAAATTGCACTAGTTTTCCAAAAGCAAACGGATAAATGGAATGTGACTACGTACTCTGAGGCATAATTTGGCTGAGACATCTTGATCGAACACTCCGAGGGCAATGACGGGAAGCGACGTGAAGAAGACATTGTAAAGAGAGAGATACCAGTCATTGTAGGCTGCTTGTCCTGAGAATGATGTGTACAACTCGAAGTAGAAGAGGGTGAAACCAAAAGCTATGTTCTTATAGAAGAAATAGCAGATCTGTCAGGATTATAAGAAATATCAGCATATATTCCTGAAAAAGGATCGAGTTGAAGGCTCCTAGAAGAAGCTTGTAACATTTGGAAATTGAATTTACAATCCACTATCTACCATTGAAGAGATCCTCCGGTAACACCAGTGTCCATGCACAAGGAGCAGTCTTTCAAGAAACCTAAATTGTGATATTGCAATGTCACTTGACATCACCGCCTGAAAAGTTCCAGATAAAAAAAATGTTTAAACACAATCAATTTAGTCCTTAGAATGAATGGAGGTGATTGCGTTTTGCTTTTGTTGAATGAGAATTTTAATTACCTGCATACCCTCATAGCCACTGATACCAATTCCAATGTCTGCTTCTTGCAGCATCCCAACGTCATTTGCTCCATCTCCGATTGCTAGAGTGGTCCCACCTGTTCGAACTTTCACCAACTTTGTGACCTTGGCATTTAAAGGGCACATTGTTTCGTGAGTCAATACCTTATACAGTCTCCTCTTGTCTGTTGATGGTTATATGGATCAACAGAGAAGAGAAGGGAAGCAAATAAAAGGAAACTGATACAGTATGAAGAACCAGGAACTTACTAGAGCCTTCTGTTTGGGAGATGAACGACAGCAGATTACTGAGGCACATCCTATGGCAAGATCAAGGAACATATCCTTTGCATCATCTTCGAGTGCATAAGTAAGAGATTTCCCATCAATTATTAGTGCTAAAGCCTCGGGATTTTCACTTGATTCTTCAAGAAATGCCTTTGCTTCAGCTATCTGATGGAGGACACTCACCTTAGCAGCCTGATCAGGATAGGAGCAAAAGTCATTGCCAATCTTCCTTCTGAGACTATTTACTCCCTAGCAAGCTATATGGAATTCAGAACAATACAGAATAGAGAATATGAAATAACCAATTACTGATAGGGATTTAAAAATTGTAATGACTATAAGAATCTTTGATTTCGCACTGTGATAAAGTGATAGATTTTCCAGAAACCATGGTTCGTTTGATCCAGAATCACCTTTTTTCTTAATGAAAACCAGAAATATTCCTTTTATTACTCATCAACTATGAATGTACAAGTTGGAACTCAAGGGTCGAGCCCAATGGCACTCAAGGGAGAAGAAAAGCAGCTAATTACATTAATGAATTAGAAATAAATAAGTCAACTAATTCAGTGAACTCCCCAATTAGCTAAGATCAAACGCCCTGCATTGCAATTCTCTGCCACAACTTACCAGACAACCCCAAAAGCCTATAACAAACTTCTTGCCTGATGCAAGTAACAACTTGATTCTCCATTAGAATAATGGCCTTGAATGGTCTTTCATTTCTCGTCTTCCATATGAAATAAATCAATGCTCACTAGGCCAATCGGACAACTATTGATTGGATTGACCTTCCCTTACTGATCTGCATCACATGAGCGAGTTCATATTCCCAGTTCCCTACAACTCGTGAATCTCCATTGAGTTGGAGTACTCACCCCATATACAATTTGAAAAAGGACACTCAAAGAATAAGTGATCCTGGGATTCAAGCTCATCTCGACAAAAGGTAAAGCATTCATCGAAACTATTGTTCCATCTTCGCACCCTGTCAAGTGTATCCAGTGTATAATTAATAGCAAGCCATGCTATAAAGCAATGTCTTGCAATTGAAGGATGAGCCCATACAAGTTTATGCCACAGCACTTCATTTTCCTTCCCTGGAATTGTTTGCCATGCGTTAGCAATAGGAAAACTCCCTTCTCATGCGGCAACCATGTTATTGTATCTTCTCGATCAGTATTGATTGCAAGATAATTCACTTCCCGTTCATAGAGCACCATCTCAATGATTCTGCTAGGCTTCCAATTTCACGGGCCATCTCTAATCACAGCAGCGACTTTTACATCCACAGGGATCTCAGTGGCAACAATTTTCCCTCAAGAAAGGCTGGATATGAATGAACTTGATCGGTGCCAGTTACCATACCAAAAGTATGTTTTCTGACCATCTCCAATGGTCAGAATCACTTTACTGGAGAAAGAAGGAAAAGAAAAAAAGAAAGGACCTGTGAAATGCATTACCGCATCAATGGCAGACTTGTCCTCAATCTTCTCCACTGCTTTAGCTTCTGGTGCCTCTGAATTTATTATTATCTGCTTCATGCCTTGCCTGAGCAAACTGCAGGCAAAACTGGAAAAACCCAGCAAAAATCAGATCCTTAAATTTTTAAAATGGTAATTCAGATTCATTAATGATGAATTAGCACAGTGACAGCTTATTTTACCCGATATTTATTGCGGTTTCCATCTTATCTCCTGTCAAAACCCATATCTTGATTCCTGCTTGAGCAAGTTTGTCGATGCAATCAGGAACCTGTGCATAAAAAAAAGTGAAGAGAGAGTCAGTTTTTTTGTTTTTTTTACAAAACCAAGTTGTTTCAAACTTCAACCATCTCAATTCTCACTCCATTTTGAAGTTTATCCTCAACAGCTGTGGCTCCAAGAAGGATCAAATCTCTTTCGATCTTCTCCTCAACTTCTTCGACCAGTTCATCCCGATCTGCACTGACCATGTTCTTTGCTGCAGTAAATGCCTCATTGAATTCGTTGTATTCATCTTCATCAAGCTCACGGTAAGCAAGCACCATTGTCCTCAGGCCAGCATCGGCATACTCATTAACATGTTTCTTTGTCTGCTCCACAAACTCACTCCCATCTCTTGACAGTCTCACGAACATGACACTGTCCAGTTGGAACAGAACAGAATAATTCACGTGATCAGTAACTGCACAAAGAAAGTTAGATCAGAATGTGTTCAACTTTACGGACCTGTCCGCTCCTTTGGTGAGTAGCAAAAGCTTCCCTTCCTCATTTCTTACAATAACAGACATCCTCTTCCTTGAGCTGCTGAACTCTAAGACGCTCAGTAGCCTGTATGTTCTGCAACAAACATAGATTGTCCTCCTAACTAACTGTAAGTGAAGTCCTGACAGATATCAATTATAACTTCCAAGCAGGATGGGTAGTTTTGGCACCATACAACAATTCAAATGACTCTGTCTAAAAGAAGCATGCATAATTTAAACTTGTCCTACCTTTCAACAGTCTTTCCCATTAAAGGGTCCAGCTCGTGCAGAGAGATGCTTGTCTGAGTCCTTTCAAAGAACTCAAATCCAAGCTCTCTTGCTGCAATTACAAAGGCTGCCTCATCAGGTGACTCGGCCTCATAAGAAATGCGCCCAGTCTCCTCATCAACATCTGGTATCGCAGTGTGGCAAATTGCCAGTAATCTTAAAAACTTCTGGATCAAATTGGGATGAGGTTCGTTCACCCAGTTCCCGTCTGTGATCCTCTCATCAAAAAAATTATACCCTTTAATTGAACTCTTGTCCTCAGTCAATTCCGCAACTTGTCCCCCTTGCTCCTCCTCCAAGGGAGAGCCTTTTCTCCTCGCCATGGCTTGCTCAACCTCAGTCACTCCACGGCCATATGCAATTCCAGCCACAGAACACTTGATGAATTCCATCGAGTTACAGGTTAATGTTCCTGTTTTGTCAGAGAGAATTGTATCAACCTGCCCAAGCTCTTCATTCAAGTTCGAGGTTCGGGCTCGGGCAGGCTGATCAGTTTCCTCATGGTACATATCCCGGTCCTGGTTGATGAAAATGCTCTGAAGCACCTTAACGATCTCAATCGATACATACAATGAAATTGGAATAAAATAACTGTACAGCATAAGTGCTGTCAAGAAATGCAAAACTGCCGCAATTCCTGCCCTCTCTGGGTCATAGTAAATCGTGGTATCATCAGGTCTTAGGTACCACCTCGTCATCGTTCCATCTTCAATGTCATAACTCGTCCAAATCCCGAAGAAGATTGACCCAACAAAGGACAACAAAACTAATCCTGCAAATAAAAGGTAAACAATCTTGTCCACTCTCCTCTCAATTTTACTCCTTTTAGATGGAGGAGCAGTCGAGTTCTGAATCACCTTCGTGTCATGACCAGTGAAGATAACAACTCCATATATATAGTCTGTGTTACGAAGTCTTGAGTCCCTTAACAGAAGCTGCTGAGGAGTTAGTGGATGCTGCTGTTCTCCAAGGTTTAAGCTTCCGACAAAAGAGTAAAGATTTGCATTAGGGTCCTCACACCTGATAATGGCGTTGAAGTCCTTAAAACTCGAGTCCTCAGTCAAGTTCAACGTTGCTTGGGGGGCTTGCTTGAGCTTCAGGTTGGTCTCTCCATCAAGATTCATGGTCTCCACATAGCAGATTGCATCATCGTAGCTTGAAGATAGTAAGAGTAGATCGGCAGGGAAGAATTCATCCTTTTCGACCTTCACTACTGCTCCGACTTTCAAGTCCCTCCATTTGGTATAATCAAAGACTCCATCACCTTCGTGTACCTTAACCTTTCTGTTGTTAACCTCAATGTCCTGATACAGTAAGATAAATGCACAAGCTTGAAGGAACGTACACATCAAACAGTGTCTAAGAACACCTCACGTGCAGAATCAAGCTAGAATGACACATTCAACTTAAATATAAAGAACCAGCGAGAGCTGAATCTCAGCATGAGTTGCAATTCGGTCTCATATAACTGGTTTTCTAGAAGTTCAAACTAGTAGCAACGTGCACTTATGGATTTGTTGTCGGAAAATGATGCAGAGTAGAAACAGACATGGAAGAAAAACAGGGATACCGGTTTTGTCGAAAAAGCAACAGATCAAGAAACAGTTTAACATGTCAGGAAATAATGTGGAGTAGAAACAGGCGTGGGTGTTCTCCCATTAGTTTTGCAATGTAAAATCAGTTTCCGCAATTATATGAAGTTTTCTCGTTTTTACTCACCTGTCTTTTCCTCCTCCAGTCTTCGACGATCTCCTTCCCCATCGTGACGCCAATCACAACAACAAGAGGGACCACTGTGCTGGCGGCCGAGTATGGGGATAGTGGTGTGAATGACAGCAATGCGCAGATGAGAAAGTACACGTTCGCAACCCTCCTGAACTGCTCGAACAGCGACTTCGGGAGGAATGAGGCGAGAGTGTACTTGGTGCTCCTAACGTAGTTGCCTCCATACCCGAGGGAGGCTGCCTCGACGCAGTCGGGATCGTTGCAGAAGACGGCCCTGGAGAATCCGGGCCCGCCGATGAGGAAATGCTCATCCCGGAACGAGTCCTTCCCGAACGAGGAATCGTGGACTCTGCTGAATAGGTGTCTCCTCTTCTTCCTCCTCCCACCAGCCATTCTTGGAGGTTCGCTATCTCAGCACTGAAACTCCTTCTTGGGGCTCGTAAGGTTCAAGCTTCTCATGAGATTTGGAATGGCGAAATTCAAGAATAACAGCTCCTTCCCTTTTGCTTTCCTCTTTGTTGGAGAAACGGAGCGATGGTGGGAGAGGTCATTCCCAGGTATAGCCAACTCGATGAAAACAGTGCTTGTACACACCGTTCGAGCTCTGAAATCACTCATCTGGTCTTCCACCTCAGTTGCCACCGCCATTCTTTGGTTTGACTCGTAGATGGAAAGGAAGGAAGCAGAGCTTTGAAAGTGCACATGAGTTTAGATACCAACAGGAACCAACAAGACAACAAGCCCAATTCCAACTACCCCTCTCATGCCCACCAAAAAACTGGGAAGCCATAAAAGACCAACAATATTGTGAACATTTGATTTCTTTTTCTATGATGATAAATTTGTCAGGGGAAGGAATTGGACAGGAGGAGAAGTATACCATAAATTTAACAGGAGGAGAAGAAATTATTAGATACTGGGCCAGCAGAACTCATTTGCTATAAAAGAATATATCGTATTAAAAATGGCATAAGCAGAGACGCTACCAACACAGAGGGACAGTTCGTTAAGAGACAGTTAGGAGGGACATTCATTGCCCGAAAGAAACCTAAAATTTAGACAAGAGGAAGTGTCTGCAATTTTTTGTTGGTTCATCTACAGTGTGGACAAGACTCCTCAGTTCCAAGATCATTACACATGTTATAATTACGAAGATGACAGATTAATCCCTTGATTAATGATATTACATGCAATATCTTCGGCCCTAAAGGTGGTCAGGACAAGAATCCAACACCCGTGTGAAACGACCGTTTGATTGCCAACTGCGATAAGCCTCAACCAACAGTCCTCCCAGGTTTGTAAATTCAGGTCAGCCTTTAGTTGGACCGCACCTAGTCACCGGTGGCGGTATGATAGTTAGCTGGGCCCTGTTTTTCAGTCCGGCCCAGTTTTCCGAATTTCATACTAAAATTTAAATTTTGTAAAAGAAAAGAATCCACGTCCACGAGTGAAATGATAGGAAATGATCTTGAGATCTGCATCAGGAAAATTTTAGATGTTGATGTTTTCCGATTATGTGAGAAAGGAATTTTTTTTTTAAAAAAAATTAATTAATAATTTTATAAATAATGATGAAAATAAAAGCACGCCATAATCCAAGGTCGGACCAAATAACATAAATCTGAGGGAATGAGATAAGGTTTCATCACGCTCCCTGGGGGCGCCTCGTAGAGCCGCCTCGGCCCAAAACGAGCCACGTCAGTTTGTTTGGGGGTAGGGGAGTCAACGCACGCGCGAGATAGGCGCGTGATTCGCGGAACTGCCTGCTTACGCACTTTGGAGAGCTCCTCTGCTCCGGATTTCCTTGCCCTAATCGGCTGCGAGAGAGAGCCCTTATCTTGAAAAGCCCGGAGATTCAATTCGAAATTCCAAGCATTAATCTGTGATCTCTGCAGATCGTCCTTGCTGAGGATCGCTTTGCTCTGAGACTGCCGGTGTGTTGCCGTCGCTTGTGTCGAATTCCTCACGGTTGGACGATCAGGTACTGTTTTTCGTCGACGATTTCGTACTTTCTGGTCGTTTCGTTTTATTTGTTGATCATGTTATTTTTATGCGGGCAGTCCATGTTGATAAGTTTTGGTTTTGATCGAAGGCTCAGCTATGGACGCGATGGATATAGTCGGAAAATCAAAGGAGGATGCTTCGCTTCCTAAAGGTATCCCTTAGTTAGGGTTTATCCTCGGTTGATTCGATTTTGATTATGATGTTGTTAAATATGGAAGAAGTCCTGTTTTACTTTCTTGCTTTATTTCGGGTGTGAGTTATCAAATTTAGGGCTTTTCTTTTTTGTTGGGAGTTGTGTGATAGTATGAAATTTCGAGGCCACTAAATTAAACTCATCCTGTGTTTTACGATTTTTTATTTTAACAAAACTATATGAACTTTTGAGGGCTCTTGAAACTGATAGGCAATGGTTGATCTTATGAGCGTTTGTCATGGTCTCATCAACTGTGAATGGGGCAAACTGTGCCTTGCAATATAGTCTAGATGAGATCGATGAAGAATCTTTCTCATTCTATATATCAGTAAATTGTTAGTTGCAATCTTGTACCTTAATCACTTAATCACATGCTGAAACTAATATAAGTTAATCTGCTTATTGAATTTTTTGTCAGTTTCCCTTTCATTGTCTTGTGATTGCTGCTCTAGATTCTTGGACATGTCTAGATAGTGGTCAGTCACAAGTTTATATGGTTAATTGATGATATCTCTATCCCTGCTATTGCAGTTTGTTGCTTAAGCCTTATCAAGTTACTAAGCCAGTTTTGTAATGGCTAATTGAGGAAATATTTAATTATTTTCGTGCAGCAACTATGACCAAAATCATCAAGGAAATGTTGCCCCCTGATGTACGTGTTGCGAGGGATGCTCAAGATCTTTTGATTGAGTGTTGTGTAGGTAAGAGAAATGACAACTTTATCTCTAGTTGAAGAACATATTGATTTCTTGCTGTTAATGAGTTTGAAATGCTAGTACTAAACTTGTTATGTTTTGTTGCTCTGAGTCTAATGCCATTTGCACTGCTTTTTGTTCAATGCACAATGAACTTTTAGACACTTATCTTTCCAAATTTTTGGACGCTTTATTATTACCCTGTATATAACTATGTTGTAAAATTTTTCACAATGAGCGATGTGATTTATTGTTTAGATTTTCAGATTACTACAGCTGACAATCTGTTCTCTATGATGTTGTGGCAGAGTTTATCAATCTTGTATCATCCGAATCAAATGACGTCTGCAACCGAGAAGACAAAAGAACTATAGCTCCTGAACACGTTCTCAAAGCTTTGGAGGTTCATTCTCCATCTTAATCATATCCTTGCATCAACAACTAATTGGTTTAATTGTCACCTTTTCTGTGGTGTGAGTCAATTAGCACTGTGGCTTACCATTCCAATCTGACATTATGTGGTTTTTCTTAAAAGGGATGGAACATAAGTCTAGCAGATCACTTCTGCTTTCAATGCATTTTCTGCTAGAAAAGACATCTTAAATACTAGAATTTCCTTATGATTTTTGGAAATCCACCATTTTATAAGACCTGTAGAATTACTGGAGTATTGAATGTTCATGTGCAATGTTAATTTACCTGTCAGGTTCTCGGATTTGGGGAGTACATTGAGGAAGTTTATGCAGCATATGAGCAACACAAGCTCGAGATCGAGACCATGGTAAATTACCTGGTGTCTTTCTATTTATAGAGTTTAGCAGATTGTGTGGAGATTTTGTCTACTGCTCTTAAATTTTGTACATGTAAAATCACAGACCAACAATCTCGATGAGTTTCCTTTAAAATTTCTCCTTCCACACCAGGATTCTCTAAAAGGTGGCAAATGGAGCAACGGGGCTAAGATGACTGAGGAAGAAGCTTTGGCAGAACAGCAGAGGATGTTCGCAGAAGCACGTGCAAGAATGAATGGTGGGGCTGCCCCCCCAAAGAAAGCAGAAGTGAACCCAAACATAGAGAGCTAAGCCAAATTTGGAACCCTTTTATTTTCTCATTCATAGGCAACAAAGCAATCCCTGACACTCTCCTGTCTCTCTGTACTCAGCTTCTGATCACTTGTTTCTGTACAAAAATCTATTTGGGCAAATGGGTTAGCTAGCATGGCCTATGTCGATATCTCTGTGCACTCCAACCATGTATTCTATGTATGGATCCTTGTTCCGTTGTAAGTAATGATAGCTTTCTTTTCTGACCTTCATTTATTCTTTCATTTCAATCTGATACTTTGTTTCCAACCACGACATAAAGATTTAGGGTATCACATCTGAAATGGATGGAATTGCTCTGGAGTTGGATGTGTACAGAATGAGAGGAAAGATTTGACACCTTTGGAGAAAGAAACTCAATAGAAGAATGGATTAGGTTTGAATGAAATTGGAGAGCAATGAATGAACTTGGCAAACAAGAGATTTGATTAAAAGGTTCGCAGCCATGTTATGGAACACAAGAAGACGAAAGGTGTGGGAGATGACGCCATTTGACAACCATCAATCTAGTACGAACAGGCTCCCACAGTATTTGCCCTCTCACTACCTCTATTTACTTTTCTTCTCGTCTGCAACTACTTCAGAAGTTCAAGCTTTTCTTTGAGCAAAACCTGGCTGCACAGAAAACATGAGATTTAAGAATCCTCTTAATTAGAAATGCTGAAGAGAGTTGCGGGCAGATTTAAGAAGCATGGAAGGCGTAATAGATGTTCTGTACCTGAAGAAGCATAGAAGGAACAGCAGCAGCATACTCCGACACAGCGTGGCTTCTCATCTTTCTCCCATTAATGGAAGGGCTGTTCCCAGTTGTAATGTCCCAAAAGCTCCGCTTCTTAGCTGTTGGAACTGGAGATCGGAACCGGTGGCTTGGACTCTTCAGCTCACCTGTGCTTGGTTCCTTTGGCTGCAAGCTAGCCCTCATAATCACCCTCTTAACCCCTTCATTTCCTACACTTGTCTGCAATTTCTCACTCTTCTTCATTAGCTCCTTTATGTAATCGTCCTTCTGCTTCAGCTTCAGAGCGTGATCTCTCTTCATCTTCTCGATCTCTCCCTCCAAGGCCTTCACTGTCTGCTGAAGTTCCTTAACCATCGCTTCTTGTGCTCCCTTCTTCTCCAGCTCTGGGGTGAAACAGGTGCCTGATAAGAAAGAGGGACGGGCTCTTCGTTTCTCGCTGGGCCTGCCTGTTGTGGGAGGGGTCAAGAGAGAGGTCACAGAGGATGGGGTCGGAGAGGACTGAGCGGCCAGGGACTGGGCCTGAAGAGAGAGGAGCTTCTGTTGCTGTCGCGCAAGCTGTGCTCGTAATTCTCTGTTCTCTTTCTGCAGTTCCAGAAGCAGTTTCACCTGACCAGCCTCAGTTTCTGGTACTTCAGGAATTTCCTCACTTGCATTAGATGCCTGAAAAAGGACCACGAAATCACCAGGAAAGCATGTTGAGAGTAGACCCACATCAAAGGTTCACAACACATGCAAATTGTTGAAATCAAAGATTAAAGAACGTTCTTCGCTTAGCATTTGCCACAAAATCTCGTGAAGATTCATATCCTGTTTGGTCCATCTGATGCAATAAAAGACGAGCATTGGAGAAACATGGGAAACAAACCTTAGTTCGAATTTGTTTGGCCCTGTCTGCCCAATGAAGCGTGTTCTGAGTCTCACTGAACGAGAGGTTGCTGGGGCTGATATTTGCTATCATCACGGTGTTACAGGATCCTCCTAAGGAATCCTTGAGCAGCTGAGTGAGCTTAGAGTTTCTGTAAGGAATATGCTTCTTGGCCTCAACAAGGGCATTGATGCAGCTGCTTAAAGCAAGAAGCGACCGGTTTATGTTAGCCCCTTCAATTGATCGGAGAGTTCTTTGGTCTGCAGCAAGGGCTCTCTCCGACCCGGCAAGATCTATCAATGAAAGCTTCCCAACTTGATTTATGATATTCATGGTGGAATCTCTAACTCGATATTCGACCACAACCTAGTTTGACATGCAGAGGCAACATGAAAGTTAAGAAACACAAGTTCGTCCATGAGACCTCTATGAGCTATAGCTATTTAAAGTCACCTGCAAAATGGCATGGGATCGAGAAGAGGTTTCATTAGCCCGAGTAGGTTCAGTAGTTCGATTTTGATTGCCTTGCAGAAGCATTGCCATTACCTGCCTCGGACAATATAAAAAATTTAAGCTTCTATGCTAAGGTTTGCTCAATTATTGGGTAATAAAAATGCAGAATGAGAGTGATGATTTTACTTCATCTGTAGAATAAGCTCGGTACTGTGTAAGACCAGCTGCAACTATCCCCTATAAAACAAGACCCAAGTCAATATTCAATCAGAAACAGCTGAAGTACTCTGTTTACCAGTAAGAGCAGAGAGGTTCTTGTTTTTCAGTGCTATTTCTATTTCGAGACCTGCTTATCCTCTCTGAGGACGAGAGGCCTCCCAGGGGAGAGCAAGTCCCTCACAGTCTCGTTGTAGACCTCAAGATATGAGAGGTGCACCGCGTGATTTCCGTCACAGCTCCTCTGCCTAATCTTTGTGAAAAGGTCCTTAATAGCTAGAACCATGACCCCAGGGTTCTGCACAGTTCCCAGCATTGTGTACGTTTTTCCTGCTCCAGTGGCTCCATAGCAGAATACGGACCCATTCTTCCCTTGCAAGACTGACTCTACAAGGTCCGCTGTACTGTGAAAACAATTCAGACGGTGTAATATTAGATCTACACTTGGAGAAAGGGACACTTGGTTTTCTTAAAATTTTATCGGATCATATGCAGCATCATTTTGGGCCTTTGTAAAATATTTCCCGTCCCAAACATTCTCGAGAAATATAGTTGCCCGAAGCCCTAGTAAAACCACAAATGTGTAGGTCAGTCTAAAATTTCGAACTCTTCAGCTCCACTTTCTCTAAGGTTTCACAACACCCACATGATGAGTCTTAATTTCAACACTATAGCAGACTAGCAGTTAGGACAAGAGGAGCAATGAAAGCATACTCGAGATCAAGTCCAGCAGTGTAAGACAAAAAGAAAGTTTCTATTTGTCTGAGAGACTCACGTAGTGGAGTACACTTCTTGTTGGGTCGTTGAATCAGGAAAAGATGCATCAAATGTGAAATGCCGGCCCCTGAGCCTCTTCAGCCTCAGGTAGTCATTTTCGTTCGAAAATTCCGTCAAGTAAACATCCTTTTGGTTCACGATTCGAACACAGCACCTTGACCCTGCTTCCTTCTCCTTCTTGCCCATAGGCCGGAGCCTCACAAACACGAGAATCCTGCCCTCACCAGGGACAGATTTCTCCTCAGCAGCCTCTAATTTCTCTGTCTCTTGAAGATTCCTATTATGGGCTCCCCCTCCCATTGAGAGCCTCCTCGCCACCGTGGGACCTGCCTTTCGGGGAGGGCAGGACAAGAGTCCAACGATCTTCTCTTGACCTGCTGCCAAGTTCTCCTTCAAGTCATTGGATTTGGGCTGAACCTGAGGTTGGGGCAACACGAAGGTTCTCGTGACAGTTGAATGAGTCATTGTGTTCTCCCTCATAACTTGCCCTCCTGCATTCGTATCAGTGCTGCTGTCTTTAGGATCCTTCACTTCCTTCTTGTTGGAGCCGAGAAGGTTCACACTCGGGTGGGTCGTGAAACGAGGCAGCTGATCTTCAGTCCTCGAAGTGCTATAGTTGCCAAAGTTGCCATTTCTAGCTTGCTTTTGCCGCTCATAGAGGAGGGTTAACTCCCTCATCTTCTCCTTCAGCCCATGGTGGGGATTCCTCGTAGGAAGATTCACCGGGGCCTTTTCTTGATGAGTCTTGACCTGGGTTCTTGGATCCAGGGCAGACTCATCCTGTTCTTGTCCACTGGCCTGAGACCGCGTAATAACAGGCATTCTCCGTTTTCCTCACCAATCACCATTCAAACATGCCCGGAAATTATTCATGGAGCCATCAATTTTGTTGGAAAAATCAAAACTTTACTAGCAGGTCGATCCAACGACAAAAACTTGGAAGTGAAGAGAAAGCAAAGAGGAGAAAAGAGTGGTGAGAAGTCGCAGCAGCTATGGCAATTGGTTAGCCTGATCTGGGTATTGATTGAGCGAGAGGACAGACTTTAGAATGGATTTCTAAGGCCACTCTGATTTCTACTACTTCCGGTTTGATTTGTGATTCTCATGGAGCAGTATGAGTAGTAGTGGACTGGAAATAAGAAATATCTGGAGTGCCCGTGGTGTGTTTTTGAATGGCTGGACTCGAGCTTCCTAACGGTCAACCGGGCGTCACAGATGCATTCAAACTCTAACGGTCACTTTCTTAGTTCGCTGGGTCCCGCAGGCAATTTTTTTTAAATTTCTGCTAATAATTAAAGTGGAAATCTTTTCCAAAAGTATCGCAAAGTCCATGCTGAAGGTGAAGGCTCGCTGAATCAGTGGCCTTTGAACAGAATCATCACTTGATATGCATATCAACCATTTATTGACATGAGGTTTAAAAAGAATTTCTATGATTGTATTAATAAATAATTTTTAAATATTTTAAATTCAATCTTATTTATCAGTCCAAATCCTCACTTATAAAGATAATAAAAGTTTCTTAAATCTAAAGAATATTTTATTATTGGAAAAAATTGATTTTTGGATCACAAAAGTA
>CXYZ01010808.1:2187479-2240503 GCA_900006705.1 Sonneratia caseolaris
TTTTGGATCACAAAAGTAGATGAATCGAATTAAATAGCCAATTGACAAAGTATGTAGTTGCCTCTTTCTTGTGTAGATCAGTTGCAATTTTTAATTATAGTAAGAATTTTTTTCCATGTATGTGGATTATTGAAATATTGCATTATAACTTTCTAAGTAAAATTTTATATTTAAGGTTTATTAGATGGAGAAATTTTTTAATTTAATAAATCTAACTTTGATAAATAAATATTATAAGCAACTTGGAGGGATTCGAACCCCGACACCGTGGTTCGCTTACAGCTGCAATTAATCTACTAGCTGCAGCTCCTCCTAAGGTCTGTCTTACCTAAGATGGGCTTTTTCTGTTATCAGATAAAATAAAATAAAAATTCTTAATTAAGGTAGGCCCAAAAGGCCCATGTAGATCACTTATTGGGCCTTTTCAATTTTCCTCTAATTTTCACGGCCGATGCAGCCCATCTTCGTCTCGCCGAACCCCACTAACCCTCGTATTCAGCATATGTTTGAGCTTTCATTGCTTCGTCGGCTCCTCTCTTTCATCCTACTTCTTCGCGACCCTTATTTCTCTGCGATTTCAGCTTTCTTCCACTCAACTTCTACTTGGCAACAGCCATGACAGAACCGGAGAACTCGCCCGAGCTGCAGGTGAAGATGGAGAAGAGGAAGCGGAAGCGGCATAAGGGGGACCCCAATGAATCGCCAGCGGAAGGAGAAGCTGTGACTGAGGAGGTAATGGATGTTGGGGTGCCTGACCCACAGAAGAAGAAGAAGAAGAAGAAGAAGGATAAATTCCAAGCAGCAAGTAACGAGGACAAAAGCGAAGAAGCTGATAAAGATTATAAAGGTGATGGGATTGGTGATAGAGATGATAAGGAGGTGGATTCGGATGGAGAAATAGTAGAAGGTATGGAGGAGGTGGATGAGGAGGACAAGAAGCATGGGGAAAAGAAAGTGAAGACAAGTGGTAGTGGGATTATGAGCACAGCTTCTTTTGATGAACTTGGGTTATCTGAAAAGACTGCCAATGCAATTAAGGACATGGGATTTAAGTATATGACCCAGGTGTGTCTTCATCCATTTATTCTTTCAAAGTGGTTATCCTGGATGACTTTTTTTAAAATGAAAATTTATCTACCAAAAGAAAATTTGAAGCTTCTAGCGTTCCTCATGTTTGTTAGTGCTATTTGTACTGGTAGTGTCATTGCGAAAGTTTGGCCGAAATCGGTTAGGAAAGTTGCAAGCTTGATGCAGTGATTTTTACGCCAGACTGAGCAGCTCACTGATGGAGAGTGATTTGGGTGAAAGCTGTATGTGTCCGTGTTAATTCTAGTATGAGGTTGGTGTATGTTAAATGGAAAGTGAGGCCATTAGTGTTGATGCAAGGGTTTTTAATTGATCCTTTTCAGCCATCATGGAGTAGGACAGTAAGTGGGACTGTTGTGATTATATAATGTGGGGGCTATTCTGGGTCTTCTGTGACAGGGATAGTGTAGTTTAATGTTTTATATTTGGGACAGAAAACTAGCTATTCTGGTATAGTACTATGACTACATCAAAGCCACTATCATAGTGTACTTTTCTCTTGTATGCTAAAACCACATTATGTATGGAGGAATGGAGGAATGGAATTGAATAGATTTCATCAAATGAAATGCACATAGCAAATAGAGAAAATTAGTGATCTTTGTTTTCATCTTGAAAATATGAGGGGACTGTAATTGAAAAAAGTGATGGAACAAGTATTATCTAACTCTTGTCAAAGAAACGTCATTCTATCCAGATGAGATAAAAGTCTTATCCTAGTGGAATGCACATAACAACTCTCATTAGTGCAACCAAGTAAAAAATGTGGAATGTAATGCGAAAATATCCACTCTATTTGACTCAAGTGTACCAAATGTAACATAAAAGTCTAGATGGCAAAATCCTTTATGTCTAATAAAGTTAAGGGCAAATACAGATCCAAGCCCGAGCAATTCCTCCACTTATGGAGGGCAAAGATGTGCTGGGAGCTGCTAGGACTGGATCTGGTAAAACACTGGCCTTCCTGATCCCTGCTGTGGAGCTTTTACATAACATTCACTTCACTCCTCGTAATGGGACGGGTGTGATTGTCATTTGCCCTACCAGAGAGCTTGCCATCCAGGTAACTATTCTTGAAGCTGCTGAGTGCTTTCTCTGATGCTATATTAATACTTTGACTGCTTCAAACTGTTAGAGGAATGTTCCTTATTTTCAAGAAAGAAGCTGTTCTCTGTCCCGGAGTCCCTTTCGTTTCTGCTATTATACTACTCCATTTTGAAAATGTTAATAAAGGAAATTATCGAAAGCCTTTTGAAATTAAAATTAAAACCACTTTTGTCTGGACAACAGTGATGGAATATAACAATTTCAAATATTTCTAGGGATGCAAAATAGTTAAAAGGAGTGTGTCCGTGTGAAATAAGATATCCTGCTTCTTTCTCGAAATATGTTTTGCCCCTATATTGGTTTTATGTATTACTTTTCTCTTAGAAATCATTGAGAAAAACATTTTTTTTCCTTTAAGTTTTTCCCCACTTTTCATCTATAAAATCTGGTATTTGACTCTTCAATCTTCTGCTGTACATGCACTTCTCCACTACCAGACACATGCGGTGGTGAATGAGCTTCTCAAGAATCATTCTCAAACACTGGGATTGGTCATTGGAGGTGCAGCCAGGAGATCTGAGGCAGAGCGCATTGTGAAAGGAGTAAATCTTTTAGTTGGAACCCCTGGTCGACTTCTTGATCATCTTCAAAATACCAAGGGTTTCATATTCAAAAATTTGAAGGTAACAGTTGATAAACTTCTAGAAGAGAAACTTGATGAATTTCAAGTTGTATTTATATGTCTGCATTTGCATCCCTTCGTATTTGGCTTGGGCATTAGATTTTAGTAATTGTTCCCTTTCTTTATGTCCTTTTTTTGGGCTGTATTATCATAAATTATCTATATTCTATGGAAGTATCAGTGCATAATATAGTCTTAAGTACTACATCCATAAAAAATGCTGACTTCATCTGGTGGAGTAGTCTGCCCTACTTGAGCAATATTATGAGCATAACTGTTTTCATCTCTGGATTTCCAATTACATTTTCAACTATCTAAAATACTCAAAAAGTATTGAGAAAAGACATGAAGAAAGATCTATATTCCCTTTCTTTATGTCTTTTTTCAATACATTTGTTTCCTTAATTAAAAATATTTTGAGCCAGTGATCAGTGGAGTAGAGTTGATTTTGGCTTTATGAACTTAGAATCATATTGCTTCATATTCTTCTCTTGGATACATTTTGCCTTTTGACTAAGTGGACTCTCAACTCTTATTTTGATGCATTGTAGTGCCTAGTGATTGATGAAGCAGATAGGATACTGGAAGACAATTTTGAGGAAGAGATGAAGCAGATTATCAAAATATTGCCAAAGGTACTTCATAATTTATTTGTTATTGTTGCCCTTAATGTGGATCATTTAGAAAATGGGAACATACCTTGGTGGGTTACTAAGAGTTGCTGTGTTCCATCAGTTTCTTGATTTCTTTAAAATTGATTATGAATGACGCTGACCTTCGTGAAGCTGATTAAGTTTGTGTTAATTGTGCAGCAAAGGCAAACGGCTTTATTTTCAGCCACACAAACTAAGAAGGTTCATTCATCCCAATAAACACCATGTCACTTGATATTATTTGTGTGTCCAGGGTGTCTTTATTCAATGATCATTGGATAGAACTACTTCATTGGATGTACATAGCAACATTTAAATTAATTGAACAAATAATATATCTGGACTAAGTTGCTCTTCTGGATTTTCCCACAGGTTGAGGATCTTGCACGTTTATCATTTCAAACTACCCCAGTCTACATTGATGTGGATGATGGGAGGAGAAAGGTGAGTTCTATATCCATCGCAAAACTCATGATATTTAGTTTTTGCTCTCTTCTGCAACTTTATACTTCTTATAAATTGTGTATGTTCAAATCAGTAGCAAGTGTTCTTTGCTGTAGGTTACAAATGAGGGTCTGCAGCAGGGGTACTGTATAATTCCAAGTGCTAAGAGATTTATACTTCTATATTCGTTCTTGAAGAGGAACCTGTCGAAGAAAATTATGGTTTTCTTCTCATCATGTAATTCAGTCAAGTTTCATTCAGAACTTCTCAGATACATCCACATCGATTGCCTTGATATCCATGGAAAGCAAAAGCAGCAGAAACGAACTTCTACCTTTTTTGACTTCTGCAAAGCAGAAAAGGGAATTCTACTTTGCACTGATGTTGCTGCACGAGGACTTGATATTCCAGCTGTGGTATGTCTTTTTGTCGCTGT
The DNA here is from genome assembly GCA_900006705.1 of Sonneratia caseolaris. Classification (NCBI taxonomy): domain Eukaryota; kingdom Viridiplantae; phylum Streptophyta; class Magnoliopsida; order Myrtales; family Lythraceae; genus Sonneratia; species Sonneratia caseolaris. The sequence continues at coordinate 2,191,828 of CXYZ01010808.1, forward strand.
ATGGTCAAATTGCATTTTGCTATGTAGAGCCAGTTGTGCCAACTTATCATTCTTATGATTGAAATTGGGGTTGTAATTTATTTGTTAGTGTCCCAGGCAAATGATGTTATGCTTACTGTGTCCTGAATACTTCCTTTTCCTTCTTCTCTCTGTGCACATACCTGATGCTCTTCATGAGCTATTAGGTTCAAAATGAGATTCCAATTCTTTTTCTACTCGTGCTTGCAGGACTGGATCATTCAATATGACCCTCCTGATGAACCAAAGGTGTCCTTTTACTTCATATGAATTTTTCCTCTTTGAATCATTCATAGTGTTGCATACTGATTAATATGCTATATTCTGTCAGGAATATATTCATAGAGTGGGCCGAACAGCTCGTGGAGAAGGTAGCAAGGGGAATGCCTTGCTTTTCTTGATTCCTGAAGAGTTGCAATTCCTTCACTATCTCAAGGTATGTATTTTCTTATCAGTAAAGCCTGCAATAGTATTACCTCTCTCGGGAATCTAATTTCGTTAAATTTCACCTGAAAGTTTGAATTGTTTTCTACGTTTTTTTATTCAGGCAGCGAAGGTTCCTGTGAAAGAGTATGAATTTGATCAGAAAAAGCTAGCAAACGTGCAGTCTCATCTGGTATTCTTTTGTGGCTTTCTAATGTTCTGGTTTTTCTACTTCTGTATATTTTACAAAGGAAAGCGGGTTGAAAGTGCCTGAAATGATGGATGATGTAGGAGAAGATTGTGGGTAGCAACTATTATCTAAACAGATCGGCCAAGGATGCATACAGGTCCTACATATTAGCATACAATTCACACTCCATGAAGGATATCTTCAATGTCCACCGCCTTGATTTGCAGGTACGGCTCTCTCTTTCTGTGCATATGATAGTATATTGCATTAGAAGGGAGATGCTGCCAAAACAGCAAATCCTGAATCTGGTGAAATTTACGAAAATGTGTGTTGACTAATAGTTCAGTTATAATTGGCTCCTCTTTTCCTAATCAAAACTTCATGAGCAGGCCGTTGCTGCTTCATTCTGCTTCTCGAGCCCTCCTAAAGTGAGCCTCAACATAGATAGCAGCGCATCAAAGTTCAGGAAGAAATCACGGAAACTCAAAGGAGTGGGCAAACATGGGTTCAGCGATAGCGCTCCTTACGGTAGTCAGAGCGGGGAAGATGATAAGCGTCAGTTTGTGAGATATTAGCCTCTCTAGAACTCACTCGCGCAGCAGACCCATAAAAATTTTGCTCTTCTGCTTGTTACTGACATGTGATAGCGAATTATGTAGAGAGCTTACTACACAAAGCGCTCCCCGATGTCATACACAATTTATTTATTCAGAAAACAGGCTACTTCCGAGTTATGTTGTCTGCATCTTCACCTTACATACGTTTGGAAGTCAGATGACAGTCTACTGTATTATTCTCGTTGCTCAACTTGTACGTCTCGAATTTAAAGTGTCTATCCATCAATAAATCCGCCATTTTTTGTGTGGAAAAGGACGGTGACAGATATCAAGAATACAATAATGTTCCTAAATCAGTGGACAGGTGCCGATCGGAATGCATTATGTGCGGTATCTATACCGGCTGCGGCTCTGGTCACACCGCACACGAATTCCCTTGTTAATAAAGAAGTGTAGTCTGTGCAGAACATCATTCATCTACTGTTTTGAAAGTTACTCTCAGCAAGCCTACTACACAGCTGGAGAAAATGGTAGGTGGCTAATGTCAATCGACGGATGGGGGACGTTAAGTTTGTCTTTTACTTCGTGCCCAAGAATCGATCTACTGAAATTTCCGAATAATTAGATGCAAGATTATGTCACATTTAATGAGGACCCTGGTGTTATTTAATGTGCTTTCCACATCTAGACATTTTCAATCCTTGTCCACAGAGAAATGCCCAAGTTATGCTCAAATTTCCTCTTCTTTTCCATGCCAATCCTCTTCAAATCTCAACTTCAACTGGGCTGATTGATTTGAAAAAAAAAACAAATTTGATAAAATATATTACTTAGAAATGTTACATACACTATAATTTATAGTGACATTCAATGAAAAAAGTACAATTGTCTCACACAAACCTCTGTTTCCTCGGATTGGTCTCTTCCTTGTTCTTTCTGTCTATGCAGAGAAAGAGGCCCTGGGAGTGACGAAGAGAAAGGGAGTGGGCGTCCGTACAAACCCGCCGCAGCTCATAGATATTCATTCTCTCTGCTACTGTTATGGAAGCCATGGACGCGAGGAACATAGTGGTGGTGGTAGAGGACGTGGAGGAAGCGAGAACGGCCCTCCAGTGGACCCTCCACAACCTCCTCCGCTACGGCGACGTGATCACTCTCCTCCATGTCTACCCTTCCACCAAGTCAAGGAGCCGCAAGAAGCTCCGCCTCAAGGGATACCAATTGGCCCTTTCCTTCAGGGACATCTGCAGCTCCTTCACCAATGTGAGCAAGCTTCCAGATTCCCGTCGGATAACTGCACTTTTTTTCCCATTTTATGGGGGGTTAATTTTCGTTATCGGGATTTTTCTTTTCAGGCAAATATAGAGATTATAGTGACGGAGGGGGACCAAGAGGGCCGGAAGATTGCTTCCATGGTGAGGGAGATTGGGGCCTCCACTCTTGTCCTCGGCCTCCACGAACGGAGCTTCCTCTACAAGTAAGCCAAATTTCCGAACTTTTTTTTCTGCCCTGTTCTCGAAATCTCTATTCTCCTGCTGAGGGAAATCATGACAATCTTCTCTTCCTAGGTAAAAGAGTGAAAAAAAAATGAAAATCATGGGCTTCTCTGAACTTAGATGGATTTAGTTGTCATGGACGCCGCCGTGACCGTAAGTTCTCTTCGGTGGGCGAAACCATAAAAATATGAAATTTGAAGTTGCTCAAAGGGAAGTTTCAGCACGGGTGAACCTTTTTTATTAGGGGAGTCTTGAATCGGCTCTTCACTGTCGACAATCAATAGGCGGGCCCACCTTCATGTTCCTGTGAGTGTGGACAGGATCTTCATGTACGCCCGACTTTTATGGCTCAAAAAGAGAGTATGATCAAATGACATTCCCGATCAGTGTTGGTTGTGATAAGCACTGGACTTCCTTGTCTCTGCTCGGCCACTCAATCAATTTAATGCTTTAGGCGGGGTTCATGCTCATGAATGTGTATTCTTTGTTGTTTGATTGTAAGTTTCTCGTGTTCATCGTATTGATCAGAAATTGATGACTGGGATTATTAAGGGTAAAGAGCCTTTTTCAGCACACGTCAGTCTCATAATAGTGATGATGAGATTAGCAATTCCACCTTTCCCGAAATTGTCACCTTTCAAGATCTGGTTTCATGTCGCTTTGTATGGAAAAATTTAAATCGAGTCCAGGATGAGCCAGCCCCACACAAGCCTTTAAATCCTTCTTATGAGTTCCTTCCTGGAAATGATGATGTTCGACCTGCACACTCTTTTGTTCTTCGGGAAAATTTTGCCAGGCGGGATTGGCTGTAATTCTTCTGTACTGACAAAAGTCATCATGTCGGGGTGACTGAGAGACAATATGCCATTGAAAATTTAGCATTTCACCAGTGCAGGTGTCGGAGGAGACGAAACTTCCTCTGTCAAAGTGCTACCGGCATCATTGTTATCTCATCAGATGTACCATTTGGATAATCACTATGTGGACCTTTCAACGTCTTTGCTTATTATGCACATGTTAGATAGGATTATCAGACCATTCTGGATCTCGAGTCCGGATCCACTGTTTAAGGTTCTGCACCTAACTCAAAGACCTTAGACGCTCGTACTACCTAATTCTGACGACCTCTCGATACCTGGCTATCATCCCCTGTTTCCATTTTCTCAGGTTACACCAAATGAGGGGCAAATGTCAGCTCGTTTTGGACTATATCTTGAAGCCGCCGATTGTGCCTTTGTTTTCTAGAATCTAGCTGCATGGTATTGCGTCTGTGGTGTTGAAACCAAGATCGTTTTTGGAGATTGGATAATCTTTAATGCAGAGAAACGTTCACTTGCAAATTATATGCCAGATAGATACATAGGTCATCTCTTTCCCCGGTACTTCTGCTGCAGCGGACTGGCACTCAAAAGACTGTTTGGTTAAATGGTATGGAACAGGCTGGGCATGGCGGGCGACGGCATAGCGAGCAGCTTCAACTGCAAAGTGATGGCGATAAAACAACCTCCTCCTCCACCTCAGCATTCAACTCCGCTCTCAGCTGCACTGCTGAGGAAGATCAAGCCCGATAATGTGAACGTAATTGCAGCAGACTGTTCACCCAACATGGGTCTCTCAGAGGTTGAGCTCGCTGCGTTGCGGTAAGATTCCCTCCTCCTCGAAAGCTCATATGTTTACGTGTTCCATTCCCGTACTTCTGGTGCAAACAGTTAGTGAGGAGTTCGCTCTTGGATAGGTGATGAGGAAAAACCTATCTCGCTACGTCTTGGTGAATATGTCTTGGCATGTCGTTTTCTGAATTTTTCAATGAGGTTTGTCTTTCTTCATGAGAACTTCAAATTGGCCGATTTTTTTTTTGCAGAGATCCTGACACTGCCCTGTCTAAGATTCCGTGTGGGATCTGCCCCAGTCCGGCAATCATTTGGAGAACAAAGGAAATCAAGAAGAGAAGCCGCTTCTTAGAGACATGAAATTTCAATTCCTTATGTTTTTTTTTTTGGGGGGGGAGTGGTGTGTGTGAGGGTATTGCCGTGGACCATGAAATGTAGATTGCTCGCACCATCTGCACTCAGAACTAGGACCAGCCAGTGACCCCTAATGAGCTTTTGAACACCGGGTTGTGTATACCAAAAATGTAAATAGGGTCCCCGAGTGTGTCTCACGGTGAAAGTTTCACCTGCATCTAAAGCCCATCCACACCAGAAATGCCTTTTTCTTTCTATATTTCTAATTTAAATGACCAACAACCCCTCTCAAACACGACATTGGGTGTGATTGGTGTTAGTGAGATCACAGGCCATACTGCTGTGCTCATGTTTGTTCCCCCAAAAGGTTCACGAGCTCTAAAAAATGTACGGAATTTGACTATAAAAATGTTCACTTGTAGAGCAGCTTACCTGATTAGAATGTTTATTAATTACCAGAGAGTGAAAATTGTAATGTAAAATCTATTGTAATATGATACTAAAATACACTCCCACAGTTTTTTTTTTTTTTTAAAAAAGAGCATACAAACATGACAGCACTTGACCCGTATTGCATGGCAGGCACCAATTTCCAAAACTTTCACCAATAAATTGATTTTTTTTTTCCCAAAAAAAAAATCAAAGGTGCAATTTCATCGTTCTTGCATAAAATCAATTTCTACCAAACCTTCTGAGCAATATACCTCCACAAGAAGCTATTAGCAGTGCCATTTGGGTCTCAGAGCACGACTGACCATGCAATACCTTCTATATCCACACCTGCTCCTGCCGGTACTCACGAACAATAACTGGAACACTTGTCGGAGGGATCTGCGTCCAAGTAAGGAGGATAGTTATAAGAGGAAACCCTTAACGTTGAATGGAATAGGCAATAATACATAGCATCCAGTATCTGATCCAAGATGAACATGGAAATTGAAGATCTTCTACTCCATCAAAACCCCAGCTAAATCACTTGTGACATGTTTTACGTTTAGGAATGGCAATGCTTTTAAGATTGCAGACAGTTTGGTATGGCATCCCTACTGGATCTTTTTTATCCCAAGGTTGATTGACATATGATCTGATTGATATGCATCCAGAAGTGGAATATGAAATTTGAAACGGCTGAACAACACAATGACTTACCATGCCATAATCAGTCACGATCATAGAGATATAATCCGATGGAGTAGCATCATACCTGTTATGGTGTTCACAGTAGAAGGATCACATCAGCAAATAAAGAGCACCGTTGGTCAGTAAAGCTCCTATGGATTACAATCTAGAGAGAACTTACATCAAATTCAGCAGTTGAAGATTTTCCTTTTTGTACAAAGTATCAAGATAATTCACATCTCTTCTTCCAGAAACCTTGGCAACAGCATTAGGATCACCTGGATGTGATGCGAAGCTGTTATTAGGGCAACTAGAGATGAAAATGGAATGTAATCTACAGTTAGAAAGGGAAGAATACTATGAGCATACCCAGTTCGTTAAAGCAAATTGAGTCCAATTGCACCCTTTCGTGGAATTTATATGCTTCACAGCAGATTAGGACTGGGACACGGAAAGCATGAGCCACCATTGCTACAGCAGCAGTCCCCGCTCTTGAGTAGACAGTCCCATTTGACAATATTGAAGATGCCCCAAGAAAAACTCGTGTAACCTCTTGCATTATGCAAGAAACAGCATTCAAATGCGTGTACGTACAGGTCAGTCCCTTGGTCACCAGCCTCCTCAGTAATGACTGACCTTCCAGCTTTGGGTGTGAATCTACTATCACAACACGGAATTGTTTCCCGAGCTCATGTGCGTGAGAAAGAATCATCTCAACCACACATGAAGAACCATATGTCAGAAGAACATCCCCATCTCTGATTTTCGTTGTCGCATGTCGAACTATCACCTTGTCAGCAAGTATTATCTTCTCATTTATAAAGCGGTCAATATCTGAACAGAGCAATGCTTTCGCTTCTGATTCAGAAAGAGTCAAAGGCAACTTTGCAATTCTGTTCTTTACAAACCTAATTGCATTTCCCATGCTAATGGAAAGCGGTCTACACTCAATTAAAAATGAGACATAGCTGCTTATCTTTGCAGTCAAATCTCTGGTAAGATTTTTCTCAGCTGGAGTAGTGTAATCTCTGATCGCTTCACTAAATGCCTGTAACATGGCAATACAACGGGCATTGCCCCCGGTAACATCTCCAGCCAAATATTGCAAACCCACCTAAGAGAGCATAAAAACTCAAATCAGCTAGAGCTTGAGAACATCATTTGAATTAAAAATAAAATAGTGAAGCATAAAGATGACTATCTGCTGCTAAGATAACTCTTATCTCCTAGACAGTGTTCAATTAGAAAATCATTGTGATTTCAGAAATCCAGTAGAGAGATAAACAGACATTGCAACAATATCAACGGCTTCCATGTCTCTGCTGAATGTCTTTCATCCTATTCATTTTCACTTCTTAACAAACTGTGATGAATGCATGGGAAGCAGGATGTGGTAAGACAAGAATTTAATAAAAATGGAGTTAATAATATTCCCCAAATATGTACCTTGAAAACAGCAGGATGCACTGGATCAAGTTGAAACATCTTTGACTGGAGATCAGGAAGCTGCGTTCCATGTTCATATTGAGGCAAATGCCTAAATAACTCAACTCTGTTTCTCGCTTCAGTCTTATTGACCACTGCTCGCTTTTTAGCCTTTTCCACCCTGCTCTTATCATCAAATTGCATCCTTGGAGCAGGGATATCTTTTTTCCTTTCCTTTTCTGTTGGGCGATCATTTCCTTTCTTCTCAGAAGCAGCCACAGAAGGTGGAGCTGTTGGAGCCTCTTTCTTCTGTGAAGGTTGCTTCACAGCTTTACTAGAAGCAGCACCAGCAGATTTATTGCCCTCCGCTGTAGAAGATGTTTAGAAATTTGTAGGTATTGAGCTCTTACTCCATCTACAGACAACTTGAGAAATCTCTATCTAAGCTCCAAATAACATAGTAATGCGGTCTTTTATTCATATTTCATTTTCACCATAAAACCAGCAGCAATTTCCCAAAAATAAAAAATCGTATATGAGCAAAATTAGAAAAAAGTTCGGACTATTGACCAGAGAAGGGTGCATAAAATTGGCTCAAATTACTGCAAACAGAACAGATAGACAAAGGCCGCATGTTCCATAATCTTCAAAGGGCAGAGTATAGTATAACCTTTTGCGGCAGCTTTCGCTGCTCGCTGGGACTCCTGCAGAGCTCGTCTTTCAGATTTGGTCATTTTTGCTTTCAGTGGCTTTGAACTAGATCCAGAAGGCAATTCATTGTTTGCTCCTACACTGCCCGCTTCATTCTTCTCTGAAAAGATATCCCTTAGTTGTTACAGAGACCTCAATCGGTTGAATTTCTAATTCACTCAGTTGCTTCCTATGTTAAGATTTAGGTAATTGAGCAATTGAAAGACTCGGATACCATTGCCAGAAACTGCTGCAAGCTTCTTCATATCGGTCGTAACCGCAGAATCACCACCACTTACGTTCTTCACGGCAGTCAGGTCAAACCCGCCGCCCGGAAAGCTCGAGGCAAACTTCGCCGAGTTGCTCCGCTGAAGCCACGACTCCTCCGAGAACTCTCCATCAACAACCAACCGACTACTCACTGGTGGAGATTGTGCCGCGGACAACGAGCTGAAAAGCGACTCGGTAGGGTCATAGCTCCCAGCAACAGCCGCGGGTTCCACGCGCATCCGTGTCTGCTCGGGCACCGGGATGGCCGCTGTCCGGTAGGTGGCAAGGTTGTCAGAGAGGTGGCGCGGTGGCGGGATCATGACAGGGGAGAGGGAGTTGTTGGCGGGAGAGTCGGAGAGCGGCGGGGAGCTCAATTGTTGCGGGAAGGACCGTGCCCGTGCCGGCGGCGCGTTGGGGGTGATGAAACCTACCTGTCGGACCTTGGGGTCGACGACGGCGCGTGAGATTCTGCGAGATTCCATGGATCAGCAATTGGAATAGTCCAAATTAGGCGAGCATGCCGGAAATGGATCGGAGAAGAAAGGGCTCCGAAGATTTCACGTAGAGGGGAATAGCAGGAACTCGGACGATGCAGCAGGATAATCAAATCTCGGCCCGATTGTGTTTTACTCTTGCAAACAATAATACGAATATTGGTGTCTTACGCTTTTCCAAAATTCCAAATATATATATCATACGTAATTTATTTATTTTTAAATTTGCTCCCAGAGATTATTTTGGGTGATACTCCAGTTGAATTAATTAACATTTAATAATTTTTATATTTTAATTAATTAATTTATATATATAAAGGATATTGTATTTTATAATTTTTTTATTAAATAAAAATAAATTCCACTCCATTATTAATATTTTTACCATATAGGAAGCATCCAACCACCTTATCCGGTGTCTTTTGTTATTATGAAAGAGAGGATTTTGATTATCTATTCAATGTTGGGGGCTAGGCTTTGAAAGTGGGAGCAGCTATTTGATTAGCCCCGCCCATTATCAGGCCCATTTGGCAGTGGTAGCCAAATCATGGGCCTATCGGGCCATTTCTTGGCCCAAACCTACTCGAAATCCCTGGAACAAGAAGATCAATCAGGCTTGTCGATCGGTGCACCATCAAGTCGCTGTAAAGCCATGCAAGGAGAATACTTTACGGCACCCTTGTCACGTCTGGTTTGATCGAACATAACTGCCCGTGAACCGGCGAAGCAACCATCGACTGGAGTATAATCGGTAGGGATAAGATAGGAACCAAATCATCAAGTCTAGGGCCGACGAGACGGATATTCTAGCCCTCCGTAAAGAGCTCCGAACCTTTCGATCAGGCGGCGATCGCAGTCCTTTCGCGTAGTAGGGATGACTGAGAAGGAAGGAAGAGATGTTGAGGTTGAGATTTGCACGCCGTCCATATCCAAAGCTCTTTAGATGGACGGGGTCGCCTTCGACCATGTTTTCCCATTTGTTTATTTATTTCTGTTTTTCATTTAATTTTTTTCATCAGTCAACTGGAAAATGTCGGGGACAGAAAGTACAAAATCATCTGTTAAAAAAAGGTGGCTGGCTTATAACTTACGTGCGAGGAAAGACGGGTACCAATAGAATTTTCGGGTCTCTTTGGCGGGTCCAAAGAGACGGAAGACTCGGAGCTTTTCTTGAATTCTCTCCGCACTCCCGGTCTACATTATCATATATCGAGATTTGACTTTTCTTAATTCGAATCATGATAATTAGCATATTAAAAGATAAAACTTCTCGAATCATGGATTTTTTCTATTAATAAGGGATTCGAGGAAAAGATTAAAAAAAAAAAAGAACACTTGCGCTTCTTTTTTGTCTTGAATTTTGATTCCAACCTCTTCTTTATGAATTAAGTCGGTCCACCTCTCCCTTACTCCACGAGGCATAGTTTTTAAAACCGGACCGGGCCGGGAACCGGTCAAGGTATGGGTTCATGGATTCATGGGTCGGACCGGAGGTTCAATGGGTTGAACCGCATGTTTAATAAATAATATTAATAATATAATATTCCAATAAATTGATATAATATTATAATTTAATTGATATAATATAGTTATAATATTAGTCTCAAATTCAACATAAAATATAAATATAAGTCTAATAAAATAAAATAAGTATATTTAATATATTTTTATTTTTAAATTNTTATAATAAAAATAATTAATATAGTCATTATATTAGTCTTAGATTCAACATAAAATATGAATATAAGTATAGTAAAATAAAATAAGCGCGTTATAGTAATTTATAATTTTAAGTTGACCGGTTTTCTCATCGGTTCAATTAGATTTATTGGTTCAAGTGAAAACCGGCCGGTTCAATTGGATTTGATCTCATTTAAATAATAATTGGATTTTTTGTGAGAACCAGACCGGGGAAGTGGCCGGTTCCCGGTCAAACCGAGAGAACCGGCCGGCCCGGTCCAGTTTTAAAAACTATGCCACGAGGTGGTCTTTCTACATGAGAAAAAAAATTATATAATTTCTTTATAAATTTGAAGCGTTCAAAGGGGGAAAACTTGTATTTTCTTATGTACACACAGAATTTTAATCAGCAGGAAAATTGATATATTTGTTCACAATAAATTTAACCCAAAAAGAATAGTTGGTTCAACTAAATCACTGAAAATATAGGCACGTAACTAATAATGATAATTATTATTATTATTATTATAGATGGCATGACTGGTGCAATCTCCTCTTCATGCGACGCGGGCCCGGGAGCGATCACTATGGAGTCGGCATGAACTCAGACGGACTTCTTTTTTGGTGTCATCCTCATGACCTAAAGAAAATAAATTAGCGTTTATATAAAGCGTGCCAATTTTTTCTTATGTTTAATCTGTTGTAGATGATGTTGTCTCCCTTTATATATGTATATATATATGTGTGTGTGTGAATTATAATAACGAATTTTAAAGTTTTCAAGTACTAAGAATAGCAACGAGCCGCAGAATCACTGAGAACAGGCTGTGCAGTGTGGCATCTCCTCGTTGCAAACACAAATCGCACGAGCATTTCCTACAGAATGCAATTGGAGACTCCCCTCAGTGGATTCCATGATCGTGTTACCGGTGACACTTTGTCTAGCTTTAAGTCGGGACAGGTCGGATCGAGTAGATGTAATCCGCTCAAGTTCAAAGAATGCGCATTACAGGAGTCTACAACTTCCCGGCATGGTTTGAGGTTGTCTGAAGTTGCTGATGTCCTTTGCTTATCACACATATCGAAAAGCTCAAGGGAGAAGTACAGAAACTGGCGTATAGGTTTCGCGATTTAATCCTGCCAGTGCAGTTTACGCGCATCAGACTTCTAACCCGACGCTCGACTAGTTCAGGGGCACAAAAGCAGTATGTTTGCGCGATCCGTGGCCCAACGTTAACGCAAATGGAAAACACTCCAGAAGAATTAATCGTAGAATCTTCAATCCTGGGACGCTCTGTGATTTCCTGTCTTCATTCTTGAGATACTTCACCTTATGAAGTACGAATATCCTGATTCCGAGAACAACTTAAAAATTACACCACTCCCTTTCGATCGAAACAACAAAAAAATTGTTTATTCTCATCTGGGCTCTGATCACCCGACTTGGTCCGTCCATCTAACATTCGTTACGGCACATGAACAGTCTAGCAGCACAATAGAACAGTGCCAATAGCTATGTTTCAATCCTCGTACCTACCTTCACTTCACAGACGGGCAACAGACATAAATGAGCCTTTTCCCTCTTATTCTGTATGGGTTCTGATGTCACTACCTAGCAGTTTCGGCAGGCGATATATCCTGGCAACGGGCTGGCACGGGGCGAGCGGAGGGGGAACTGATCGAGCTTCCTCCCGCTCTCGTCGTAGTAGATCGCGCCGGAGAAATCCAACGGCTGGCATCTGTCTCCCATCAGTATGGCCTTCTGCCACACGCCGCCATCCCCAAAATCTTCCTCTACATCCGCCTCGGCTACGACGCCGCCCTTCTTCCGGCCATGGATGAACTTGATCGCCTTGTTGCTCATGCTCGTAAGGAGCTCCTTAGGGCTGCGCCTGACGGTTGTTCTCGGGGTCCTTGGTGACTTCATGGGCTTGACCCCGGTGGCATCGTAGTAGTAGTAGTCGTCGTCGTCATCCTCTTCATGATTGCGGTTCTTCTCGTCGTTGTGGTGTGGCCGGAGCTTTTTTGAAGCATGGCTTACCCTTTTGGAGAGGGTGGAAAGGAAGGCCGAGACAGGCAGCAGAATGGCCAAAATGGACCTCCTCGGGGAGGCCGGGCCTTCCTCTGGAGGAGACGATGGTGCGTGGGCCATCTGTGAGCTCCGTTTGGGATAACAGGCGGGCGTGCTAAATTGGTGAAAGTAGAGACCGAGTCTGTCACGGGCGATATTGAATTTGGTAATATATACGTACATGAGGATGGACGAGTTCAGGTGACCTGTGAAAAACGGTGTCTCCTACGGTCGACCGTTGACTCCTCCCGAGGGATTTCCCGACCGTTGACTCCTCCTCATGAACCAAGAATAAGACTGTTGAATTTGTTTGCCTTCTTTGGTGCTAAGAAATTTAATGGTGTGGAAGATTGAGGATGCTTATTGGACTTTCTACCCAAAAAAAAAAAGGAAAAAAGAGGATGCTTATTGGACCAGCAAATCGGACCCCGGCTTCTAAAGATTCTTGCTGGTCTCCGGTCCTCGAGCTAATAGATGACGCAACCCTCTGCAAAGACTAAAGGAAAAATGACCAGCAATTGCAATAATCAACTCAATTCGAGAATTACATTCCTTGACGGACTTTGAACTGTCGCCGGGGTTTTACCGTTTGACCCGACTTTGTGGACCCTAATAAGAAATGGTGATCAAAGTAATCAAAGTCATCTCCTGAACAACAATATATTGAGTGACATTAATATAATATGGATTATTATAACATTAAGAATTGGCCCTTGGCAACGAGATGAGGACAAGGCACAGTCATGTAAAATGACTCCGATCAAAGTGAGGAAGAAGAGCCACGACAAAGTCAGATATGTTGCATCAGATAAATAACCTCTTCTTCCTTTTTTTTTTTTCTTTCCATTTACCAAGCCATTCATTGCCTACGAGGGGCCCACACCGTCCACTTGTAACAGTCTGGTTGGATGACGTGGTGTCGAAGGGGGCTATGGAAGCGGAGCGGCCATATAATGTTTTCCACGTGTCATGCATGCACCCAGTTGCACGACAACTCGGATGACATGTAAAAAAGAGAGATTTAAGAATGGAGAATAACAATTACTTGGTCTGTCGAGAAGAACTAGAAATTTCAGCAAATCCGTTAGTTTAAACTTAAAATTGATTAGAATAGATTGTACTGAAATAAACAAAAGAGATTGACATCAACTCGTATACTGTCATTCGGCATCTGCTGGAGTTGGGCCACCGAAGAACTTGCTGCACTTAAAAAAGAAGTACATGCTGACTGGGTAACGAGCTAAGCGAATAAATTACTTATCTATTATTGTGAATTATACATTTTAGTAGATACGCTGTGCAAGGAAATTGGTTGAACTAAGCGTAGCACGATCGAGCAATGGACCAAACGAGGCCATAGTTAAGAACTAGTGTGTATATAATATATGGTAGTAAGAACAATCGTACACGCGACTAGTGTCATCGCTCCGTCCATCGACATCAACTTGCACATGTAATGGGATTGAACTCCGTGAGTCCTGGAAAATTACGTGATCTAAGTTTTTGATAGGTCCCCGCAAATCCCTCCGACTAAGTGATTGCCCATTTCCAAATCAAAATTTCCATCGTTCACACCTCCATAATTAGGGCCACCCATCTGTGGTAGACCCCCTCTTTTTTTTTTTGTTTTTTCTTTCGGTTGGTCTTCTAACTCATCATGATGCTTTAAACTCGTGCCACGGATAGTGGAATTCAGGGTCCTCAAAGTTGCCCGTCAATAAGGGGATAGTTTAATTCCATCTTTGGAATCTGTGGACATTTCCGTACGGTCGAATCGATAAGAAGAGGGATCGGATCATGCGTCCCATTAATCACGAGGCATCGAGAAGTAATCTAGCGCAATTTCAAAAGAATCCTTTGCTGCTTTAACAGAAGTTGAATCCTTCACACACACACACATGTATTCCCAATTTATCTTCCTTACTGGAGTTGAGCAGCCTCGATGCGTTCCTGTTGAGGCCGAAGAAGAAGAGAGAATCTTGAAACATTACATAAATTTTACTTTTCTTTTACTATTTATTTGACATCTCTTGAATCTTGTATTTTCGAGCAATTTTTGGAGCCCCACGAGCTAGAATTGTCTGTCAACCCACGGGCCCAGCGGGCTTCCCAAAAAGCATCTCTGTAAATTTGTGTCTTGGACAGGACATTCGGACCCATGGCTTCCAATGCAAATAGAGGCTTGATCAATGCCCACGATCATATCAGATGGAGAATTATTATTTTTTATTTTAGGAAATTTCTCTAAGGGGGGACATATGCCAAGATTGAGATTCTTGATTATTACATTATGCTACGATCTCATTTTACACTACAAATTATAGTTTTTTTTTTGTTAAATTGTATTAGCATGATACCACATGAGTTTTTCATTTTTTTTAAATAAAAAATATATTAGATTATAGGAGTTAAAAGCATCACAAAATAATCAAGAAAATTTTTATACTTCAACAAGCCGGACTCTTAGATAACAACCAACTTTATAAGAATTTCATCGATACCTATAAGAAATTTTAACTGATCCGACATACTTATCAAATATAAAAAAAAATTTATATTCTGATTTCATACGAGTGAAATGAAATGACAATATGAACAAGGTTATTGCTCCTCAGTGGTGCCAATGAGGTCTTTGTCCATTTGTCCCATAAAAGGGCAGACTCCATAATGTGCGGGAGAATATTTTTCTCTCCCCACTTTTTTTTCTTTTATTTTTCAGTAATTACAGTTTCGAATGTAAGTCACCTTTTTTTCCCCAAAAATTTCGTAAGTAACTTTTGAAAATTAAAAATAAGATGATATTTACTATGTGGGGATGAAATTACGAAAAAATAAATAATTTTTTTATAGAAGCATAGAGACCAGTCATTTTTTTGGATAACTTATACGATAATATATATATATATATATATGTAATTTATAGATTGACAAAACTTGTGGAACAACGAGGACCTTTCAGTTAAGTTAGGTTTTGACCAATAATAGAGGGAAGTCGAACGCCCTCACCTACCCTTAAGCATCTTTATCTTCGTATTATTAGCGATTAGTATAGTAATAACCAACTAATTCATTAAACAATATATTATATAATATACACGTGTCTTTAATTTCTAAATATTAATTTTTAAAAATTTCGAATATGGAATTGTCCTGTGCATATAGTGGTTATTATTATTTTTTCTTTCTTTGGATACTATGTTCCATGGTCAATTAATTTTTCAAAAAATAATCATATTTTATTTGAAATAATTTAGATGGGAAAAACCGAAAAATCCACATGATTAACCAAAAAAATTACGACTTTTAACATTGATATACTCGAGGGTTGTGTGGGTGAAGCATGCCAAGAATTTCTATGCTAACACTGTATCTCCTCACTTTCTTATTTTATTTATTTATTTTTTTGGGATATTACACTACGAATTTTGGATGTCTAAGTTCCCGGTTTCATGAGGGCATTGCTCGTGATGAATCAGTGCCTTGCCCTCTCAGGTACGCACATTAACATGCTCCTTTTCTACTTTATTTTCTTTTTTTACAATTTTTCAATAAAAATGAACGTTTTATTATTCGTAAGAAAATAAAAGGAACGGAAAATATATAGTATAAAAAATCTTATCAATAAGAATTGTATTGTAAATTATATGATCTCATATTAAAATTAATTATACTGTACCAAATTATATTTTTACTATTTCCCTAACTCTTCTAAGGACTATTCTGCGCTAGTCAAAATTTTGAAAAAGAACCAAACAACTTCGTTGAATGTCCAACCGATTAAGCCATGTGCAATAATTAACCAAGCAGTCATATAAGCCTGAGAATACGCACACTGAAATAATGTGGAGTGCAATTTAATAAACGAGATAGGCAATATGCAGTGAAAATGGAATTAATTAATTAATCATAAATGATAAATAATGTGTTTATATATATATATGTGTGTGTGTGTGTGTGTAACGTCATGACTCAAGCATATACATATATATATATATATATTATACACAATGCAGAACCACGATCCTTCTCATTATTATATCATGCACAGTGAATCGATCAATAATAGATGTAATGGAATTGGACGATGATGAAGAAATATTTGTGAGCCGAACGGATTGACGAATTATTTTTTGAAACTATTCACGATATATACTGCAAACTGTGCTGATTGATCTCTTCATCGAGATCCATTTGCCAAGGACGACCGAAACATGCAGAGAAAGGCAGAAAGAAGAAAGAGAATAAAAGACTATCGTTATTCTACTGATCAGATGGAGGAAGGGGGGAGAACCTCAATGGTGCAACGGGTTCGGACCCGTCGGGACTCGGCGCTTCTCATCTCCATAGAGCGGGTCAATCTTGCTGCCGGGTGGACCCGGCTTCGGCAGGTGATGGAGGAAGGGGGTGAAGTCGAACTTGAAGGGGAGAACCTTCCTGTGGACCATCGAACTGCGAAGCTTATTCTTCGATGTCATCACGTGATGATGCTTGGAGAGGTTGGAGATGGATAAGCTGCAATGGCCATGGAAGAAGAGGAAGATGAGGGACAGGAAGAGGATTGCTTTACAGAGATGTTGACCGTTTGTCGACAACATCTGTGCGAGGGAGACAGGAGGAGGGATGAGAGCGCATGAGGAAGATGAACTGAAGAAGTTTTGACAGTTAGGGTTAGGGTTAGTGGCAATTGAGAGCTTGAATGAAGTGGCAGAGAAGCACAAGAGACGGTGGAGATGTTTGACGATGTTGGAGCCTCTTCGCTTCCATAGATCTCTCTCTCTCTCTCTCTCTCTCCCCGCCTATCTGTCTGTCTCTCTCCCTTCTCTCTTTTACATGTCTACAGTGGTTCGGGATTGAAATTGCAAAATTTTGGATTGTTTATTGGATTGAGTCACTGCCAGAGAAGGATGTAAAAAGGGAATTGGTTCGCATAATTCAACAAATTTCTTAATTGAAATACCACATGGGGTTCGGAATTTTTAAATAAAAGAAATCCACAACTAAGCAACCTTGCTCTCTTAATCAGTCAGTCAAACCCGAGTAATTATGATCAACTCAATGATTAAAAACCATGAGAGATGTTGAGAGGGAGAGAGCTAGGGAGTCCGTGGGAGTACATCGTCAAACCTTTAATCATTGGACCACGTGTTGGGTGACTCAAGAAATGTGCGACAAAGAACGGTGTGGTCGGTTTAATGGAGTGTGTAATGATCAGGTCGATAAGTGGAAGCAATAAGAGCGACCGAGAGACGGTGGCACGAGCTAAAGCTGTTCGCACTTGGCAGTCACTCAACTTCGACATTCGTTGATGAAGCAGCAAACAAGGACATCGATTTTTTCGAAAACAAGACTCAGAAAATACATATGTCAAGTGATGAGTGAGTCATCATGGTGCGAACTCACAGCACAGCGTTAAATAATGGTTGGCAGAATACGAGCCCACCGCATTCTGGTCCTGGTCCGTTCTGTCGTGTGATTTTGTCACGCTGAAGTCATCACAGATGGGACTCGAAAAGAGACTGAAATTTCAAAAGGATGAAGAGCGCTGCCTCGGATTCAATGTCCGCAAAGATAAAAGTCATCACAAATGGAAAGTCAAAGGAGTTGTTAGCCCAAAGTTCAGAATAATGGCCATTGTTCATGACCAACCGACCAATAAAAAACCCAAAACTCCATTCCATCCACACATCACCATCACCTTGTCACCAGCAAAGTAAAGAATAACAAAAATAGAATTGAGAATATCACACAATGTCGTGCAACTATGTTCACCATCTAGATTTAATAGATGCTATCATGGCGGTGATGATACAATACAATAGTACTATTAAGAGATCCAAACAAAATGAGGAAGAAAGCTTTAGGACCCGATCAACAAGATCAAGCATATATCAGGTACATGGATTATTGAGTATGTTCGATTAAATCTAAAGCAGTAATTCAGATTAGATCACTTCCAGGGTAACATATTCATTGACTTCTTTATCTTGTAAGCCAATGTCATAAGTAAAACTTTTAATGGTTTAACATTATTTGAACCAATTAAAGACAGCCAAAAGATGGAACATTTGATAATTGCACATGCCTGTACACTCTTCTTGTCATCAGTATGCACTGATGATTTCTTGTCATCTGAGACCGTGGAAGATGTTGAGGTGACGTCCATCTTCAATTCCTCCTTAACCTTTCCACTTTGTACCGTTGTAAGGTCCATGCCTTGCTTTATCATCCATGGAGGCAAAACTTCGAGAGATGTACTTGCAGTTTCAGATTTGATGTCATCCTCACATAAAGACCAGCAAAGGCAACCTCAACCAGTCAAAGTCCATCCACATCTAGCTCAGTGACTGCCAGAGAGGATGGCAGAAAGAAACATGATTGCTAAAGTCACACACTAATACGATAGAGCAATAGTAGAAGAGAGAGCAAATGAAGCAATCTTCAATTTCTAGAAAGAATGGCATCCAGAAGTAAATGAACTTTGTGTCGCCAAGAAGCAGCATGGGTGTTCCACCATAACCTAGTCCTTGAGAAGATCTTGATCTGTAGAACCACCACTGTCCAGCCCAGCACATCCAACAGCGTGTGCATCAGCTTCCCATGCTTGAAGACTCCCAAACTCAGAAACACGCAAATCCTTTTTTCTGGTGAGTTGATCAGCCAGATATTTCAGCTGTTCATCTTTTCTGTCAAACTATTAATCCTTAATGTCAGTCAAAGTCAGGAAAAGACCTGGTCCAATTTTTTAAGAACATATATTTTGCATGGCATTTCACAACAAAACACAGACCAATCAAAACTTATCCCAGACACGCCAAGCAAAGCCCACATAATTCACAAGTCCTCTCTTGTTACAAGTAAATGCGATAGGGATGGAGGGTAATGAACCCAAGCATATACGGTTGGCTCCAATACCCTGATTCCCTTTCCCACAAAATCAGATTCATAAAACATAATTGTGTTCATCTTTCGAGCATGGACCACAGCTCCCAGTGCAGGTCCAGCCATCACGTGATGCCTTACTACTGAGGCTGATAAAGTAAATAAAAAGTTGGTTTGCAAATAAATGAGCTGGAGACATGGGAACTTCAGAGGTCAAACTAGAGGAGGGAAAACCAAAGTGTATTTTGCTAAATATTTGAAGTGAGTATAATGGGGTAAATCTTATAAACTTCTCTATGCAGAAGAAGCGGAAAAGCACCCATGACTGGGTAAAAGATTGAACCTTTGTGGTGGTGCTGGCAAATAAGTATCAAAGATTTGTTAGGACTTGGAGTCTTATCAGTAACTTTGTGAGAACACAAGAATCTCCCCATTCAATAGTGTGCTATTCAAACAATATTTGAACAAAACATCAGGATTTTCTGCTTGCATATGCGCCAAGATCAACAAATTCATATTTCAGCATCAGTGAGAGCAAAAGCAAGATATGGGTGCAAAAGATTCTATAAATCTAAGCCTCAAATAAAGGGCAACTCTGATTAGTAAGACTAGGCATTAAGGGAAAAAACTCAACATGATTCAGCGATATTTCTGTATATATACTATCTTATGCTGAGTAACTGAATAGTTAATCTTCAAATTTGTCCAGACAGATGTTAAATTGGAGAAGGGCAGTGTAGTTGAAAAGTAACCAAAGGAAAGAGTTACCAACCTCCATTTTTTGAAGCATAAACTTCAGTTTTTCATGCCTCCATCTAGCATTGTCACATCCATCTCCTGCCTCTGGTGCAGAAAGCTTGTCACTTGCTACCACAAATTCCCCATTGCAGTTTTCACAGGGAAAATAGTCATCATCCTGAGAGATAAATCGCTGTGCAACAAGTGCTGTGCACCTGACCACAACAATCTCCCAATATATGGCGAACACTTCACAAATCTTCAAATCCAGAAATGTGTGCATTTTGGAGGCAGAAATGCAAATTTAGTCACTGTAAACCTTATGCTGCAATTAGGGCACACCTTCTCTTGAATTGTATTCTTGTTCTCCAGAACATCTTTTAACTTTTTCCTTGTCCAATGCAGTCTGTATCTACCAACAGCATCAAATATCTGCAAAATCAGTTTCACATTGAATTCAAACATATGAATGGTTGATTAAACAAGAGGAAGGAAAATGCTTTTAATTCATCACAAATCAAACTAGAGATCCCAGTTTGTTATAGAGCGACGTCAGCATAATCCAAGCAGCAGAACAAGTGAGTATGCAGCTTAACCCTCTCCACTCCCTCTTTTGTCGAATGATGACCATCGCCAGTGGCAGCTACTGCAGCACTAAATATCTTGGCATCCTTAGCTATCTGTGAGAATTCAAGCACAAGCCAAAAAATTTGCCAAACCCAAACCAATCCATACCAGGAGAAAGACAAACTCAGAAGAACCACTTCATCTATGGCATAGCTTCATATAAGAAAAACAAAAAGGGCAGGAACAAGTCATGTCCTATCAGTTTACAAAGACCATGGAATGAATTAGCCAATAAATAGAATTAGAGATGAAATATGCAAATCCAGATGTATGAACATTTGGAATCTGATGCGAATGAGACAGAGCCAGCACATCTACACATAGATCTTTCTATGTTAGAAGCTTTCTATGCCAAAAGTGTGGGAAGAACGGGTCTTGCAAAGGCGCCAAACTTAATTCAAGCGAACTTGCAATCCGTCCACCGATCACCACCACAAAAGTTAAAGGGCAAGGACAAACACGAATCCAATGGAGAGAAAGCAGCTGCAATGACTCGTTCGCAGCGATCTTGCTCGAAAGAAACGCCAAGAAGCACTCGTGGCTCATTCTTCAGCGGTTTAGAGTGGAGAAGATGAACGGACGGAAGCTGCTGCTGCTGCTGCTGCCGCCACAAGTGTCGTCAATGGTTCGATAACAGATTCGTCCGCTTCAGGTGCCCCCGCAGAGGAGCAAAGAGAGAGAAAACACTTCTGTGTCCGGGAATAACAGTGATGAACGAGGATCGGAGCTCGTTGATGACACGACGATGAAGGGGTCAGCAGGCTGGGAGGGCGCATTTGATTCTCATTTTTTATTTTATATTATTTTTAATGTGTGCTAAAATTTCAAGAGTATAGTTAATTTTTATATAATTTTGATTATCAGTAGATAAAAAAACATTTTTTGTTTGAAAAAAAAGAGAGATTCTTATTTCCGTAGACTCGTCTGCCACTGTACTCGCGTCGTTTCCTTATTACAGTATTTGGGCCGTCAGGGAGATGAGGCCCATCGTATGTAGAAACGGCCCAGCTTAAAATGGGCCGGATGGGCCGAGTCCAGTTTTGTACAAGTCGGCAGGTTGCAAGAAGAAGATGACCACATCAACGACGCCGTATGTGTATTGGAACGCCAAGTGGGAACCTACTCGTCAAGTTCAAATCAAATAAAATAGCCTAATAAACCGAACAGATACAACAAGAGCGGACAATGTGTCCCGGGATTGTGCGTCGACCAGAGAATGGTCGCGAAAGCGAAGCCCAACTCGGTTCGGTCCGGTCTACATGATGCGTCTTTAATGCCTGATCTCCAGCTACGAAAATCGAAAGCACATCCTCAAAACCGGATCCAAGCAAACAGCTGGTATCGGCCTCGGCCTCGGCCTCGATGAAGTATTAACCAACGGAGTCTCAAAAATATGAAAGGATCAGCGTAGAACCCATCGCTATAAAGATAAAAGAGGGTTAGTACCATCGCACTAAGATGATCCTAATACGGTAATAATCAAGATTTTAAATTTAAAAAAAAATTATTAATGAAGGAAAATTATTCTAAACTTGAATTGGGTGGGTCACTGATCTGACCAGCTTACTTCCAGTCGGTCATAAAAGAGGGGACAAGTCAGCTTGATTTTGGGTTAATCGATCTGACCTACGGCTTCGAACAGATAGATACTTTGACGGATCTGCCAAGGATTTGGCGTATGGTCAGCTCATAGCTAGTGTCAGAGCCCTTATTTTATATATATACCATAGGATAACTCATGACCCATATAGCCGTTTGCGACGGATCCTTCTGTCACTCATGATATTATCACAGCAGAGTTTTGCACTCTAATAACTTAAATTTGACTCGAGCCATCCCCCTATTAATCGGGATGCATTGTCCTGCTGGGGAGGTTGTTGCGCGTGCCAATAATTACATCAATATCCAACAAAGACTATTAAAGGGCTATATATATATATATATTTATACGTGTGTTTGTACTTTATAAATAAAAAATTATATTATGGAAATATTAAGAATAAAGAAACTGATTTTATTTTAAGTATATTAATGGTGATAAAATAATTTTTAAATATTAATATATAATATATATAAAGAGTACGTACGGATCGAGTGCAAGCCACGTAATGGTTTAATTTGTTTAGGTACATCCATGTACAGGATTGATATCCTATCGTCCGGTACACGTATTAACTTGGTGAGACGTTGACCCGTTGTGACAAGTAGAAATTTTGCCTGGGAAATTAAATGAAGAATAAAGAAAACATATCAATGTTTGACATGTATATATAAAGAAGGGTCTGAGTTCGGCTATTATATATATGATTTCTTAAAGTAAATTATATTTTAATTAAAAATATTTATAATTCATAAGATTTATATATCAAAATAAATGAATATATGAGATGGATAAGATTTGATTACATTTTCCATGATTTTTTTTTTCCGAATCCAAATCCAAATCCAAATGTGTAATCTCTGTCGATGTGCGAGGGAGGAGCGACAGCCTTACAAGGAGCTGGCTTATATTTTGAGAACCAAAAGCTGATAGCCACAGACAGCTTCGACACTCTCCATCTTCTGATAAATTACACAAAGGCTTTGAAGCTTTTTCCTTCCACGTGGAAAGGTTTTCCATGCCGCATTAGTAATGTTGCGGGCATCTACGCAGTCTTTAAATGCAGAAGAAGGTAATAGACTGCACTATCAACTGTACATATGATCATACATACGTATGAACTTCCTCTTGCATTCTGTTGAACAGCTTCCTCCTCCTCCTCTTCTTCTTCTCAGTCTCATCTCAGTCTGCGTGCAAAAGAGCAAGTAGGGTTAGTGTATGGCCAAAGCAGCGAATGGATAAAATGCCTCGCAGAGTTTCAGGTACGAAGGTCCACAACTGCCCTCTAGTCTCATGTTACTGTAAGATTATGCTTGATCTTCTGTTCCTTTCATCATCGTCTCATTCACGATTCTCTTATTATAATATAAGATCAGTAAGTATGTGATGTCTGTCTTCCAATCCCATTTAGGTCACTAAGAAAACGCCAATAAACTAGTCTGCCCTTTCTTTGGTATGGATCCTCAACTTCCCTTTTCCGATTACAAGATGTACCTACGGAGAGATAGGAGAAATTGCGGAAAAGACCAACACACAAGAATCTAAACCGGAGAACCTCTTGAGCGAGCTGATCATGAGCCCACCAAGTTTGGACCGTCTGTGATATAGATTTAGATGACAGTCTAGATCTGAAGTGTACTAAAGCAATTTTTGCAGTTCCTTTCCGCAAGATTTTTTTAAGTTAAAAAAAAAAGCACTTACCGAAAAGAACCCTTAATTAATTATGAGATTCTTTTCCGCTGGCCAAAAGAATTAGCAAATTCCTTCCCAGCTCGATTGGGTAAGGGGCGATACTTTCTCCTCTCCCTTTTTTTCCCCCCTGTTTGATAATAGAGAATCTGAATTGCAAATTTGATTCATCGGTCAGGTTGACCCGTAGCCGAGGCTGTAATGGGCTCTCAGGCCCACTAACTTTTGGAGGCCTGAAACTAATGGTGCACAGCCCATTAGACTTATTCCAGCACCGTATAGGAACTTAGGCTTTCTGTTTTTAAGACTACTGATAAGTCTCACGAAATGCAAAAAGGAACTCTTAAGATTTAGTATAATGACCTTCACTATCCGACCATGTTTGATTCTTAGCGGTGGCACACCCCATTTGAAGGTCAGTTCAAAATGCACTAGATATTACATACATTTTATGCAGCCTGAATGAAGTTGTCAGGCTGCTCAAGTTGCCTTAGCTTAACATGAACGACTGCGTGTTTTTCTGATCGGAGATTGAACGCATGTTGCTCGTGTGACTTTGCTGGAGTGGACAGGCAAGAAATTTCCCATGTTATGCTCAAAAGCAGGTCATATAAGTGTCCCCAAATCAAAGATCATTTACAGCCAAACTCCTCTATGGAGCCCGAACTTCTTAATTTGGCCATGTGGGTAAGCTATATCATGCTGCTTGTGCTGCTTCAGTATCGGCTTCTGGGGCTGCTCATAGTTTTCGAACATGTTACTGCATTCTGCTGTTTGCACACATTAGCAAAGTCATCACCTAGTCTACATCGAAGAAGTCATCGGTCTCATGTCATGAGGCTACCATAGATACTTAGTCCTTACTGATATGAATGTCAGTAGGCATTCAATTTGAAGCAACGTAAAACTTCAGGAGGCATCTTGAGACAACCTTAAACTACAGGTGGTCGATTTGATGTTGCCCGACAATGAAAGGGTACAAGGACAGCCCTGCACAAGCTCCATAAAAACTTGCTGGGTGGATGCAAAGAATGAGCCCTTAATTAGAGAAATCAATGTCTCAATCATGAAATAATTAAAGAGGCCCACTTTTCTGACTATGTGTTCCTCTTTGTCTAACGGATAAGCTTGCCAATCCTATGATCCCTGAGAGATTCCCAGGCATGAAAATATACATAATTCGATGATCTTGCTTTTGACTTTTCCCACTTTCGAGCGTGACGAGGTTAAATGCATGCATCTCTTCGTATTTTGCTTCAAAAATGTTCGCTCAAGCAATTTTGGTGTTAGTTTTCCAGGGCTAGTTTATCGTCGTGGGGATCCCCCACCTGATGTGAAATCAAAATTGCACGCTCGATTAATTTCGTCCATTACTCTAGATTGCATCAGGCAAATCAAGGCTTGATAGAATCCACAATAAGGAGTATTAAGAAGAGTGAATATAAGATGTCGTCTTTGACTTCAAGTAATGAAAAGTTTGAGTTTTTATCGGTGGGTCAGTTTGTGATCATTTATTACTCTCTTTTATCTTCTTTCGAGGGTATTTGAGCTTCTTTAATAATTGATTCTGTTCTGTGATATTGCTCTTTGCCTTACTCGTGTATTTGTGACGATTAATCATTCGGAGTTGAGTGGTCAATCTTTAACATTAATATATAAGATTATTACTAAACCGAAAGGGTCAAACTTTTTCACATGAGTGTCTCGTCGCATACGCCTTCTGGGTAGATGGACATGGACTGACCGTCTAAAGGAAAAACAGTTGTCACTCGGAAAAGAAAACGAGGGGGGAAATGAAAGCAAGAGGAGAGATTCATGCGAACAAAATTATATATTAACATTGGCCCTGATCTTATATCATTTTTGTCGAAGGGGGCATGAAGGATGAAACGACCAAGATTTAATTGAGAAACATTGATGTACCTGCAGCATACATGTATATGCACTATTTCATCTCATCTCATGATGTTATGAAACCTTAAATAAAAATTAAGCATTCTATGGTTAATAGAGTTTTATACCTTAGTATACACTGGTCATATTCAAATTAAGATTAGTTGGTGTCTATTAAAGTTATGATTGACAAGCAATGCATATTGAAACCTTAAAAACAAGAGAATATTATAAAAGGGAAGCAGTTTGATGCCATTTCATTCTCACTCCCACGAGATGAAAGAGGGGCAAAAGTGGCCAGATTTTCATGTTAACTGGGAGAAAATATAAGAAGCTCCTAAGAATATACGATAATAAGATTAGAAAAAAAAGGACTAGTTGTTAATTAGTTGGTCCAATCCACACTCTTCACCTAGCAGTAGTTGGGTGATAAAAGGGTAATGATTTTTGTACCCAGAAAGTTGCTTCTCTCTCTTTTTCTTTCAGGGGCTGGATGATCGGTCATATACAAGTTCATAACACTAGGTGAGGTGGAAGAAAGTGGAAGAACATGATTCTGGATCAAAACACCGAGAATTTCTCGACTTGCCTAATTTTATTCATCCCAATGATAACGACAAACTGAAGCCGTCCAAATACATTGTGCCCTAAAGAAAACCATGTTGGACTGGATGCGGAGGGTCATTAGTTGCTCAGGTCGCACGAACAAACCCTAAGAAATTGGAAAAAGGGAAAAGGAGAAGGGTCACTTCTTATTCAGTCCGGAAAGTGGAAAAATTAAAGAGTAACGGGCCAAATCGATATGTGTTGTAACAGTCTCAGTGGCTTTTTGTTGCTCTCATCAGTCGGCCACTGTTTGTCCTCTCTCCCCACTTCTCTTCCATCATTTCTCTCTCTCTAGATTCTCTCTTTCCAACTCTCGTGTCTTCCGCGGCTCTTTTTCTCTCTCTACTAGGGCTCAAGGGGCAATCTAAGATGGAGAACGAAGCACAGTAAGGTCTTCAAAACAGAGGTTGAGTTATGAATGTCAGTTGCGCGTCGTTTGAAGCATCAAACCAGAAAAACCTCACCACCTTCACCAGTCTCTGTCTTCTAGGGTTTCTTCACTCTCTCTCTCTCTATATATTTACCTGCAAATGGGTGATTCTGCAGAAATGTCTCTTTTTGAATTAGATCCTGTGAACTAAGTTTATGGATCGACCAGATCTTGATCTGCTTTCCTAAATACACTTTCCAGATTCCCTAACTAAAATCACCGGGTTATCATCATAATTTTTCCCAACATTTTTCGGGATTTCCAGTTGTTATGGTAATTTTTTCTGTTTATAAGCTCTTCCCTCTTTGTACCTTTTTTTTTGTGATCATCGGATGTGGTTTACCTTATCTGGCGAAGAAATCTGAGAAGCTGTTTTTATTTTCGTGCACAGTGAATAATAACTCAAAATTTGAAACATATGAACAATAAATAATGTACATATAGAAACATATACTGTTGTGGTTTTTGTGGTGAGAGCTTGTCTGGAGTTTTGCTGGGTTATTAGTTTTTTGAATGAATTTTCTGGTATAGATTAGTCTGTAGAACACGAGCTACGTACAGCATCCCTAGTTCTGCCCCCAGGTTATTGCTCTCTCCCCCTAAATTTAACACATCATCACTTCCACCCAAAATACAAAACAAAAAAACATCATTCCATCTTCAGAATTCCAACTGAGTAAAGATTGATTTAAATTCGAGTATTGTATTGCACACTGGAGGGTAAAGCTTTTTGCGTTGAAAAAAATTTTCAATTTGCAAAATTTGAATTTGAAAGGGACCGGTGAAGGTGCAAAATCATCTGCAAGAATCCGTATTTGGCTCTTATTCTAATTTCCAATTTGGTATTTTCAATTTTCGGCATATGATTTCCACCCAGCTGGACAGCTACTCGCCTCCCCTCAGCTTTGCATATATTTTAAGGCAAAAAAAAACAAACAAAAAAAATCACTTGTGTGAATACATCTAAATTCTTTGATATTTCGTTGTGCACATCGATCTGACATATATCAAATTCTAGACAAAACCTAATGGGGGACCATGTGGATGGCATCTAGCAGATTCCCCAAGTCCTGTGTTCCCCCTTTTAGCTTGTCATATTTCTTCTTTGTCCATTTTGATTTAGTTTGTATCAAATAAGCTTGTCTGTGGAGAATAAGATCAATGAACTATAAAAACGAGAGAAAAAGTAATTAAAAAAAAGGAAACTTGTCTCTTCGCTCCTGGTGTAAACAGGAGAAAGTCGGCTTTATGTGCTTCTTGTGTTTTTGTGCTTTACTAGCAAATATTTATGCATCAGATCAAATTAGAGTTGAGGACGTGACTCTTAACGATTAATGGAGAGAAATCAATATCATATGCCTTGTTTTTCTATATATCCTTACAGTACCAATGGATTTCGGATGGGCATGAGAATCTAACCCAATCAACGTATTACCATAAACTAAGTTGCATGTTAATTCACCCCCAAAGAATGTTTTATGTTGGATCATTGCTGGGTTGCTTTTGAAATAGAAAGAGAACTTCGGTTAAAATCAAGGTTAAGTTATCAGATCAATGTGTATTTGCACAAGTTTAAACAAAACTGCCACAAAATGTAAACATAATCTAGTATTAATGGTCGAGGACTCTGGCTCATAGCAATTTGCTGTTGAAGATCACTTTTATTTTAATGTTGAAGTATCCAGTCATATATTCGATTAAAAGAAATAGCTAGAATTCAGTGGATTCTTTAAATCATCGAATCGATAGCTCTAAACTTCTGTGGTATTGATGGGTAGCTGCGATCCGTAGGGCGGCAATATTCAGGGGCCAGCAAAACCCTAAAATTTGTCCGACGAAAAGGGGGAGAGACAGTGCTCAATTTTCAAATTTTGAGCATGGCAGAAAGCAGAGACAATTAAGCTTGCTTACTCTAAGCAAGTTTCTTCCCAGTGAACACACTCCTGAGATGTCGAGAAAGGGAATTGATATAAAAGAATTCAGAGAATTTTTATGGGTACGAAATGAGGAATATGGGGAGGAAGCTCAAGCAGCTGTCACCACACCTGGCCACTCTCAAAGTGCTGGCCTCGCAAGTACAAAAATGCGGATGGTGGGTTGTCATTTTCATCACTGTTGGTGGGTGTTCTTCATAATTCTTCTGTAGACGAAATTTGAGTACCGTCCCTATTATGGATTATCATTATTCTGTCGGTAGGTCACATATAACAACTGGTGAGTTTTGTTTTTGGTGATTCGGCATCAGTAGGCAGTCCATTTCTGCCACGATTGCTACTTGGGAATTTCACTATACTTGGATACTCCTTTTGCCAAGATGGGGAGAGCAAATTTAAATTCTCTCCTGATTAAAATCAAAAGCCATGCCATACTTGATTAACTCGATCAACTAAGCTTAATTCGCTTGACCTAATTACTCTGGGAACAAAAAAGGTAAAAAAGCTTGATGGGATGCTACCTACTAAAATTAGTTAAAATTTATTAAATTTGTACCTATCAAGTGATATATTTTTTATAAAGTAATGGTAACTTATGAATCCAATGATTTAGATATATTGGTGTGTATCATATAAGCAGATTAAAGTATCTCACTAATTAAGATGACCCAATACAAATATAAGCGTGCCTCCTAATTAAACTCTAACTTTTCACCAGTATGATGTTAGGGCATTCTCAAACGCTGAACAGTTTGCTGCCTTTTTGAATCCTCGTAAAAGAAAGGCGAGATAAATTCAAAGAAGTTTCTCCTGCTAATATGCAAAATAGAGTCTCAATTACGAACTTAGATCTCGAGCATGTTCCTGTACTCCCGGTCTGACTGAACTTCTGTTTACTGCTTTGTTTCTATTTGCGGTAGCAGGGTCTAGCTAGAATTTCTCCAAAAACAAGGGGTAGCGACTCTACGTCCTGCGAAATCAATGGCGGCGAAGAGAGCACAAGTACTCTCATCTCGGAAAAGCTTTCCGGGGAGACGCCGGAGGCAGGTTTCGTGCTGACTCGAGCACAGAGGGACATTAAGTTAATCATGCATAGGTATGTGCTAATTGTGCACTATTATTCCCTGCCATCTTCTTTGGGCACTATTTCATCAACTGTCCGCTTATGGGCACTATTTCTTTAGTGGATGTGTCCCCTATGCATCTCTAAATTAATATAAAATTTAACCTTAAGTCGTACGTATCTAATTAAGGGCCAATTTCCTCAACAATTGATAATTTGGTTTGCCAATTTAGGAGGACGTCTAGACTTATTGGAAAAACATTATATTTTCCTAAAAAAATTAGAATTTATTTTGTAGTAATAATTAAGGGCCAAAAATACGGTGAGAATAATTTTTTTTAAATGTTTGTTTCTTGCTCTGGAACTTTTATATTTTTACAATCACTGATGATAGTATAAGCATCTTTATAAGAGTAAATACGGGTACGTAGCTTGTACATCTGTTGTATTAATTATTAATATTAAATAACAAAAACAAAAAATTTTAAAAAATTATGTGGGAGATGCAGAAGCTGGATGTGAAATATCTTGTCAATCATTTCCTAGAAGTTTCGCGTCGTGTCACTGCTTTCGAAGGAACTCCACTCAAAAGCGATAAGGTTTGAGTTTCCCATGATATTAGTAAAACTGCTGGATCTTTCTATACATATATATGTATTTCTATGTATTTGCTTTTATATATATTTACATATTTGTTTTGGAATTTTCACAATTCTATACCGCAAAAAGGCAAAGAAGAAAAAAGGAAGAAATTAGGAAAAATAAAAATACCAATTTCAGTATTCCTCTCGAAGACAAACTGCAACCAATTGGCGTCTCTCTGACCTAATCAACTACAACACTTCCAAGGGAGAATCGTGTTCTGCTCACTTGGGTGGATCGACTCTCTTATAAAAGCCACAATTCATTAGTTATGTTTATGATGTGCAATTCCGAAAGACGATCGCTTAATCATCATTTAAAATTTAAATGAAATAAGATTCATTTAATATATGATTTATTCACCCTTTTATTTGTGAATTGAGATACTGAGGATAAATATGGCTTTACCTTTTATCTGCGTTAAGGTACATGCATGCCAGAATGTCTGCTTTTGATGGTTCCAACTTCCAACCTTATCTATCACTTTGTTTTTTTTTTTAATTTAGCCAGAATAAAATATCATCACTGAGAAAGAGATTCACCACAAAAACATTCTTTGCTATTACCACAAGAAGAAGACAAAGGAAGAAGAAGAATGCAAGGATTAAAAAGCTCATAAAATGAGAAAAAGTAAAATATTATTTATATTTATATTTTATATTAATATCATTCGAATCTTATCTATCTAGATTTTACCACAATAAAGTATTACTTGTTAGTGCGATGTATCAGAGCTTAATCTGAAATCTCAATTGTAGGTGGACTTGCCTATCAATCAACTGCCATATATGCTTCCTATACATTGACTTGTAATTAAGCTTGGAACATACATGAATCTCCTATTCATGGCACTTTGGTGGCTAGGGTGGGGATGATTATACATTCAAATGACTTATGTCTAGTCAATCACTTCCTAAAAGTTTTACTGATGTTTTTCAATGGAATGCACTAATGAAAGGAAAGGGTGGCTTCTACCTCAGCAATAAAGAGAACTTTGGGTCAGCCCATCAGTTAAAAAATCAATGGAACAAAAGCTTATAAATGCCGATTTTTCGGTTTTATACTATTTGAAGCTAGGATAAAGAGATAACTTCATAATGTATGATTAATGGAAAGAGCTAGATATCAATCACTCCATGAAACAAATGCATAATCCTTCAACATAGAAACAATCACCTCTTGCAGAGTAAATCAATTCCGAATTGATAATTTTATTCATCACCAAAGGATCCTGCACAACTTTGTCAGCGCAGCCTTATTTTCTTATAGATCTATATAATTTACCCATGTGATATTAGAATTAACTGAACGCGATAACCCCTATGTGGTGCAACCTGGGCAAAAAAGTAGGTAACCCGTATATACTTGAAATGATATATTGCATGACAATCATCAACACTGAATATGGTTATCCTAATCCAACAACCCAAACACGTATATGTACATGTTTGTAAGACTCACAGCAATTATTTTGATGATTAAGACTCACAGCAATTATTTGATGATTAAAACTCACAGCAATAATCAAAGCATAGTGAATTTCCTCCAAACGCTTACACATCTGTTCACCTTAGAGAGAGAGAGAGAGATGGGTGTTCATTTTGCCACGCCGTTAGCAGAGAGATATGAGTTGTCACTGTATGCCTCCCATGGCTTGAGAAACAGTTGGAAGTCCCTGATCTGATTCTGCAAATTAAAAGGCAATTGCATCTTGTCATATATGATTTGCGTTCGGGAACGGTGTTTTAGACAATTGTTGCTGGTTCAATTTTGGATACTGTTCTCTTTCTTTCTTTCTTTCTTTGTTTTGAGAATTAATAGGGATTACCACTACTGAATCATGAGAATTTGTACATGACCAGATTTACAAATGCTCTCGTAAGTTTAAGAGTTTTAGTAAGACGACAAGCGCGCAAACTTAGTAACCTCTTGCAGGTATACCTCTTGTAGGTAACCTGGACTTCAGTAAGCGTATCGAGAAGTTTTATAAGAAATGAAACTTACCTCTTGCAGGTAGTTGCCCGTGATGGTAAAAGAATCCTCGATTGTTTGTTCTGTTATTGCCCCCGACTGCTTCGGCTCTTCAGCTTTGGCTAGAACTTCAATGGAGGGAAATTTCATGTTGCTGTGCCCTAGCTGACTTGTCCCTGGCACTTCAGCAATTTCAAACGGCTTTGGTCCATTATTAACGTTGAACGTTCGAACTAACAGTTTCTCCCTAGCTCTCTCTTTTGCCCTCACCCTTGCTTTCTCTCTAGATTCTCTTGCGAGGGCGCCACAGCAGATCCTCCGAGTGGAAGCTTGTGATCCACTTGTCTTTCTCAATTTCCCTGAAACTTGTCCTTTGGAATCATCATCGGGTTTCTCCGGCTGATCTCCATCAGCAAAAGCGCCAACTGGCTGACCAATAATTCCGGAAATGACGTAACGCTCGGCCATGGATGATTCTGATGCCCTTTCACCCGCCAACTTGCAAGTTTTACCGAAACCTTTGGAGAGCTCCTTGATTGCGGATTTCGACTGGGTGAGCAGCCACTCGACCGTCTTACTGGCTTTGTCAAATCCCAGCATGTCTTGTAGGTCAAAGAACTTACGGGCAACATCGAGGGACAACCTCATCCTCCGGTCCCTTGGACCCTGGGCGGTGTTTATCTTGCTGTGCCGGTCCTTCTTCAAGGTTCTCTTCCTTGGGACTAACTGCTTGGTAAATATCTTCCCATGATGATGCTTGCTCTTCTTATTGTTTGTTGATTCATTCGTCTCCAAAAGCTGCTTGCTTGGCTCCATCACGTCGATTTTGGTATTGGGCAAGGAGTAATCCGTAAAAGGCTGAAGGAAAAGGGCACTGTCTTCTTCAGTGTAAAGGGAGAATGGGGATGAGGGGAAGTTCAGAAGGGAGAAAGGAAGAATTAGGTCTTGGTCTTGCTTGGAACTAGTGATGAGGTCATTGTTAAAGGGCAAGGGAGCAGTGTTTGGATCATTGTTGCTGGGGAACATCTTTCCTATTTGGTGCTCAAATATCTGAATCGGTTGTAGCTATTGTTGGGTTAAAAAGCAAAAATGACAGTGACATGGGCAAATACAATTTCTATGGGGCTGCCATTTTGTGGAGACATTTGATTCTTAGAATGAAAATAAAATGACCTCTGCAAGAAAGAAGCATCTATATATGAATTGAGAGAGACATAAGACATCCTTATCTAGGTATAAACGAAACAAGCAGAGAGCTCACTGTGTTTCGCCCAAGGAAGAAATGGTGGATCTGAGATGGATAGGGCATGGAATTATTACCCATCTAGCGAAGGGCTGCTAGAGCTTGAGAAAGACAACACATGTAGCAGACCCGACATTGCCCATTTATTCTTGAGATATAGAGAGGTTTGAAGGGAGAAAGCGAGTGAATGAGAGATGGGTTAATTGGATAGGGCTAGAGAAGGGAAGGGGAATTTATTGCCGAGAAAGAACCATCTTTTTCATTATCCTTTTTCTTTATGAAGGAAAATTGCACAGGACTTACATATATGTGCATATATATACCAGATATGATGCTTGAAAGGGAATTCACTTGAGCACTTGGGTGTTGCACATGTAGGGATAAGTAGGTAACGACATCGTGCGAAGTTGAGTGGACAGAAAGCGCTTTATATTATACCACTTTCTAGTTGATTTATTTTCAAACTTACTTGACAGCTATTTTCAGTCTCTTCAGTTCTTTAATATATTTCTTTATTTTTTACCTTATGCATGCTGTTACGCATATATTCGAATATTAATCCAAAATAAATCATAAATGGTGCATGATCTATGGAATTTACCGCTAGTTGGACTCCAAAACCTGAAAATTAGTGAGTATGATTTCATGCCGCTGTATACTTTTGTAGGGTTTTGGTCAGTTATTTAGGTCATTAATAACTTATATTCTAGAAGACATATGAGTGAATTTTTCATTGGATGAAGCTAGGGGAAGATTCAAAACATTGCAGAGCAGCAGCAGCAGCAACAACGACATTGGAGGGAGCCACGTAGTGGAATCTAATCCTAGACAAGGACAATTATTTCACTCAACTCAAAGAGGCGAGGGCAGATGAACTGTGTATGGCCTGCCATGAAAAAGGCAATTCCTTCTTTGACTGAGAGAGGCACTCTCTCTCTGTCTCCCTCTCTCTCTCTCCCTGTCTCCCTCTCTCTCTCTCTCTCTCTCTCTCACTGGCGTCGCTTTCACTCAAAAGAGAGACTATATCTTTCCTCCCTTCATCAAGTATGAACGTTGTTGGGCTATTATATCTCCTCCCGTGCGTGCTTATCGGTTTATTTTATTCAGAAGGGTCAAGAGAGCTACGGATCTAGGGTATAGGTTATTCCATGGGCTGCTTCAGTCACAAACCCTAGCCGAAGATCCTATGTGAGATGATAGGTATACACATGTAGGGGGGACTGCATTATTTGCCTTTCCATTTGTAAATGCCCCTCCCACTCTCTCTCTCTCTCTAGAGAGAGAGAGAGAGAATTGACCCTTTTGGGGGACAAGCACGAAAACCAGGACCACATGACATGGGGAACTTGGGGGTTGTTCTCCGGTTGCTGTCAATGGGGGAAGATAGTGAAGAGAAGATAACTATTGGGAAAAGAGAGGGCCAGAGAAACCCAAGAAAATGATGGCTAAAACGTACTATATTGGACTTGTGATGGTGAATGCACCAAAAAAAGGAGCAAAAACCCTAGTCTCAGACTGTTTGTTGACTAGTGCTTTCATGTTCCTTATCGTGTCTGGCGTATGTGTAGGATTCAATCGACGCTCGGAACGCCCATCTCTTTTTTATTGTGAAAAATACGCAATAATCCCTTTTTTCTTCTTGTATGTTTCTTAACATGGATGGACGTCAATTTTCTTCTCCTTTCTAATATTGAAATTAATAAATAGCACATGCCGGTATTTACTACTCCAACAACATCTACAGTAAAGGGAGGAAGGAAATAGCGATGGCATCGACACTGGAGTCGGAGTACGTCCCACAACGTTGTGGTTGAAACCAAAATCCACGAATTCTGTACCTGTTGGACTCGAGCAAGTACTTACTGCAAGTGGAGGCTGGATGAGAGTTCATTCTTTAGGGCATAACAAAAGAGGAAAAGGAAAGCGATGGTTGGTTTTACTAAATTAATCTTATTTTTGGCATCTGAGCATCATAAAAAAAAGAAAGAAAGAAAGAAAGAAAGAAAGAAAGAAAGTCGTCCACCATGAGGACTAACTACTTTTGCAGCTGTACAACATCTCATTATGTCTTTAGAATAATTACATATACGAAGCTTTCGTGAATTTCTCTCCATGAACCCAAAAGCAAAGAGAGAGAAGGAGATGAAGAAAGGTTTGTACTATGGCTGTTGGCATGTAGAGCTATCAGGCTAAGCTATGCAGAGAAAATATCTCTGTGTTTCCGATGACTGTCAGCCAGCCGGGCACTTGTTTTCCCCCTTGGAGACTAGAGTTGTAACACATTTAGAACAATTGCCACCGAATGGTTCCGTTTGTTTTAAGGAATATGGCTGGAGCCTTGTGATTCCCTTAAATCCGTTATTGATAAAAAAGGTCGATAGTAACTATCATTTCATACACGTTCATATGAAATATTGACATGATTCTCGCCTAATTATATAATTACATTTCATCATATTATATCTTGTGTTTTGCTATCTATAGATTGTAGAATTGCATTGAATCCATCTATCGCAAACTCTAGAGAAGCCAATTTTCTAATGCATCAGCGGGGTTTATATTATCATTAAGCAAGCCACGATGAGTTTGAATGATTGTTCTCTTGTTGCGAGCTTACTTAGTTAAGGACACACTAGAAATACTATGCACGAAAGACTTCGGTTTGCGGTGGGTATTCAGAGGAAAGAAAAAAAAAAAACCTTTCATTGAAATTTACGCAGTTCCTTGTTGTATAATTTATTTTAATGAGATCACATTACGTAAAATTTTTTCATTATCATAAGTGTGATTCTTGGATTGCAACCAATTATACTACTACCATTTTACCATGCTTATCACATCTTACTACCAAAGCATCTACTTAGCAAATGTGATGATTTCATTATTTCTACATTTAACCCCAAAAATTTCTCCATACTTTGACATTGAATGATTGGGAAAAAAAAGAGAGAGAGATCCCAATCAAATCCCATTTTAACACTCGTAAATTTTAATTTAGCCTTACATAGAACGCTCCGCAAGGGTCCAAAAACCAGCTAACTTCTAAACTCAGATGGACTTACTGTTCGGCTTTTCTGTATATTTTATCCGGTAAAAGCCCTAGAAGAGAAGACGTGTCCCCTAATCATCTTATCTTTCTCTATTTAAAAAAATTAAAAATTAAAAATTAAAAAAAAAATCAGGCGGTTGTTCCCTTCTAATTGGAACTATACACACTGCAATGATTTTGATTGGACTGCCCATAAATCCAGGTCGGTGTTTCCTTAAATTTATTAGTGGTCGACATCTTTTGGACACCGCATACAGAAAGCCAATGCACATAACCATATGATCCTTCATTTAAATTAAGTTTTAAATTTAATTTTTATTGAAAAAAATTATTATTAATAGAATAAATTTTTTTATTCATGTGTATAAGATATTAACTAATAAGTTATTTATGATTGATTTGATACCCCCATTTGGATTTGATATTATGCAAGTAGGGATGCTTCCAAGGGAATAGCTTTTGCAATTATGCGATGCGATGTCGTGTCGCATACACATGCCTTTCAAATCTCATGCAATGCAGGAGACCTATTCAATCTTTAGGGGGTCATGGCAGTTTTGATGCTAATGATAAGATGAGTCGATTGGTTATTCGATGTTCCCACCAAGTAGCTTGCTTTTACTCCACAGCTTCGGGTAGTGAATTAGCAGTGATTCTCCCCGGGATGTCAACTAACATTCCCCATTGAACATTCTCCTCGGGCGATTCCAATTCCTGCTCGGCTTCTATGTGTTCAAGCTACGCCGATGGCCTAAACATTCAGGAAGAAAAAAAGGCCGGAACCGGGAATAAGATCCTGAAGCTCGGAAAGTTCTACTGCTTTCAATGTGTAGAAGACTATCTTTCATCAACCTACGCTTGTCAACCTTCAACTTCACTATTTACCGCTGTTTAAGATGCAGAAAGGGGCAAGAAAGCTCGAATCTGGATATATCAACAGACGCCTTCATGTATGAAGAACTTCCGATCTACGCACGCATAAAATACCCCAGGATCCCCATTTTCTCGGATGACCGATCAGCACATCCATGCCCGAGATAGTTTCTATGGTATCGCTGTCATTGGAAGCTACAGAGATGATGTAGATTCTTAGATGAAGCGTAAGCGTTTCAGTTGCAAGGTGTTGCTTCTGATCCGCAGCTGCAAGAATCTGGTAAGGGTAGCGAAGACACCGCAGCCAGGTGAGACCTGCAGTAAATCTTCGATCTTCGTTCAGGTTATGAATCTATAAACTGCTGCTTCTTCTCGATGGCCCCAGCAGTCACTCCGCTGGGGAACTCATGAACTTGGAAGCACTTCGTCGTTTATGATCGCACTCTCTGGTGACACTCGCTTCGACTCGAATAGAAACATGTTTCATTCTCTCGGTGAGTTCTAATTTCGGTCCCTTATCTTCGTCGCTCCATGCTTAGATCTAAATTGAAGATACTGAATCTGTACCTCGGAATGTGTCCATACATTGCGGGAAAACTTTTTTTTTTTCTCAAACTTATTCTATTGAGTGTGTACGTACTCGTTATCCAATCCAAGTCGACCGATAAATGGAAAGATTTTCCTGGTCACATATATTTCTCTGTTATGTTCATGTGATTCAACTCGAAGGGTGCTGCAGCCTTTTGTCCACTACCGAGATAGTAAGCCGAGATGAAGCACGAAACTCAGGCGTTGGGTCGGGCCAGCCATACTGGGCGAACACTTTCAGTCCATCCAGTATTCACGTGTGGCCCAGCCCATGGAATCATTTGCCCCCGACGTTTTTCCCTCGAAGAATCAAATAATGCCAACAATATATGCAGATATTGACATATCGCAGTCGATGAGAGTCGGTTACAGATTTTGAATCTCTTCCTCTGTGCATTTTACGTTCCATGTTTACTTATTATAAGATCCTTTCCTGTCATGCCCTATATCAAATAAAGCAGCTCCTAGCCTCCTACGGGCCTTCCTGAATCTAAACCACCAGTTTGCTGTTGGCGATGTAGTTTACTCAAAAGAGTCGAAGCCCGGGGCTTTGCATCGGATCCCTTGTCATAAACCATGCTCCAGTGAAGCACTCCAACTTCCTTGAGCCAGCCACATTGGGTTTATGGATATTTTCTCACGAGATTGGATCCATTAGAAACATCTCGATTAGCCCAATGTGTGGTTCAACCATCAAAAGTTTATGATCCGATGCAATCTACTCAAGATCCCAACCTGTTCTGCTTTATGCTCGTTGTTTGGTTCCTTGAAGTTTGCCTTCACGCTCAGCTCCTCAAATGCATCCACGAGATTCTGAAGCCTGGCAACAAACTCGATCAGAAGAGACGCAAATGTTGCCAAAGACAAGGCACTTGCACTTTCGTATGTTTTTGACTCTCCCACCACATGCCCATCGAGGAATGAGATTTCAGTAGGCCAGGAAATTTGCTTCTTTAAGAGCTCATCTGAGGAAACTTCAACAGGCAAAGGACCAGGTCCAGGACTTGGCCTTACATGGTCCCAAACTCCATCGGAAGGAACCGAGTGGAAATTCAGTATGGCTTCACTGTGGGACTTGTAATCTAAAATCCTCTTTTCGTCATCATCAAAGTTAATCACGTCCTGCAGCTGCCCATCCTGCTGCTTCGCTCGGTTACCAATTTCCCAGCTCTCTGAGTTAACCAGGATGTAAGATTTGCGGTCGATTTTGCTCTGCAATTCTTCTGCAGCCTCATGCACTTCATCGAGTATGTCCACAGGACCTAATTTCTCCATTCTTTTCACTTTATTTCCAAGTTCACGCAGCACTTTAGCACCCTCATTGCCGACCCTGCGCAGCTCGTTGAAGAAGACCTGTCTCCTCTCAGGAGGAGCCTGTCCAAACAAGGACTATAACATCAGCAAAGTCCAAAATCATGGGGTGCCCTGAAGTAACAAGCACAATTAGATCATAGACTAGCGCTAAAATTGTTTTATACACCTACAGCCTCTTCAAAGACATCATTTTTTCCCCGTTTCTCTCTCCCTCTCTGTGGCATGAATGGGATGACAATTAGGACTTCAAGCTCAACTGGACAGTATACTCAATAAAGTGAACGAAAATGAAAGCAGGTGCCCTCCTAACATATATCCTGTGAGTGAAGCCGTAAACTAAATATTATACATATAATCTCTAGATGAATAAGAGAGGCAGATAAATAACTACCTGTATTTCTGAAAGTATACAGCCATGCAATGCCATGACCATGAAAGCACAATGCCTCAATGCGCCACTCACTCTGACATAGTTCTTCCACGGATACCTGAATCCTCTGTAAGGACCGTGAGGTGGCTCCCAAATAGCAAATCCAACCTTCACATGAGGTAAGATTAAATCAGAAGAGAAAGCAGGAAGTGATTAGAAATATAACCACCCAATTTAGGTAAATAAAATTTTGCAGCGAATGCCTACCAGAGCATCCTCTTGGCTTGTGGACTCAACAGCTGCTCGGTAACCATTGTAAAATGGGTCATCATAGGCCTGGTAAGTTAGAATTTTTGAAGGGACCCTTTCGTATTCGACACAGTTGAGATAACCATTAACGCAACCTAAAGTGAACCATTAAAGGGTCAGCCCTGGGCCAAAAAGATGCCTGCCATAAAAGAGGACATGAGAGTTTTGGAGTAGAAGGAAGGAAACCTTCAAGCGAAGTTGCAACTCCCATGAAATTCTTCACCACCAAGTTGTGCAAATCTTCACCAGCCCAAATGGGATAAATCAATAAATTGACACCAAAGCCAACAGCAGCACCCAACGCAATAAGCAGGAAACGGGTAACTGCAGTTTGGATGAATTCCCCTGTCCTATTCCCCGATACCATTACTATAACATATGTCAGCAAGAACACCCGAAACCCATATTCATAAGGCTTCATTTTTGGGTACAGTTTCACATAGGTTACGCAGGATCCTGCCCATCAGGAAAAGATCATCATTAGTAAGCACAGACTTGTCGAAGAAGAAGAATTTCTTGAGAACAAAATCAGACCTATGATGAATATACTGATGATAATGAACGTTTCTTCCCATTCTCCGGCCAACTGGGAAAACTGCGCCATGCCCAGCCCTAGCCCACCAGCCGATAATGTCCCAATGCCACGGTTAAATCCCTTGCTAAGAGTAGCCCCTGCAGTGCAGGAAAATCAGAAATCACTAAGATCGACATACACTACCGAAGCAAGAAACAACCGGACTAAGCAATGACTTGCGATGAGTAAATTAAGCCATATAGTACCAACATGGAGCTTACCTATGCTGAACTCGAATACAACCACGACGGTGAGAATTGCCCAAACAGAGTATCGGGTCAGCCCTTTGAGCGGCTCCTTCAAGTAGATCAGCAGCGAGACGAGCATGAGCGCGAGCCCCATCTTGGCGGAGAATATAATCTTCCTGGGGTCGGACCGCCCCATCTGCACGGCCTTGGAGGCCATATCCTGCAATTGCCGCCACAAGCTCACGATTCCGTCGCAGAAACAGCGGTACGAGCAGCGGCAGGCTGTCTGATCATCCCAGGACTCGATATCGCTGAAATTTATCTCCGAACCGCCTTTCATGGAGAGCAGCTTCTCCCGCAGCGACCCCATTTTCGCGGCCATTTTCAACCCAATGAGCCTGCAGGTACCACAGGTGCAGCAGAGGAGGTGAGGTGGGGGGTGCGGTTTAAGAATCGAGTAGGTGAGTGATTGGATCAATATCAAGAAGCAATGATTGAAAACGAAGTTTCTTCCATGGAGGAACACGGAAAACCTTCGATCTATGGAGACAGAGAGAGATCAGAGGAGGAAGACGGTAGGAAGTACCGTTTTTGGCGCTTAGAAAGGGACAAATAAAATGGAGGCCCAGACCTACTGTTAGACCCCTGAGCTCTTGACCCGGAGAATGCGCACCACAGGCCGAACCTCGTGGGCAGTGGTGGCGCATAAGCCTGCACGCAAGGATGCGCGGGCAACCAGGTGCTTGGTGTGGAAAGGATTGCAAGTCCATGAAGCGGGCAAGGGTGGAGATGGTCACACAAGTGTGCACAAAGGCACTTGTGAAGAGGATGGTCGACCAAAGACTTGGCAGTGTGCCAAGGGACCAGATTGTGGCAAGGGAGTGCCACAATGCACAAGTCGGTGAATGCGCGGGTGGGCAGTGAGGATGCCCACGAGCATGGCACGGTGCCAAGCTCTAGGAGGTTCATGGAACCTGATACAACCGTGCAAGGGCACTCTAGGAGTGCGCACAACTCAACAGGCCTGGCAGACGCTAAGGGAGGCTTAGCGGCAGGGGAGTTGACTACTTGTGGAGATCGGCTAAGTCCTTGACCAGGCTCGAGCGCTGCTGGACGTGCAATCAGACAACCGTGATCCTAGGAGGGGGTCAGGGACGTGCATCCTAGAGGGGGATGAACCTGGATGACGAGGCTAAGCTGGCGCCAAGTCAATCCAGGGAAATCCGGGAAGATCCTCCCAGGATATGGCAGGGCAATCTAGTATGGAGACAATCTTGGAGATTGCAGATCGGCAGCCAGGATTGGATGGACCGAGATCAGATGGAGAGGATCAAGGGATTCTCCCCTATCGGTTGCCATATCAGATTTGCCCGGCTCCCCTATATAAAGGGGGTCGACCTCAACCAGAAGAGGGAGAGCCAAGAAGCGACCAGAAGAGGCGAGAGACACCAGACTCCAAGCAGAGGCGAGGAGAGCACCAGGAGGGACCAGATCAGTCGAGGAACACAACAAGCCCGAGATTCCAAGGGAGTGGAAGTCGAGTGGGGCAGCAACCCGGTGTTCTTGAGGGAAGACACGAGACGAGTAGGAGTGCAAGCAGTAGGAGGCTGTGAGGCATAGGCTCGTGAGGTTGCGTGTAAGTGTTCTGATCTGGGATTGGGTTTTTCGTGTACTTGTAATAGACGTGAATACGAGTTGCGTTTTCCCAATTGTGTTCTTGTGTCACTTGGTATTGCTTCTTTGGTTCCCTGATCGTTTGGCCTTGACGGTACGCGCGGTGAGTGTGTGTGGCTGGTCGGCAAGTGGAGTGTCGACGCCTAGCGGGGTGCGAAAAATTTGTGTTCCGCATCGGCCCCGTGACAGTGGTATCAGAGCCGAGGTTCTGCCCGTGACCAGTCGGAGTACCCGTGTGAGTGGTGCTGCGTTCGGGTGGAGGAGCCCCTTTGTCAAAGACCACGCGTACCCTACAATCAGCAACCGTGAGGACCAGGGCGATGGAAGCGTTGCGGGAGCGATTGGCGGCGCTGGAAGGCCGTATTGCAGAGCTCACTGGACGAGCAGACCCGACCGCTACGCTGGAACCCCGTGTTGCTGCTTTGGAGGACAACGTCGGCGAAGGCGACGATCTTGGAGGGACCGTGACTGATCTGCTGAAGGAGATCAGGCTTGATGTGGCGACCCTGAAGGATGATGTGGTCCTGATCAAGCGACAACTCGTGTCCCAGGCGGGGCCATCGAATGAGCCTCGTGGGAAGATGAAGGTCCCGGAGCCAAAGGCGTTTGAAGGAACAAGGAGTTCCAAGGATCTAGAGAACTTCATATGGGATATGGAGAACTACTTCGCTGCTGCGAAGATCCCTGACGCCGAGAAGGTAATGATCACCACCATGTATCTTGCTAAGGATGCGAAGCTATGGTGGAGGACCTGGGTCCTAGATGATATTAGTGCAGGCAAACCCCGGATTGAGACCTGGGAGGCACTGAAGAAGGAGCTGAAAGAGCAGTTCCTGCCGAGCAACACAGCATGGCTTGCTCGGGATGCGTTGGCCAAGCTGAGGCACAGCGGACCGGTGCGAGACTACGTGAAGGAGTTTAGCGCACTAATGCTGGACGTGACGGACATGTCAGAGACGGACAAGCTGTACACGTTCCTGAAGGGGTTGCAATCTTGGGCTCAGCTCGAGCTAAGGAGGCAAGGGGTAAGAGACCTTCCTTCGGCCTTAGCTGCGGCGGACGCACTGCTGGACTTACGGATTGCTTGTGCCGAGGAGGGGAGCAAGAAGGCCCAGCACACGGACAAGGACAAGAAGTCCAAGTCCTACATGGCAGGAAAGTCAGGGAAGGGCAAGGAGAAGCAGCCGACCTGACCAGACAAAGGGAAGGCGAAGGTGATCGAGGGAGCCAACGGAAGGAAGGATCCTCGGACGCACCCGGGCTGCTTCATATGTAATGGACCCCATAGGGCAAAGGTGTGCCCAAAGCGGGAGGGGAAGGTTACCGGCCTACGGTCGGATGACTTCGACGAGGATCGCGTGCAGCGTGTGGCCCCACTGCAGGCACTAGGCGCTATGCGTAGTGAGCACCCTAAGGTACGCCACAGTTTATTGTTTGTGGATGTAACCGTGAATGGCAGATGGATGTCAGCCTTGGTGGATACTGGTGCCACCAACACGTTCGTATCATATGGGATGGTACGACCCTTGGAGTTGCGAGTGGAACGCTCTCACAACCGATTGAAGGCGGTGAACTCCAAGAGCCAGCCGATGGGTGGGTTGGCAAGTGATGTACCCATCAAGATAGATGCTTGGGAGGGTACGATCAACCTGATGGTGGTTCCTTTGGATGATTATGACCTCATCCTTGGGAATAGCTTCTTTGCAGATGCGTCAATCACCATCATGCCTCATGTGGGAGGCATCGTCATTGGAGATCCACGATGACCCTGTTTTGTGCAAGGATACCAAGGCCTTGCACACTCTGAGGAAGTAGCCACGGAGAAGGTATCTGCAATGCAATTGGCACGAGAAATGAAGAAGGGGTATCCCACTTACCTTGCGGCTATTAGGGAAGTGGAAGTACATGAGACGGAGGTGGACCCTATGATTCCACATGAGGTAGTGGAAGTCCTAGAGCAATTCTAGGATGTGATGCCGAAGGAGTTGCCAAGAGGGCTGC
Source organism: Sonneratia caseolaris (assembly GCA_900006705.1). Lineage (NCBI taxonomy): Eukaryota > Viridiplantae > Streptophyta > Magnoliopsida > Myrtales > Lythraceae > Sonneratia > Sonneratia caseolaris. The sequence goes on from CXYZ01010808.1 coordinate 2,236,480, forward strand.
CGCCACGCCGTGCAGTAGATCACAAGATAGAGCTACTGCCAGGCACCGTTCCCCCGGCCAAAGCCCTGTACCGGATGTCCCCGAAGGAGCTGGTAGAGCTGCTGAGTCAGCTGACTGAGTTGCTGGATGCAGGAAAGATCCAGCCCTCCAAAGCCCCTTATGGAGCCCCGGTGTTATTCTAGGAGAAGCAAGATGGCTCTCTCCGACTATGTGTCGACTACCGTGGATTGAACAAGGTCATGGTAAAGAACAAGTACCCAGTGCCTTTGATTGCAGACCTGTTTGATCACCTAGGTGAGGCGAGGGTCTTCTCCAAGATGGACTTGCGTTCAGGATATTGGCAAGTCCGCATCGCCAAAGGAGACGAGTCCAAGACCACAATGGTAGCTCGTTATGGATCCTTTGAATTCCTGGTAATGCCATTCGGTTTAACCAATGCTCCTGCCACATTCTGCAACTTGATGAATGATGTGTTTCACGACATGCTGGATCAGTTTGTGGTCGTCTATTTGGACGATATTGTCGTGTATAGCAGGGACTTGGCACAACATGTGCAGCACTTGCAGGCTGTTTTTGAGCGGCTTAGGCAACACTCCCTATATGTGAAGAGGGAGAAGTGCGAGTTTGGCATGCAGGAGATCCGATTCCTTGGCCATGTGATCGGCCAAGGGCAGGTGCGGATGGACCCCAAGAAGGTGCAGGCGATCAAGGATTGGCCTCCACCAAAATCGGTGTCCGAGTTGCGGAGTTTCTTGGGATTGGCCAACTACTACCGCAAGTTTATCAAGGGGTACTCAAAGAAGGTGAGTCCCTTGACTGATCTGCTGCGGAAGGAGCAGAAGTGGACATGGGACGAGGATTGTGAAGTGGCGTTCTCCAAGGTGAAGACCGCCATTGTGACGGAGCCCGTGCTCAAGCTCCCGGACTTTGAGAAGCCGTTTGAGGTGCATACGGATGCCTCAGATCGTGCTGTAGGAGGAGTTCTCGTGCAAGACGGACATCCCGTGGCGTTCGAGAGTTGGAAGTTGAAGCCTGCTGAACAGCGCTACTCAGCACACGAGAAGGAGATGCTGGCTGTGGTGCATTGCTTGAGGGTGTGGCGAGTGTACCTGCTGGGAACCACATTCGTGGTCAAGACGGACAACGTCGCCAATACCTTCTTCAAGTCACAACCGAAGTTGTCACCAAGGCAAGCGCGGTGGCAAGAGTTCCTAGCGGAGTATGACTTCGAGTGGGAACACCGACCGGGGAGGCACAACCTAGTGGCGGATGCGCTCAGTCAGAAAACTTCGGACCAGGTAGCAGCTTTAACTCAAGTTACCTCCGACTTCCTCCAGGAAGTCAAGATCGCTACACTAGGGGACAAGACCTATCAACTCCTAGTGGAGCAAGTCAAGGACGGGACGGTGAGGCGGTATTGGCTGGAAGATGGGCTGCTTTATGGCAAAGGTGGCCGTTTGCTTGTCCCTAGCGGAGAGGGATTGCGCTACCAGCTGATGAAGGAGAGTCACGACAGTCCTTGGGCTGGACATCCAGGCCGTGAGCGGACGCTAGCCCTGTTGTCAAGGTCCTATGTGTGGCCAAAGATGGCCGACGACGTGGAATTATACGTCAAGACTTGTCTTGTGTGCCAGCAAGACAAGGTGGAGAGGCGAGCAGAGGCCGGTCTCCTACAACCCTTGGCAGTGCCAGAGAAGCCTTGGGTAGCCGTTTCCATGGACTTTGTGTCCGGATTTCCAGAAGTGAGGGGTTATACGGCGGTGATGGTGGTCGTGGACAGATTCTCCAAGTACGCGATTTTCACCCCCGTGACCAAGAATTGCACAGCTGAGGCGGCAGCTGAGGCGTTCTACCGCTCCGTGGTGAAGCTCTTTGGAGTACCAACGGAGATTGTGAGTGACCGAGACGCTCGGTTCACAGGTAACTTCTGGACGTGCTTGTTCGGACTGCTAGGATCCGAACTGAAGTTCTCGACGGCCAATCATCCACAGACGGACGGCCAGACAGAACGAGTGAATGCGCTGCTGGAGGAGTACTTGAGGCACTATGTCTCAGCAAGTCAACGGAATTGGTTAGATCTGCTTGACTCGGCTCAATTGTCTTACAACTTGAACCGCTCCTCTGCAACAGGTCATAGCCCGTTTGAGTTAGCAATGGGCTACCAACCGCTAACGCCGCAGGAGGTGGCGTTGCAGCGCAAGGAAGGGCCGTGCCCGGCCGCATATCGATTCGCGAGGGACAAGCAGGAGATGCTTGAAGAGGCGAGAGATAGCCTCGCCAAAGCTACCAGGTGAATGAAAAAGTATGCAGACAGGAACCGGAGGCCGCTGGAGTTCCAGGTGGGGGACTTAATGATGTTGAAGTACACCCCACAGATCTGGAAAAAGATCATGAGCAAGCGCTGGCATAAGGGCTTGTTCCAGCGGTATGACGGACCCTTTGAAGTGATCAAGAGAGTCGGGCCAGTAGCCTATCAGCTAGCACTGCCGGAGAGGATGAAGGTGCACCCGACATTCCATGTCAGTTTCTTTAAGCCTTACCATCAGGACGAGGAGCATCCGGAGCGCAACAAGGTCAAGCGCGCCCCTCTCACCGTGAGGAAGGGACTTGACAAGGAGGTGGAAGGCATACTTGATCACCGAGTGCTAGGATACAGCAAGATGAATAGGAGGACAGAGTACTTGGTCAAGTGGAAGGACCTACCCGAGTCAGAGGTGACTTGGGAGAAGGATGCCTCACTATGGCAGTACAAAGACCTCATCTGGCAGTACCGAGAGTCTCATTTGACGAGGGCGTTGAATCCCTTGGGTAGGGCAGGTTTGTTAGACCCCAGAGGATGCACACCACAGGTTGTGCCTTGGGGCAGTGGTGGCGCATAAGCCTGCACGTAAGGATGCGCGGGCAGCCAGGTGCTTGGTGTTGATAGGATTGCAAGTCCATGAAGCAGGCAAGTCGGGAGATGGTCACACAAGTGTGCACGAAGGTACTTGTGAAGAGGATGGTTGATCAAAGGCTCGGCAGTGTGCCAAAGGACCAGATTGTGGCAAGGGAGTGCCACAATGCACAAGTTGGTGAATGCGCGGGTGGGCAGTGAGGATGCCCACGAGCAAGGCACGGTGCCAAGCTCTAGGAGGTTCATGGAACCTGATACAGCCACGCAAGGGCACTCTAGGAGTGCGCATGCCTCAACAGACCCGGCAGACGCTAAGGGAGGCTCAGCACTTAGCGGCAGGGGAGTTGACGACTAGTGTGGATCGGCTAAGTCCTTGACCAGGCGAGCACCGCTAGACACAGCAATCAAGTGACCATGATCCTAGGAGGGGATCAGGGACGTGGACCCTAGAGGGGGATGAACCTAGACGACAAGGCTAAGCTGGCGCAAAGTCAGTCCAGGAAGCTCCTCCCAGGATATGGTAGGGCAATCTGTTATGGAAACAATCTTGGATATTGCAGATCAATAGCCAGGATTGAACGGATCAAGATCTGATGGAGAGAATTAAGGGATTCAAATCTATCGGTTGCCATTTCAGATTTGCTCGGCTCCCCTATATAAAGGGGGTCAGCCTCATTCAGTAGGGCAGCCAAGGAGCAGCCAAGAGGCGAGAGACACCAGACTACAAGCAAAGGTGAGGAGAGCACCAGGAGGGACCAGATCAGTCGAGGAACACAACAAGCCCGAGATTCCAAGGGAGTGGAAGTCGAGTGGGGCAGCAACCCAGTGTTCTTGAGGGAAGACACGAGACGAGTAGGGAGTGCAAACAGTAGGAGACTGTGAGACATAGGCTCGTGAGGTTGCGTGTAAGTGTTCTGATCTGGGATTGGGTTTTTCGTGTACTTGTAATAGACGTGAATACGAGTTGCGTTTTCCCAATTGTGTTCTTGTGTCACTTGGTATTGCTTCTTTGGTTCCCTGATCGTTTGGCCTTGACGGTACGCGCGGTGAGTGTGTGTGGCTGGTCGGCAAGTGGTGTGTCGACGCCTAGCGGGGTGCGAAAAATTTGTGTTCCGCATCGGCCCCGTGACA
>CXYZ01010808.1:2248060-2261475 GCA_900006705.1 Sonneratia caseolaris
TTTTCCTTTCCTGTGAGGGTGCTGAGCAGGGCTCCGCGCGCTCTCAGCCAACCCAAACACACAGCGCAATACAACTCGACAAAGCGTAGCGACAACTGGGACAGAACCGAACACTTACAAGGGAAATCTCACTCGTATTCACAACTCGGTATACAAGAATAAGCAAAACCCTTACACAAGTACACAGGGACACTCCAAGCATATGCCTCTGTGCGTCCTGCACTTGCACTCCTCGCCTGGACAGGTGATCTTCGCCCGGGAAGGTCGCCTTGACAGCAGGGACTGGAGACAGCTCTACCAGCCTTCCTCCTGGACTTGCTTGCTTGCTCGCGCTTGTCTGCTCGCCAGGAATCCTTCTCCTTGTCCGCTGGTGTCTTCCGTGTCCTCCTTCCTCCAGCTGCCTCCCCTTTTAAGCTTTTTCAGGGTAGCTAGCCCAGTACCGGCTAGCTATGCCTCCTCCTACCTATCGGGTAGGGGAGGGTGGCTGCAGCGTCCGGAGTTGTCAGGCCAAGTGGGGCGGGGTGCTGTCCAGCTAATCCCCGGTCTGGTTCGGCTGAGTTCCACCGACACTCGGCCTGGCCCTGGTTTAGCTCGCTTGCCTTCAAATCCATTCCTGGTTCCCGCAATGCCATGCGGCCGTGAGCACTCGCCTTAGGGCATTAACCGGCTTATGGCATTCCTAGGGCGATCAGGTCGCCCCCTTCCTAGAGCGAGGTTGCGGGAGCTCTCGGGCACCAATGGTATACCAGCTTGGCTTGGAATGGGTCCTGAGAGGGTCTAGTGTGCTGTCCCTCGCCCTTGAGCTCCTCTTGCGGGAGCAGTCGTGCCCTACTGCTCGCTAGTCTGCTTAGGGACGGGATATCCAGGAGGACCCTTCTGCCCGCGTCGCCTGCCCGCTCACCCTTCCATACCAGGTGATCCTTCGGCAGCTTTTCCCCGATTCTGGCCCATGGTTGCTATGCGATCGAGGCCCGCATAGCGGCCATATTCGTGTTGGGACACTAAGGGGCTTACAGTTCACCACAGGCAACGCCTGGCTCTACCACAGGCAATTGCATGTTTGACCATGGGTTGTGCCTTGTTCTACCATAGGCGATGCCTTGCTCAACCCCTGGCAATGCTAGGCTATACTGTTAGACCCCTGAGATCTAGCCCCGGAGGAGGCGCACCACAGACCGAACCTCGTGGGCAGTGGTGGCGCATAAGCCTGCACGCAAGGATGCGCGGGCAACCAGGTGCTTGGTGTTGAGAGGATTGCAAGTCCATGAAGCGGGCAAGGGTGGAGATGGTCACACAAGTGTGCACAAAGGCACTTGTGAAGAGGATGGTCGACCAAAGACTTGGCAGTGTGCCAAGGGACCAGATTGTGGCAAGGGAGTGCCACAATGCACAAGTCGGTGAATGCGCGGGTGGGCAGTGAGGATGCCCACGAGCATGGCACGGTGCCAAGCTCTAGGAGGTTCATGGAACCTGATACAACCGTGCAAGGGCACTCTAGGAGTGCGCACAACTCAACAGGCCCGGTGGACGCTAAGGGAGGCTTAGCGGCAGGGGAGTTGACTACTTGTGGAGATCGGCTAAGTCCTTGACTAGGCTCGGGCGCTGCTGGATGAGCAATCAGACAACCATGATCCTAGGAGGGGGTCAGGGACGTGCATCCTAGAGGGGGATGAACCTGGATGACGAGGCTAAGCTGGCGCCAAGTCAATCCAGGGAAATCCGGGAAGATCCTCCCAGGATATGGCAGGGCAATCTAGTATGGAGACAATCTTGGAGATTGCAGATCGGCAGCCAGGATTGGATGGACCGAGATCAGATGGAGAGGATCAAGGGATTCTCCCCTATCGGTTGCCATATCAGATTTGCCCGGCTCCCCTATATAAAGGGGGTCGACCTCAACCAGAAGAGGGGGAGCCAAGAAGCGACCAGAAGAGGCGAGAGACACCAGACTCCAAGCAGAGGCGAGGAGAGCACCAGGAGGGACCAGATCAGTCGAGGAACACAACAAGCCCGAGATTCCAAGGGAGTGGAAGTCGAGTGGGGCAGCAACCCGGTGTTCTTGAGGGAAGACACGAGACGAGTAGGAGTGCAAGCAGTAGGAGGCTGTGAGGCATAGGCTCGTGAGGTTGCGTGTAAGTGTTCTGATCTGGGATTGGGTTTTTCGTGTACTTGTAATAGATGTGAATACGAGTTGCGTTTTCCCAATTGTGTTCTTGTGTCACTTGGTATTGCTTCTTTGGTTCCCTGATCGTTTGGCCTTGACGGTACGCGCGGTGAGTGTGTGTGGCTGGTCGGCAAGTGGAGTGTCGACGCCTAGCGGGGTGCGAAAAATTTGTGTTCCGCATCGGCCCCGTGACACCTACTCAGGATGACGTCATATTAACTCAATTGACAAATATGACAATTATAGATACCGTTTATGATTAATAGATAGTCATTTATTTATCGCATGTAAAATTGCCGAAAATTTCTTTTCCTATATTTAATATTCAATTTTTAATGACACCTTTTAGTCCCATCTCCACCATATCCTTCCCTCCTGCAGCTGATTCGACTTACAGGAATCCGAATGTATCAGTACCTAACACGATAGAAACCAATAAAATCATGACACGCAATCAAAAAAAAGTCGATGCGGGACCCTTCCTTATCCTTCAGCTGGTTACGGGAACTGCCGATTCACAATCTTTGCAGGTAATGAACGATCCGGGAGCAATGCGCCTTGTCTCCCAGACGTGCCATTGCCCTTGGAAAGCTTACTGCACCCGGATCGTAGAACATTTTCTTCATTTTGTGTGTGTGTATATATATTTATATATGAAGTGTTTCTTCCTTTGCGAAAGATTTTATGGCGGTCAAAGATTGATAATTTTCTCTTGTTATAGTTAAAATAAATTCATTTTTTAATGCATGCATGCGTCTTTGGTATAAAAAAAAATTATTAGAATTTGTTAGACTTACCATAAACCTTAAGAAAATAGTACTTGTTTCTTTTATATTCAAGGTCGTTTGGGAACACAATTTCGTGACTTGAGTCTATAGACGAAGGTGGGCTTGTTAGACCCTTGAGCTCTAACCTTGAAAAATGCATACCACAAGCCGTACCTCGGGGTAGTGGTAGCACATAGCATGCACGCGAGGATGTGCGGGCAGTTACGTGCGAGGTGTTGGGATAAATTACAGGTCTATGAGCGGGCAAGTATGGAGATGATCACACAAGCGTACGCGGAGGCACTAGTGAAGGGGACGATCGATCAAGGCTCGACAATGTGTTGAGGAATCAGATTGTGGCCATGGAGTGTTATTGTTCACAAGTAGGCGAATGCGTGTATGAGTGGAGAGGATGTCAACGAGCAAGGCAAAATGCAACGCTCAAGGATGCTCGGTGAACAAGATGTGATCGAGCATTGGCTCTCTAGGAGTGCGCACTCCTCCCTAGTTACGGCATACGCTAAGGGAATGCTCAACACTTAGCGACTGGTGAGTTGACTACTTGTGAAGATCGGACAAGTCCTTGACCACACTCGAGCACCGTTAGATGTAACAATCCTGATTGGACGGTTATGATCGTAGGAGGCAATCATGGACGTGGGCCCTGGAGGAAAGTGGATCGGATCGACAATGCTGAGTCAGCGCCAAGTCATCTGTACCTGGTCAAGCAGGCAATCGAAGAAAGATTCTTCCAAGATATAGCAAATCAATATGTTATGGAAACAATCTTGGAGATTGCAGATTAGCGGCCAAGATTGAACAAATCGAGATCTGATGGAGAGAATCAAAGGATTCAAATATATCAGTTGCCATATCGGGTTTGCCAGGCTCCTCTATATAAAGGGGGTCAGTCTCATTCTCAGAGACAACCAAGAATTCTCAGAGGAGAGACATAGAGAGCCAGAGACTCCAAGAGAGTGGAAGTTAAGTTAGAGCAAGCAGTCTGGTGCCCTTGAGAGAAGACATAAGACGGGTTGGGAGTGCAAGCAGTGAGAGACTGTGAGGCATATACTCGTGTGATTGCGTGTAAGTGTTTTGATATACGTTGGGTTTTCGTGTACTTGTGATATATGTGAATACAAGTTACGTTTTTCCCACCTAATGGCGGATGCGCTCAGTCGGAAGACTTCGGACCAGTTGGCGGCTTTGACTCAAGTTACTTTCGACTTCCTCCAGGAGGTCAAGATCGCTATACTAGGGGACAAGACCTATCAATTCCTAGTGGAGCAAGTCAAAGATGGGACAGTGAGGGGGTATTGGCTGGAAGATGGGTTGCTTTATGGCAAAGGTGGTCGTTTGTTTGTCCCTAGCGGAGAGGGATTGCGCTACCATCTGATGAAGGAGAGTTACGACAGTCCTTGAGTTGGACATCTAGGCCATGAGCGGATGCTAGCCCTATTGTCAAGGTCCTATGTGTCGCCAAAGATGGTCGATGACATTGAGTTATACGTCAAGACTTGTCTTGTGGTGGAAAGGCAAGCAGAGGGCAGTCTCCTACAACCCTTGGCAATGCCAGAGAAGCTTTGGGTATCAGTTTCCATGGACTTTGTGTCTAGAATTCCATAAGTAAAGGGTTATACGGCGGTGATGGTGGTTGTGAACTGATTCTCCAAGTACACGATTTTCACCCTCGCAACCAAGAATTGCACAACCGAAGCTGCTACTGAGGCATTCTATCGCTCCGTGGTGAAGCTCTTTGGAGTGCCAATGGAGATAGTGAGTGATCGAGACGCTCAGTTTATAGGCAACTTTTGGACATGCTTGTTCGGACTACTAGGATCTAAACTGAAGTTCTCGACGGCCAACCATCCACAGACGAACGGCCAGATTGAGTGAGTGAATGCGCTACTGGAGGAGTACTTGAGGCACTATGTCTCAACCAGTCAACGAAATAAGTTTGACTTGTTGGACTATGCTCAGTTGTCTTACAACTTGAACCGCTCCTCTGCAACAAGTCATAGCTCGTTTGAGTTGGCAATGAGCTACCAACCACTAACGCTGCAGGAGGTGGCGTTGCAGCGCAAAGAAGGGCCTTCCCTGACTGCATATTGATTCACGCGTGACAAGCAGGAGATGATGGAAGAGGCAAGAGCCTCGCCAAAGTTGCTAAGCGAATGAAGAAGTATGCGGATAGGAACTGAAGACCGTTGGAGTTCCAAGTGGGGGACTTAGTGATGTTGAAGCTCACCTCACAGATTTGGAAGAAGATCACAAGCAAGCGCTGGCACAAGGGCTAGTTTCAATGGTATGACGAACTGTTTGAAGTGATCAAGAGAGTCGGGCCAGTAATCTATCGGCTAGCACTGCCAGAGAGGATGAAGGTGCACCCAACATTCCACGTCAGTTTCCTTAAGCCTTACGATTGAGACGAGGAGCATCTAGNTGCACCCGACATTCCACATCAGTTTCCTTAAGTCTTTCNCTCACCGTGAGGAAAGAACTCGACAAGGAGGTAAAAGGCATACTTGATCACCGAGTGCTGAGTTACAGCAAGATGAATTGGAGGACGGAGTACTTGGTCAAGTGGAAGGATCTACCCGAGTTAGAGGTGACTTGGGAGAAGGACGTCACACTATGGCAGTACAAAGACCTCATCCAACGGTACTGAGAGTCTCATTCGACAAGGACGTCGAATCCCTTGGGTGGGGGAGGTTTGTTAGACCCTTGAGCTCTAGCCCTGGAAAATGCGTACCACAAGCCATACCTCGGGATAGTGGTAGCGCATAACATGCACGCGAGGATGTGCGGGCAGTCATGTGCAAGGTGTTGGGATAAATTGCAGGTCCATGAGCGAGCAAGTATGGAGATGCTCACACAAGCGTGCGCGGAGGCACCAGTGAAGGGGACGATCGATCATGGCTCAGCAATCTGTCGAGGGATCAGATTGTGGCCATGGAGTGTCACTGTTCACAAGTAGGCGAATGTGTGTATAGGTGGTGAGGATGTCCACGAGCAAGGCACGATGCAACACTCAAGGATGCTCGGTGCATAACATGTGACCTAGCAACGACACGCTAGGAGTGCGCACTACTCGATAGGCATGGTAGACGCGAATGTCATGCTCAACACTTAGTGGCTAGTGAGTTGACTACTTCTGAAGATCGGATAAGTTCTTGACCATGCTTGAGCACCGTTGGATGCAACAATCCCAATCGGACGACTATGATCGTAGGAGGCGATCATGGACGTGGGCCCTGGAGGAAAGTGGATCGGATCGACGATGCTGAGTCAGCGCTAAGCCATATGTACTTGGTCAAGCAGGCAATCGGGGAAAGACTCTCCCGGGATATGGCAAATCAATTTTTTATGGAAACAATCATGGAGATTGCATATCAACAGACGAGATTGAACAGATCAAGATCTGATGGAGAGAATCAAGGGATTCAAATATGTTAGTTGCCACATCGAGTTTGCCAGGCTCTATATAAAGGGGGTCAATCTCATTCTCAGAGACAACCAATAATTCTCAGAGGAGAGATACAAAGAGTTAGGGACTCCAAGAAAGTGAAAGTCAAGTCAAAGCAAGCAGTCTGGTGTCCTTGAGAGAAGGCACAAGACGGGTGGGGAGTGCAAGCAGTGAGAGACTGTGAGACATATACTCGTGTGATTGCGTATAAGTGTTCTAATATGTATTGGATTTTCGTATACTTGTGATATATGTGAATACAAGTTATGTTTTTCTCAATTGTGTTCTTGGGTTCCTTTGTGTTGCTTTTGCGGTTCCATGATCAAATGACATCGACAGTACGCACGGTGTGTGTGTAGCTGGTCGACATACGGAGTGTCGACGCCTAACGAGGTGCAGAAAAAATTTGTGACCAGCATTGGCCCCATGATAGCGTCCTTCTGGCAGCCCTTTGAGGAATCTTGGCCAACCAGGACCGTCATGCTTCTACCTCTCCTCCCCTCTCACGAACCAACAATGGCTTCTGCCTTCTACCTTCTGCCTCCCTTGGTTCTCGAAATACCGTCCTCTGATTTATCTATCTCCAGTTGCTCCTGATTCCGTTCTTCTGGACTAAACTCTCACAAGACCTAAGCTCCTCCTACTTGGGCAGGCGATAGCCCCATGCCAATCCCAACTACTATCCCTCATACCATTCGTTCGAGGGACCGTCCAATCACAAGCAGTATCTTGGTGCAATGACCTCAACCATATCTATAGGCAGCAGCCCAGCTGCATCCACCTCCTCCTCCTCGGCAGCTCCGACTTCAACTACCTTCCCATCGATAGAACCTTAGCAACTCAGCTCCGCCACCTTCAAGGCAACAACCTCTGTTTGCCCAGGTGGCTTACTTTTCCACTCTCCTTCTCTCTTTACTACAAATGGAAACAGTCTTCATGTTACTAATGTCATTGCAACTTTGGGTATGTGGTTTGCGTTCTCTACATTTCCATTGAAGGAGATCCTGCAGCCTCGACTGTGACTGCTGAGGGAGCTCCCAGCTTAGCAGCTTCGCAGGTTTCATTCAGGGCAAAGAACGGCCCATCTGCTGCAGGTGAGCAGGCCAAACCCAATTGACTCTTTTATATTTTTATACCAAACATGAAGTAAAAAGAGATCCTTGCCGACGTCAAATTTCTAAACTCAAAACCTCCTATACAAGTGGTTACTGCACTCAAACCATTATACATTGTAAAATTGGCTAGTGGTAATAGGCTAAGCTTAACTAACCACTGCTGCGATCGCAGCATGTATGACTGTTCATTCCCTGCAACTCTTGTGCTGCCATGTCTTCCATTCCATTTCAAATTTCAGCTCCTTCGATGATTCAAGTGGCATCAGGACCCAGCATCACGAGGTCAGGAAGTTCCCAGAGCAAAGGCAGACAGCTGATCTGGAAAAGAAACTCAGCCTTCATAGGAGCTGTTGTAACAATCATATTGCTGATGGAGTGTCCATATTTTTTAGTCTGGCTATAGCATTTATGAGCTCTTTTTTTCTGTTTTTTTTTAATACTTCTTCAGCTGCAATCAACTCCAGGATTTGAAATGCAGTTTCACAAGAGTGATTTCCACAGTTCACCATCTAGTTTGGACCGTTCCATCTGCTATAAGACACAATAAATGATGCCTTCAAGATTGTTGGGGGATACTCTCGAATATTGGATACCTCTATGGTTGCATTATCGCAATAGCAGAGTCTAAACACTCCTAATAGCAGTCAGCAAGCAGCAAATACCTGTTGTAAATGAATTGGCCTATAGTTAACCATCAGATACAAAGATGAAATAGGACTTGATCAAATCAAAATCTGGAATAACCTAAATTTTATATCATGAAAGAGGGATCCACCAGTTTCCAGTATCTGCTCATCAACTACATGCTAAACACATTGTTCCATATCAATCTTTGTAATGACAGTGAAATACACCAGTAAAAAACTTTTAAGCTCCACGATAGTGCTATCCTTTTGGTTGAATGAGTTCAACCTGCAAAATGCAGGGTCAACTCCTGCTGAGAAGATCGACCAGATTAATTTACCAGAGTTCTACTCTAAACTCGGTGCCACCTCTGTTGGGTTGGACTCAAAGATATCCGAGCTGGAATCAGGCTCCTCTAAGAGCTCTGGCGACTTGATTGACTCTTTATATGCAGGAGTCTCCTTGAAGTCTGTTGCCCCTTCATTGTACGTAACAACAGCAATACCACAAGCAATCACCTGCAGGATGAAGGCAGAGATATTAGCCATTGGTCTATCAATCTTGTCAATTAAAACAACTGATAAACGTTAATCGCGAAGTCAAGAGTTCAATATCACGACATGTCCATGGATGCTCTATGACCAGATAATTTATCGGGCCAGATTTGGGGAAAACAACACATGTCCAATATGCTAAAAGTTGAGAACTTTCATCATTCAATATACTCCAAGCAATTCTTCATTTCCAAAAACCAATTATTTACATTAAGTTAACGCAAGATGCAGCTGCATTGATTCGATCATACAAATAGAATCTAATCATATACCCTCGCTTATTGATTGAAATTCCAGCTAATTTTATAGAACCTCCAACTCTCTTCACTTGCATCAGCTACTAATCGTCATTAGAACCACACCAAAAACAATATTTAAGTTTAAAGAGGCGAGGGTGATTCCCAGTAGATAGAGGACACATACCGCAAAAACAATCCCAAAAGCCCACATGTACTGAACAAAGAACCCTAAGGCGTCCCACTGTGGCCCTTCCCAGAAATCAGGCTTGTTGCCGGGGAGTTCCGGCAGGAAGTAGCCTTCGCTGCTCTCGGCCCTGGAGCTCACCGCGGCCTCCAAGGAGCTGCTCTCGGGGCCCGTCCTCTCGATATTAGAAGCTTCCAGGAGCTGATCGTCCACCCCCTCTCCATCCTCGGTGACGGTTGAGGTCCTGCGGTTCTTGCTGTCGAACTTGCCGGTGCGGGATGACAGCTTCTTCGCAGAGGCTATGTGGAGGGTCCTGGGGGAGCAACGGTAGATGATGGCGCAGCGAAGTGAGGCGGTAAAGAGAGGCCGTCGAGGAGGGTAGCGGGAGAGGATCCCGCATCCTCCTGCACCGGCGCTGCCGCTGATGACGGAGAGAGCCATGAGTGGCCGGGAGCTCCTTCAAGTGGACCGCAGTGTGTGGATGCGAGTGCACGTTCACTTCGAAGAGTTAAGCGATAGGGCGGATTACGGGAAATATTTTCATTTTTATTCACAAAATCGGAAAAAAAAAACTGCTAAAAATGGCAATTTGCGGGTGGAACAAATGTTAATTATATAAAATTTATCAATACACCCTCAAAAAATAATATTTTTATTTATAATATTTAAATATAAAATTTTTATTTTAATAAAAGGTCATCTTTTTTTCGTGAATTCACTCTTTATTCCTCGGCAAAGGTGAAGGTTCATGTTACTGACCGAAAAATTCAACGAAGGTTTCATATTCAGCCATGTGACATGAGAAAAATTCAAAGATTATATGCAGATCATAGCATCTTCTCTTATAAACATATGATACAACATACAAACTTCACTACATCATTAAAAAAAAACAGTTGGCTACATTATATAATTATATTTTATATATCATATTATATGAACTAGCCAATAGACTATAATTAAAATAATAATAAGATAACAGTGGAAACTATAGAAATATTCTATTTATAAAATTTAAATTCAAAATAATAAATAGTATATGTTCATTATATTGTTCATAATCATTTCTATTGAAGGATACTTGAAAAACGAGAAGATTACCTAAACTAAATTCTGCTCCTGAACTTCTGCACCGTCACGGCCGCGGCTCTCCTCCGGCAAGGCATTCAGGTCCGGGACCACAACAGCTCTGTCTCTCCCGGGCTCCACCTCGGGAGTCTCCTTCTCTGCCTCGGCGCCCGTCTCCAGAGCTGCCCTCCACGTCGCCGGTCCCCGCCTCCTGCTGTCGCCGCTGGCCCTCTCGAAGTACTTGAGAGCTCCGTGCATCCGCCTGAGGATGGCGAAGAACTCCTCCACCTCGTCCTCGTCCTCGTCCTCGGGCTTCCTCGTTTCCCCCACCCTCGCCATCTTCCCTAGGCCGTCCACGCCAGCATCCCGCGGTCTCTTCTTCTTGATGTCCTCCTCTTTCTCCATGCCCAGCCACTCGTGGCCTCGAGTGAGGGGGGAAGGCTTTCTTGAACGCGACGAAAGACGGATGTATTAATTACGAGGCAGGTTATCGTGCACTTGATGTCTGACTAGGGGTAACGATGATAGAAATAGAATGGCATCTGTCGAGTAATCCTGAAAGATCCACATCGGCCAATCGTACAGACACGGAATACGCCCAGCTATAATAAAACTACAAATCAAAGATCCACCGCCAAATTTGCTTCGCGATCGACTTGCCTCACCTAACACGAACTTAAACTATACCGACTGCTGTCCCGCATAAAAAAACGCGGTCCAGACAAGCATCGGATTCCATTTTGATTGGAGATGGTGGTATGTTCTTGCTCGAGTGTGAAACCGAGTACCAGGGCTCGGCTCTCCTCTTTTGCGGTGTAAAATCAGATCAGGGTGCAACGGTAACGGAAATGTGATCCCCCGTGTGATCACGTTGCTTCGGGTCAACAAGTGTCGATGGTTAGATGATCCACCTGATGACGTCACCCTGACTCGTGAGCCGAGGGAGATGTTTAAAAATGACAGAACCGTCGGCGGTGGCCGGTGGGATCAAACGCACCTACACGTCACTGCAGAACGCGCTCGATCAGTGGGCCTGATGCGTCGTTCAACCACCCAGATATAAGGGGTCGTGAAAGACTGTTGAGATATACGATTCCACATCAATTAAATAAAGAAAATGTTGTGGGTTTATAAGAAAGTTGGGTACCACCACCTATCAGCTTGAGTTTTTAAGTGGGAACGGGCTCGATCTCTTATAAGCTCATAACGAATTTAACATGGTATCAGAGTCAGTGGGCTCGCACCTCACCCGACCTGAGCCCAGAAGCATGGCTCGTGGTTAGTTGATATAAGCCCGAGTACGAAAGAAATTGCTCGACTCGTGACCAGTTGTCCTCCTCGTCCAAGACCAAAAGAAAAATGTTCAGTTTATAGACAGTTATTAAGGGCGGATATTTAATGGCACGTGATAAAATGGATCATGTTACTACGTGGGGGCGGGTGTTGAGATATACGATCCCACATCAATTAAATGAAGAAAATATTGTAAAATTATAAGAAAGTTGAATATCACTATTTATCAATTTAAATTTTTAAGTAAAAATAGATCTAATATCTTATACATACATAACAAATTTTGGAATGGGAGAAATCTCTTCACATGTGTCCCAGAGACTGCTCGATGGATTGTGCTGACTGCTTTGACCAACTGTTCATGCCGCACCGACTCAGGTGATATTTTTATTTTTTGATTCTTCTGTGGCCTCTGAGTTGAGTTGATGCTTCCGAGAGTCGTCTTTAATATTTATGCTGACGTCCTAAATTCAAATAAAATTAATTAATTGAATGAATAAAGACCATAACCGACCACAGGGAAAACAAAAAAAATATATATATATATATATATATATATAATTAGTCTCGCTCCTTTCGTGAATAATGCCATTGTTGCAGTAATACTAGTAAACCCAAATCAAATTGTTGGATCCGATGGTCCAGGTGAGATCACAACGGCCGAACCGGTCATATTCCGACCGTCGATTTGTGCTGTTCGCGGGTCCCACCACCCATTTGAACGATGGAGCCGAAGGGAGTGGAATGAGACGCCAGACGATACGGGGCCCACCGATCTCAATGATTTCACCTTTCGATTTCCAGTATGCGTCCGTTTAGGCCCTCTCAAGGCCCCGACGTTTTGACTCTTCCTCCGACCCGCTGGATGATGCTCACCTTGCAAGACTTGTTTTCACACACACTAAGGCAACTAACTCAATAAATCGACCGGAAAAATCCGATTTTCCATTGCAAGCATTTGATCCGATCAAATGAAAGGATTATTTTATATGGGACTTGCCGAAATGAATGAAATCTTCGACAGACCAGATCCCACTCTTTGCCCGTGGAGACTGTACGGGACACGTTACGTCTTGCCACCAACCTCGGAGGAAGACAATACAACAGTTGAGTGGAAACCCGAACCTGAGATCGCAAAAATAGAAGCGAGCTCCCCTGTGTTTTACCAGAGAGGGAGTTCAAAATTTTCGGCCGGAAGAGATCGTACACCGGCGAAGGATGGGCATATGGGCCGTCGACCGTCACCATATCAATTGACCTTTTGGGCTCGGCCATGAGGAATGTCACCGAGGATTTGTGAAAGCCCGAGCTTCGTACGGCATTTGAGTTATTGATATAAATAAAAAACGAATTCTATTCCATTCATGCATCGTTGGTCGAGGTAGAAGGAGAGTAGTTTCCATATTTCTATGTGGGGTTGATGTCTTTCGTCCCAATCTTGTGAATGAATGAACAATAATCGATCCTGTCTTGCTCTGATAAGTTTAACGTTCTTCGAGCCTTTGGCCGTACTGATCTAAAACTTTTGCAGATCCGCCACCAGCGCATGAGGACTCTGAACCATCCCTCGACTTCAACCCGACACGTTCGTGCGCGCCCGATCGAGATTGAAATAAATGAACCAGAAATCTCGAACCTTTCGTGTCCATCTAGCAGGAGCCAATAAGCAGGAACCTTAGACATGTCGATACCTTCACTGAGTCGCCGTCTCCTATCACTGCTTCGATTGAAAGGGGAAATTTTCAGCCTCAAGAAATTAGTTTCTGCCTTCGAATTAAAATGTGGTAAAGGATGGATGTGAAATTTAAAAGGCTGAAATTGGCTTTTAATTCCGGAAAGTGACTTTTAATTCCGGAAAGTGACAGATAGGGACGAAAAAACAATTTAAACATTTATTTGAATCACGAGAATTTTTTTACCAATCTATTATTCAATAAAAAA
>CXYZ01010808.1:2261809-2304112 GCA_900006705.1 Sonneratia caseolaris
TTTAAAATAAAATATCAAATTTTAATGATTATAAATAGGAAATTTTATAATTAAATTATTTTTTACATTTTTATAGATTAATTTGAATCCAACATGAAACTGTCAATGCCTGTCACGATCATGGACTAATTGAGTTAGTTGCACTACTACTCTCCTCCATACATTGGACAATAAGTCCTACAAATTATGCGAGAATTCATAATCGAAAATTTTATTCTTTATTTGAATTCGAAATAGTTAAGATTCATGGCTGTTGATTTGATGTATTTCAATAATACCCTATATTAACCATGATTATGCTTGAGAGCTTTACTTCCTTGTTTGTGCACTGTCTCGTGTAGTCCTTGCCGGCTTCCATGAATGAATGTTCACTACCAACATGAGTTGGTTAAAAGTAGTCTGGTCTGGTGACTTTTTTTTTTATTAAATTAAATAAGATTTTAGTTTTAAGTTTTATAAATAAAAAATTTAATCTTTCGATAAATGGGTAGTCCTGCCATGATGCCGACCGGTCTGCAGACACAGGACTGGGAAAACGAGTAACGGCCCTTTTCTCTGCAGACCCATACGGTCGCCGGTGTGTCGTGCAACCACAGATCAATCAGCACTCTTAACAATTTCTGCCAAGTAAGTACTAACACATGCAGCTGCTCGTGCATGTATCCGTTTGGGCAACGTCAGATTTCCAAGTCCTGTTCCCACTTTCAATTGAACATATCAAGCTATCATCGAAAGCTACGAAAGAAGAAGTGCACGGAAAATATCCTTACCCCCCTTCACGGTCGGATATAGAGAAGAGGAGTGTGTCATAAACCGGTAAATCCTGAAAATCACAGGTGTATGAAGAGATAGGTCCCCGCCACCGCCATTACGCGAGAATGGATGAGGACGATGGTGAGTAGTAAGTAAGTAGTATATGATTTTTCGAAGGGTTAAATTTGCCATGTGACGTGCTCGAGAGTTCGACCTTCGGGGAACTGGACGGACGGACGGACGGAAAGACAGAGAGCTGAAAGCAACTGCCGGAGGTCGCGAACAAGAGCCATCAAGATTTAGCAGGAATAATTGAGACATAGAGACAAAAACTACAAACGGGGTCGTGAGAAGTTTTGGACGGCTTAATTGTAATTTGTAACGTCCGATGAGTCGCTGTCGTCCATTTGCGTGAAGACGACCCCGCTGGAGCCGTGGGGCCCGCTAGGAATCCACTGACAGGGAAAGAGAGCCAATAGGAGAGCAGAGGATAGGATGGACTTGAAAAGCTCGGCCAATCAGCACTGAGATATGGCGAATTTGTGGGTCCCCCGGATGCCTCCCAGCTAAACGAGTAAAAAATAGAGGAAGAAATTTCATCAAATCAATATTATTTTATTTTTAAAAAGTTTGATAGTTCATCTTAATAATTAAAATTTTATAATTTTAATTTTTATTGTACCTCCTTATTGCTATGTAACAAGTACCAAAGTGCTTGAGATATTCCACCCTCAGTGAAATGTGATGGGACCAATTATAATCATGGCCCTCTTAGTCTTACCGGGAATCAGTCCATAATTCGATGATACTGCATTTTCATGTTGTTAGTAGTAGCATTGATCAGTTGGTCAAATTTTGAACCAGATATCCCATCTGGTAAGGAAGCTGTTATCCATATAAGATCTAAAAGTATACCTCTAAACCGTGAATAAATTAGAGTATGAAAACCGGTTCTAGCTTGAAGACTGTATTGGCTCATAAAAGGACCAAAAACCTGAAAAGCCAATTAGCCAGAAAAAACAATTATTGAGCACATGATCAGAATATGCATAATTTAAATTTTATAGGTTACCCAATTTGACATTTATAGATCTGATTAGGTGTGATATATTAAATTTCAGATAATTTAATCTATTAAAGAATAAAATTCTCTAAATTATTATATTTTTATTCATAAAATTTGAATCGAAAATTTATTGAAGATTAAAGAATACCAAGTGATTTAGTTACATGTTCCTTCTAATTTTATGGAAAGGAAATTAGATTTATACCCAAAAAAAATTAAAGGAAATTAGAAGTTTCCAAATCGGATCTCAGATAAATGCATTTTGAATAAAGAAAAAGAAAAGAAGGAAAATGTAAATGTAATTGTAATTGAGAGAATTATGCATAGCTGAGTTGGGGCCACCAAGTATATACGTGAACAGATCCAACGCCATCCAGTCGCTCCATTTCCATACGCTTTGCGCACTCCGGTGCTTCTCAGTCTACTGGTACTCCCTCACCTGACACCCAATAATTAAGGTACTTCTCTTGTTGATTCGAATCAACCATGATCGCCGACGAGAAGACTGCCAACGCCGTTGGAGGGAGGACAGCACGAGCATGTGAGAGCTGCCTCCGGCGTCGGGCCCGATGGTACTGTGCTGCCGATGACGCCTTCCTCTGCGGTGGATGTGACGCCTCGGTCCACTCTGCCAACCAGCTCGCTCAGCGGCACGAGCGTGTTCGCCTTGGGATGGCTCCACCGCCGCTGCAGTCCAGTAAGCCCGACTGCCGCTCGGGAAGTCCTCCCTCCCGTGATGATTCCATTACAGTGCCAGCATGGCACGGCGGCTTTACCCGCAAGGCCAGGACACCAAGAAGGAAGTCCCTGGGAGCAGATGGCGGTCTAATTTGGAAACTACCAACTCCTGGAGATCTTGTTCCCGAGCTCAGCGGCGAGTTTGATGCATCCACTGGCTCCATGGATGAGAGTGACGATGGGTTCCAGTGCCTTGTCCCGGTTTTCGACCCTTTTGCAGAGGAGGACGATTGCGATTTGCTAGGAGTTGGAGGAGGAGACGGTGGCACATGTGACGACCTGGACCTTGGGCTGCTCCTACCATCGGAGGTGGACCTTGAGGAATTTGCGGTTGATATGGAGAGCTTGCTAGGAGATGTAAGGAACAACGAGGGAACCGGCAGGGAAGTGAAGGTCAAAGATGAATTGTTATTGGAAGAAAATAAGATGCTGCATGAGCTGGGTAATGATGAGACAGCCGCGGTTCGCAATTTTGAGGTGGCTGGAGCATGGGAAGTGGCAGCGGCAGATTGGGACTTGGAGTTCAGTCTACCGGTTGGGACAGCAGGAGGAGAAGAAGTCCACGAGGAGAAGCCGGCGGTTATGGTGTCTGCAAGGGACCAGACAGACAACCTCGGTAGTGGAAGTAACAACGAGGAAACGCGAACAAAGATGCTACTGCGGCTGAATTACGAGGACGTGATTACGGCATGGGCAAGCCATGGTTCTCCATGGACGAGTGGTGCCCGACCCGACTTTAGACCGGGCTGTGGATGGCCTAAATGCACGGTAACTACTCTCTACCCCCCTCGACATGCCCTCAACTTTCATGACTTAATATGATTAGTAAGGTTGAAACCCTAATAACTTGTTCTGATTATACAGTACAACCAAAATATAAATGAATTTCATGACACAACAATCTATTCATAAAATGTCATTATATTCTAATTGTTAGCCAGTTTTACTGTATCGAAAGGGCCATATAATGCACTTTCTGGGTTGACAAGATTAGAGGTATCTAAATCTTGAGTATAAAAGTGAATGAAATCCTATTATTGGAGGAATGCTTGATTAGGGTACATATAGGAGAGAGCTCTCCTAGGGTTTCGAAGTTTTGAATAGTAATAATTGGTAAACGGATGTGAGATCTTTGATTCATTTAATCAATGCCCGCCATATGCTCCAAGTCAAAATTCAATCAACAAAGCTTACTTATAAAGTCTATCGATCGAGTAAGTTATAGTTTGAAATTTCCGACATCTATAAACAATTTATTGTGCGACGTTGCAGGTTTTCATTTTTGCAGCGAGCAAGTGAAAAATGGAAAAGAAAAAAATTGTTTGGACCAAACAAGCGTGATCTTTCCATATCGTTAACATGTGATCAAATGTCCGGTGTTTTGTTCCTTCTAGGGTTCCTATGCATCAGATGTTCATAATCCACCCAGTTACGGAGACCCGATGGGACTAAGAGGACATTCATTTGGAGGAGACGACAAGGGGCGTGAGGCAAGGGTGAGCCGCTACAGAGAGAAGAGACGGACCCGAATGTTCTCCAAGAAGATCCGGTACCAAGTTCGGAAGCTCAATGCCGAGAAGAGGCCGCGAATGAAGGGCCGGTTCATAAAGAGAACTCCCCCCTTTGCTTGACAGGCTAATGTCATCTCCTTCCTTCACCTTCGATCTGACGTACTGATTATTAATCAGCAAATAAATAACTGGAGCTCAATCTCCACCTTTCTCACCTGTCAACGGATGATGGAGAAACAAGCTTGGCCGTTGAATCCGAGATAACGTTCCGCACTTCCGCTGGATTATGGCTCTCTTCTCCAGCCCATGTCTACAAGCCGAAGTAGCTTTTTCCATGTCTATATCTGCTACTATGTCCAGGCTAACTTGTTTTTCTGCAGATTTTAGTATATATATCATCTCAGAACAGATCTATGCAGCGCTTTCGCACTTTGAAAGCTGTGTACTAGAGGGGACCCATTTGAACCAATGTAATAAACTTAGGTGTTGTTGCCTTTGCTTGAAGTTTGAAGTCTGGGGCTCCTTTTCCTCGAACTCGGAATGCAGTTTTCCAATATCATTTTTCTTGGGACAGACAAAAGTTAGTGTATAGCAATCAGTTTTGTAACTTAGAGTCTGATTAAACTTCATTAAGTTGTGTTATTATGGGAAATGCGTTCGCTGGTCGATGATTAATCTCAACAACAAAAGGAGAGGAAACTCTTTACTGAACGGCCACGCTCACATAGAGAAAACCTTGATGTCGGTAAGCCAAGATGTGTCACATGAGATATTTTGTCACATTCCGATCGATCTATCAATTAATAGCTAGGCGAGACAAGAACTCGAACACAAACGTACATTCTTGTAATTTTCATTGAATAGACAGATGACTCTTCAACTAAGGCAGAGGCCATGCACGATACAACGCTGCAATCTTGTCGCTGGTTCTCCGGAAGTATTGAAGATAGAAATTTCCAATCAGTCCTTTTCTCTTTTATTAATCTGAATCAGATCTACTGGAGAAAATTAGATGCAGTAACATTATTTTGACCGTGAATACGTAGAATGGTTGATTTAGTTCTTGCCATTAGGACTCTTTGTACCCTTGTTTTCTCTCTCTTTTTATTGGGTTTGCGCCGATCTATTATGCTGAAACTCAACGAATTATGAGAAATTCAGATAGTTGATTCAGTTTAGAAAATTCTCAAAATCATGAATTTCCACATTTTTCAACGACAATACTTCCTTGATTCCATCGCTCTCCCATCCATTTTCGGATTGATGGACAGACTTCCAGCATTTGGGCTTATGTTGCTTACAGTAGACTGTTATGTGGAGAGAACGAACCCGGCCCGCAAATATGGTCGAAGCCCATCATCGATCCCTCCATAGCAACCGAGTGGTTATTCACGGTGCAACGCCGACTGTTGGGCAAGATCAACCGGTTGAAACTGTTCGACGACTGTCCTTCGTCCATTGCAAGTAGGGTTTTGGATCCAAAACAATTTTTGAATGAGGAAGATTTATAACAAGGGGAGCTTTACATGTATCCTCTCTTCTCTTGTGAGGAGTCCCCTGCGAGCCTTATACGGAAACTTTTACATTCGTTAATTTGACACAACATTACATGATATCTCCTAATAATTAAATGTGCCGATGGGATTATTGGGACCGAGGGAACGCATTCTATGTACGGATTGTTATACATTAAAGGGGTTCGTGGTTCTCGACGAGTAATCTTTGTTGAGAGTGCGATGAGGACAAAACCAATGTCTCAGCAAGATAGGAGGGGGAAGGAGAGCAGGAGCCAAGATGCCTCGGCACTGGAGCAGGAGTTGGAATTGTTGAAGAAGACCATGGAAGTCCGTTGCCAGAAGATCAATGCAGAAGCTCTGGGAGCAAAACATGGTACAGGAACTCGAGCATCGATTGGCAGCTTCAGATAAGGTAAGTTGAGACATGCTCCGAGCCCAGGAGTCCAGGGGCAGGGAACTAGGAGCACCAGGCCACAGCCTCGATGAATAACTTGAACGAACTAGCGGTGTATTCGAATTCTTAAGATTGAGGATCGAACAAGAGGGAGCTTACTTTTTGAGGTTCTACTCGTTTTTTTTCTTTTTCTTTTTCCACCGGAAATCTCTCAGGAGCCATCAATCTGTTATGCATAGCAGAACTTAAAGGGAATAGCAGATGCAGCAGCGGTTTATCATACAGCTCTAATTTGGAAAACAGGGGGCCATTTGATGAGATTCAGAAATAGAGATTTCGTCTCGACAGCAGAAACTTTAATTAGGGCTTTTGTAGCGCGACCCAAGGAATCCTCACCAATCGGAATCTGTACACTTCTTCATTTCATGTTACTGTTGCAAGACTTCCTATCCCGGACAAGTAGATAGATCATCACCCGTAATACAACACCAACATACCAACCATCGCCGAGTATTCATAGGCACTCAGTTTGTTTCACCATCCCACCCGATGAATTCCCAAAAGAATCGTTTTTTCAGTGTAATCCTTTGGAATTCATAGGTTGAGTCATTCAATCATTTCTCAATTTAATGGTTGGATTGAATTCGATTTGGGGAAGAGAAAAAAAGAGAGAAAGAGGATAGAATGAGGGGTGTGTGGATACGAAGGCTGAAGTCCGAAGATAAGGAATTATAGCCCACAACAATTGGCCGAGAATCAATTGGCCGACAAGTCTTTCAAGATCTCTTTATTTTAAATAATGCTACAAGTTCGAGTTATGCACATGTAAAAAAATTCATGACCGAGAAGTTCAGTTTAAATTTGACAGGACTAATTCGATTTCTCAACATGTCCGGTGCACAACATTAAAATAGATAAACGAATTATTGGAAGCCATTGAAGCTGCCTTGTGCCCTGCTGGAGATAGGACTTAAAATTCTGTTACAATCATTTGCCTTTGCAGCCCGGACACAATATGCAAATTACCTATGACGCGAGGGATATTACATCGATCCTCGATTCGGAATGTTGTCCAATTAAGAATCGGTCATTTATCGGATAGGGGCTGTCAAAAGAAAATTCCGAGAAAAAGCTGGGACGAGGCGGGATGCAGCTGCTCCATTGGCACAAAGAGCCAAACCTAGAAAGGAAATCTGGAGAGACAGTGAATGTGATCCTCTGATGTGAGACCGGAGAAGGCTTTGGGTCACACACTGAAGGAGACAAAGGAGCGAGGACCTCACTCAATCTTGGTTCTCATTTCCTTACCACTCACAGCCCATCGTCGTCCAATCAATTAAAGCTTCCACGAGACATTTTTACTGGACGCTAAAAATCCCAATAATATTGGATAACAAGAAATTACAGAAGATCTTGGGACGTGCAGCACAATTGTTGTAATTTAGCTTCTTACTCAACTTTTACGAGGGGGACAAAAAAAAAACTCTTGTCCAACATGTAACATACATACTATACATACATCCTATTCTTTCAGTCAGACTAGTTTAAATTTTTGGATTGCATGTGAATTCGATTGAAAGGATCTGAAAATGTTAGACTAAATTAATTGTGTATATAGTATGATTTTGAAGTTTCATATAATTCCCATAAATGAGGCTGGGCCATGTTGCATTTACGTGCCTCCATCACCCGCTTCTGACACCTACCCCCTTCTGCCCTCCTCTCCCTTCTTTTGTTTGATAATTACTCCGAAAATATCTTCCCCCTCAAATATGTTTAATAATCTAAATAAAAGAAACCGTGTAGCTCTCCAAAGGGAAAATTTACATTACTATATTATTAATTGATTGGGCTTGGAATGTATTCGTTAGGGTGATTGTATTTTGGGTGTCCAGTGATATGTTTAGGAAAAAGAATCATGATGAAATGGAGGGTCCATATGGGTATTTTCCCAAAAATATGGAAGAGAAAAGGAGGATAAAATTCCTAATGACATTGTTAAAAGTGGTCCATGTAGTATTTTTGGTCCCAAGAAGCCATCACGCAACCTTGAGTTATGGTTGCCACTGTAGATAAGGTTATGGTCCTCCCACCACGCGGCGGCCATCAGTGGTGCCAAGCGATAAGGAAAGATATCCAGCCATTCGCATGCTCGATCATTGGCATGATCGACGGCCAAGGCTTGCAACAGGACCTGCAGCATCCAATCTCAGCCGTCCGATTGTGGGTACGGTAAGTCCCCCTGGAGTGGTCTCGGGGCGTGTTTATAAAAGGGGTGGCCTCATGGCTTAGCCAGCTCAACAACATCGCAGACACAAAGCAATCGAGCAGTTTGAGCACGAGGGAGGTCGTAGCGAGGAAGAAGAATGGCTTCATCTGTGCTGTCGTCCGCCACCATGGCCACTAACCGCACCACCCCGGCTCAGGCCAGCATGGTGGCCCCATTCACCGGCCTCAAGTCCACCTCCGCCTTCCCCATCACCCGCAAAACTGCCGACATCACCTCCCTCGCCAGCAATGGTGGCAGAGTCCAGTGCATGCAGGTACAGTAACAAGCAGTTCACGATATGTTGTCATCTGATAGCTAAAGCTGGGTTACATCAGTCGATGACAGTGTAAGCCGGGTTACATCAGTCGAACAGCTTCTTGGCCCAAAGATGGAATTGTGATTGTGTAGCAGCATATGTGGTCCTTCTGGGTTTTACGTCTGTACATAGTTAACGGATTTTACACGGAATAATGGCAATGCAGGTGTGGCCACCGGAAGGGAAGAAGAAGTTCGAGACACTCTCCTACCTTCCCGACCTCACGAGGGAACAACTGATTAAGGAAATAGCATACCTCATCCGCAGCGGGTGGTTCCCTTGCTTGGAGTTCTCACTCCCACAGGTAGCCCCCAGTTTCCGATTCTCAAGCTTCTTTGATCCCAATGGGTGAGATTAGATACTGACCTCCGTTCGCCGATGACTCGTTTTTTGCAGTTTGCATTCCCGTACAGAGAGAACCACAGGAGTCCGGGATACTATGATGGCCGGTACTGGACCATGTGGAAGCTGCCCATGTTCGGGTGCACTGACCCAATCCAGGTCGTGAAGGAGCTCGACGAGGGCATCAAGGCATACCCCAACTACTACTTCCGCATCGCTGGCTTCGATGCCAGGCGCCAAGTCCAGTGCATCAGTTTCATCGCCTACAAGCCCCCGCTGTAAAGCATATAAGTACACTTCTGGAGACCTCTCATGGGTGGCGCCCATGGAGGCAGAACTTTCAGTTGTTCCTTTGCGGTGTAATATCATCTCCCCCACCATTATTCGCCGGACACATTTTCTGGTGCGTAAGGAAAGGGAAGAACTCGAGGCCGGTTGTTTTTGTCACCACGATCATTTTCATCAATGTTTCAATGAAGTAATATTGGCATAAACAATTCCTTTCTTTCGATGTCCTCGCAATTTATATATCTTCACGGGACTTGACACTACATGGATTTCATGTTATCCGAACTTCATCTACGCACTCGAGCTTAGGATAGGCATGAGATTTGACAGGTCTTTCGTTATTAACCATGACCGCCCCAAACATTCGGGAGAGAAACTCGGTCATCCTATGAAAAGTATAAAACTGTCCTGAAAGTAAAGTCCTTCTCGGTTCGCCTGTCTGAACTATCACGAATTTGAGAGAAAATTATGAATATCCACGTGAAATCATGAACTTCAAAGTTCATTGACCACCGAGAATGTGCACGGGACAGCTCGGGGAACAGGATGGTTTCTAGCTTTACTATCGGGCACATAGTCTTGCAAACAGTCACCGAAGCTCAATATCATGTCTCGAATCCGGGACTTGAAAGAAAGGCCAAAAACAAAAAGGAAAGGAAAAGGGTCAAAACTAATATATGACCGGTTCAAATTCTATAACGAGTGCAAACGCAATGATCAATCGCCAGGCAAAGAGAAGATTCCATTCTTTTAGATCGAGTATTCACGAACTAACAACATTATCCCAATTCTACAAATAAAATAGTAATGATATGTTGTCTTTATATCGAATGAAAAATGACATGTTATCTTCCTCCGAAGAAATGATGGAGGGCAAAGCTCGTGTTCTGCTGATGAGATGATAAGTGAAAATCACAGATATGGTTATGGAGGGAAGTTCCTACGGAGTTGGACTTATTGATGAGGCTGGCTCTGACTTACTAATCCAAGTGATCGCAGAGAGTCGATTGTCAAGATCGTGACGATGCTGAGGGCCACCTGATCGATCTCTTTCCCTCCCCCGACATGAGATTATCCAGGACAAAATCGTCAGGGGAATGAAATGGAGTCCTTACTTTTCCTTGATTTAATCAAATTTTACAGATAAATAAGTTGAAGAGGAGGGAAACGATTGGACGCTGGACACAACATCCACAGAGATTTTCTCTTTGACAATGAGCAGAAGTTCCTCGAAACTTCTCAACAAAGTTCTAACCAAAGAACCTTAACAACGAGGGGGGATTTCTTGTCCCATCCCTTTTATACTCCGAACTTTGGCATCTCTCATCACCGTCATAATTACAGAGACACTCTTCAAACATCAAACACCAGAATCAGCAAGGGGCCACGCACTTGCTATGTAAAGGAAGCAACTTCAATTATTTTTCTCTGCTCTCTCGCACCAAAATTTTCGTATATGTGAAAAGGCGAGTTGCCTGCAGTCGAAGAGGCGCTGCGGCTGAACCCCTCGATCCTGACAGTAGCAGGTAGGTGCCCAAACTTCGTCTGAACACAACCTTCTCCATTACGGACTGATGGGAATAGTCGCGCAGGAGAAAACGAGTGACGGAGCCTCTCATCCACAAACCTTGCATCTTGGACTAAGGGGTTTGATGCCCGGGAAGGTGGAGATCCAAGGAAAAATCGAGAAGGAGGCCTTTCAGGATCATACACTCCCTGTCCCAAGTGAAACTCTAAGAATTCAGCCCATGAAAGTATCATCCTAACTCACATCTCAGCGGTACATCGCTGTGAGAGAGATTCAATAGATTGAACAACTATCCTTGCAAAATTGTATTTAGCCATGTTAACTATCATGATAAAGAATCGAGAGAACTGTAATCAAACAAATTCCTCAATCCAAGAACTCCCATCTACTTTTCATCTACTAATGGCCTACGGGTTCACGTGATTGAGAACTGCATTCCAAGAGATGCAAACCTCAGGAAGAACGTCTTCTAGAAGCTGTGCTGCAGCTGCCTCCCAAGAGTCCTGACAATGACTGCTTCCAAGAAAGAGGTCAACTTAAGGGTAAGCTACACCGAAAACAGACTCAGCTTGAGGGAGAATCGAGATTACTTGATTGGGCATCTCAAGAAGCCGAAACGACGTGGTCTTGGGCAAACCACGGACTCCATCCCCATCCCATCGCAGGCTCCCATGGCGTTCTGCCGATACCCGAACCGATTGATCTTCAAATTGACCGATCAGGTGCCTACGCAGAACCGCCTGTGAAACACCCAAAAGAACCACCTTTCATGAGAGAATCTCCCGAAAAAACAATTTTTTTTGGCTGACCCACCTCAATAAGAAATTTTCGAAGAGTGTTTCTGAACAGCTACAATCTTTACGATCAGCCGAGGCCCAAAAAGAACATCACAAGAGCATTTATCATGGGCCGAAGGAGAAGAAACCACTCGAATCACCAGGAAAATCTACCTCCACCGCTCAAGACTGGACAAGACCCAGATGCTTCATATCATGCAAAAGGTCATAGTAGCACGGTATGACTCGAGAAAGGACGGAGAGATGCAGTCTTTCTTCACCTGAGTAGCCCTTGATGAAGTTCTCAGCCGAGAGGAGGTAACGAAGAGCAGAGAATACTTGGTAGATGAAGCAGAGGAATGGGATGATATGGGCGGAAGAGATCAGAGGATGGGCTCTGGTCGATACTTCATGAACGACAAAAACTATTGGAGAAAGTTTTCGGTCAGCCATCTGACAATCAGATCTTACTATCTCAAACTAATTAAAATAACGAATCCCCACTATTATCGTAAGGTCTCCCGACCCTATTGCACTGAGTCTCACATCACATTGGTAAAAGGATTATAACATTTTCTCTCAAATTTTTATTAACTTAAAATATTACATCATCGCATGCAGAACACAATCAGGAAGATACATCACATTATGGCATTTACACGAAAACCAGTTACCTGAGAATGAAGAATACAGCGAAATCATGGAGACATCATATGCCATTCTAAAAAACCGACAGTAACATCCAACTCATCTCGATTCTTACACAAAATTATAAGTCATATCCGAAGAGAGAACCGGCAAACACATCAGCCGCGAACAGATATTTTGAGCCGCTGGTGAGGAAAGGATATCACCGTTACAGCCAGTATGCAGTCCGCCTCAGAATACTGCGACAAGTATCTGTCAACATGCAAGTATTTGAATCGAGCCTCATCACCGAGCACATATTATGCTAATCCAACTTGATTGGGGAAAGAAGGATCTGATGGAAGGCCCACGATTAAGTGGGTATGTGAGAGGGGTATAACAGCCATCTTAAAGATGGGAAATGGGAGGGAGGAGATTGAGTCACTCGAGAATCCAGGAGGACAAAAAGATCTTGTCAGATAGGATCACTACGCCCGTGTATTTCAAGAAAATGCAGACTCCTCGCCATCTTCCCAATCTACAGCATCCTCGTCCTCATCCTCGTCATCATTGTCTATGTCATCATCATCTTCAGAATGATGGGATGAGTCTTCATATTCACTCTGGAGGGATAAAAGAAACCGTGTCGTCAAAGAAACATTACTCTTTCCTACAAGCATGAGAGAGAATTCTACATACTATGCGAGAGAAACCCCTAAAATCAAGACCCCTCCATACAGCAAAATCTGAAGAGCATGTGCAGTTTATGAAGCAAGTATAGTATGGAAAAACAATCTACCTCTGTGAATTCTGAGACATGATTGGATGGACTAATTTCATCAGAGCTCCAAGTATCCTCAGACGCTGTGTCAGCCATATCTCCCTGGATAATAAATTTGATGTAATTAGATAACATAAGACAGCCATTGCAAAGTTGCCCATAAATCAGCAACCAGATCTCAATAAAGATTGATGATGCAGGGACATAAACTAACAACAACAATGACCCTACTTATAGAATTGAGCAAATATCATAAATCTGCAGACTGCAAATTGCCTAAAGCAACAGCATCCTAACGAGATAACCGTGATCCAGAGAACACCACAGATCAAGTGCACAAATTAGATGAACAATGGATAAAGTTCTTGCTCGATAATGATCTCAATTGAACTCATGCAAATGACATCACACAAGCAGCCACAAATACTTGTCCAGAATCAGCAAATACTTATGTAGAACAATTACTTGGCGTCTTACAATTTCATTCTTCATCTGTTGAATAGTTTTCTCCAGTTCAGTAATATGTTGACCCAGAGCCTGCATAGTTCATCAAACATATAAGCATTAATATAAGTGCAGAAGAAAGATAAGTGACATCTTCTCAAAGGGATAACCTCATGACGCTGCATTGCAATTGATCGCTTCAATGCTTTTGCCTTTGTGAGCAGGTTTTTAGGCCTTAAAGAAATGGGCCTGTGGTAGTTCTTTCCTCGATAATATACTAGAGCAAACCCTTTGGATACTCTTTGTATGGCAACCAATATTCCACCACTCTCATATTCCAATAACCTTGCTGTGTCTTCAACAAAAGAAAGGGTTTTCTGTTTGGATATTAGCTTCACAAGTTCTCTATGTTTCCAATGCAAATGCATATTCTCAATAACGCCATCAAAAACTCCACGAATACCTGATACATAACAGAAACATAAGTTAATTTTCAGATAAAGATTCCGACGTAATTCAAGGATGAATGTTGATTACCAAGGATTTGAGCCACAGAGAGAGAGAGAGAGAGAAGAAAAGATACCAAGGGGCAAGTATTGCTTCATCCTTAGACCAACTTTACGGAACATAGTCCGCTCCTCTTCAGTAATAGTTTCCTGGTCATCATCAGGACTAGCAGGAACCATCGATGCTTCTACTTTAGACAACAGTCTCTCAGCCCTTAGTTTCTTAGCTTGGGCCTGTTCATCCATTCAAATATAAAGAGAAAGTCTTGTATCAGTAAAGATGAGCGCATAGAACAATCAAAAAGAAACTAAAAGAAAGGAATACTGAACTATTCACTAATATAGATGGCACTTACAAGAGCCAACTTATGCTCAATCTTTTTGACAAGCCTAACACTCTTAGATTTGGAAGCTTCATCAATCATCTTTTGACGATCTTCAACAGATATCTCTCGTCCCCAACGTGCCTGAGCCTCATAGAACTCAGCCAAAGTACCTGCAGGCGCCTGTCCTTCATCACGACCTGATGGAACCTCAATTTCTCTCCTCCGAACCTTCTCTTCAATATCCTGTATCTGTTTTGACATCTGCTGTCTTTCTAGCAATGCAGCAGCTACACTAGGGGGAAGAAAATCTTTTCCACGATAAATGACTATATAATACTTATTCCGGAGTAATAAGATACCTCCTGTCAGATTCTGTATCAGATGAAATATAACGACATAAGTCAATAGAAAAAAGATGCGGACAACATTGTAGAGATACGTAATTAAATTACTAGCATTTCACCAGTATGACTGCCAATTGAAGTCGAACACTGGAAGACATACCTTTAATTCCTCAGCCATGAGTTTATTATTTGTGTTTTGAATACCACGTTTAACAGCAATCTTCGCGACTAAGCTTGTCTCCCAAAGCTTAATGATAGCAGCCGCCAGTCCCTGATGATTTCTGTTTCTCCCTTCATGTGGAAAGAGAAGATGAAATTAGATGCAACAAATGGATAGCATATGGAAAAGTACTGATTCCATGAATATGAATAGCACCAAGAGCAAAGTGGCAAGGAAGTGATTTGGCTGTCTTTCTTAGGTTGGTCATCTCTGCATTTGTAAGATGGGATCTCATCCCAGAAGGAAGAAGCCTCAAAGGTGTTTTGTAACCAGGAATCTTCTGAGGAAGCAAATCTGCATCTACAGGAAGAACTCCTGTTCCCCACCATTCTTCAAAGCGAGGGCCCAAACCATCTAACAGGCGATTATATTCAATTTCCTCATCAGTTAAGCTGTTTCCATCAGTGGCAGTCCTTGTCATAGCCTCAGTCTTTTCCAAAGTTGGAATTGCATTTTCACCAATTCTTGCAGCCAATTCCTCAACAGAAGCATCGGGAACAGACATAGAACCACCTGGTATCTCAGAAGGCTGGGATCTTGAAGCAGGGCCATCGTAGTTAGCCCCACGGTACACCACCATGACACTTCCTGATCTCCATATCACTAATCCTCCAGTCCGACGCTGATCATTACTATAAACTGTTACTAACAAGACAGTGATATGGCAGTCTGAAATGTTTACTGGCAACAAGTATTCAGATCATATAAAGAAAGAACAAGATTTATGGCAAGCTGGAAAATGGAATATTCTCATATTTTGCAAAATCTGACACGTAAGAGGGAGTGCAAAGAGCAGCCAACCTCGACAATCTCGTGAGCCGTCTTCATATCTTGAGCTAGAACCTCATGGAACTTAAGCCTTACAAGCTCCTCCCTCCTCCACCTGCCATGAATTTTCTCAAGCACTTCCTTCGTGATCCCCGCCTTTGGGATATTGATCTTCTCCCTGAGAATCATTCCCATCTTCCTCAACCTCCTTAGCTCCTCCTCATCAATAGTCAGTTCCGCTAAAGTCGGAGCATTTACACTCCTCTTCCTCCCTCTTCCCTCTTTCTCCGTCACCTCTCCTGCCTCTTCCCTCTCCCACGGCAATGCCCCATCATCCTCGGAGAGAAAGCTATCTGGCCGAACCCATTCTCGGCGCAGTAGCTCCCCCAATCTCTCCTCTCCGGTAGCCGGAAAGCCTCCGTATTGAACCTCCCCCTGCTCTTCTTCGTCATCGGACCCCAGGCCTAGCTTCCGAAGTCGGAGTGCAATCCTCTCTATCGCACTCTGTCCTCTTTCCCGATCGAAGTACCTGGGCTCCTCCCGCTGCGTGTCGACCTTCGGATTGGACTTCTTGGGGTTACGAGGGTTCGTCGTTCGCAGTGCGGAGGTAATGCAGCCTTTCACGGAATGAACCGGGGGTATTGGGGACCGGAAAAGTCCTCGGAGAGACTGCGAGTGGCAGGTGATCGGTAGAACGTTCCGGAGTGGCAGTTCTGTAATTCTAGCTGTTGCGAAAGCCATTTGAGCTCTGTGCTTAGGTTTCCATGATTTTCTCTGCTGACAAAGCTTCGAGAGGGAAGATGTTACGGTGGTTGAAGAACAAGAAGAAGATAAGATAATAAGTCTGGGTATTTCGAAATTGGGCCTGTGGGGAA
This sequence comes from Sonneratia caseolaris, assembly GCA_900006705.1. Taxonomy (NCBI): domain Eukaryota; kingdom Viridiplantae; phylum Streptophyta; class Magnoliopsida; order Myrtales; family Lythraceae; genus Sonneratia; species Sonneratia caseolaris. The sequence goes on from CXYZ01010808.1 coordinate 2,278,199, forward strand.
TGTCTCATCGGCCCAATGATGGCCCATTTACTTGGGCCTTGGTATCAGCCCAATGAGTTTTTGCACCTTTGCTCCGATAAATTGTTAATATTCTATTATTAGCCCTCACATTATGCTCTTTTTTTTTAATGCATCTCGAGCTTCCCGTCTTTAGTAGCGTGCTGTCTCCATGTCTGATCTTCCAGATCAGTATATGATGTTATATCGATTTTCACTGAAAACAATGCTAAACATGTTATTTTGGCCACGAGAATCTCCTAGAGTTTCGATACTTCCAATATTTGCTGATTTATATACTTCCACTGATATAATGTTGAACTGTCTGAGTTTGTCACCTGGTTTTGCTTTTGTGTCTCATAGTGATCAAGTTAATGTGTTCCTGTTGATCATTGCAGTGGTGTTGATGATTTTTCCATTTATCGTGTAGGCATTTCTTTGATTGGGAGAACACAAACCAATCTCCGTGGAAAGTGACCTGAAGGATCATCTGTTTTATCGACTCAGCCGTGTAAGCTCCTGTACATTTTCGGTTTCGTTAACGAGAATGGAGCTCAACATTATGGATTCAAGATCAGGAAGGTTGACGATCGTGGTTCAATTTGGCCAGAACAATTCCCCAAATGTGAGGACCGAGTACCCGATGAATGTCTGGCTTTGTGCAAACTGGAAGTAAGCAATAAAACATCCAATGTCGTTCTCTCCTTGCTTAGATTTTCTTGGACTCGAACCAGAGGAATGGAAAAATGCGGAGTACACCATGGAATTGTTTCCACGGTGAACCATAAACATGCTGGAAGCGTTGTTGTATTCAAGCATGCAATAAACAAGGTTAGATCTCGAATTTTATGGGTCAGTTGGATGTTATATTGACCATTTCAAATGGCATGTTCTGGTACCATCTCGGTACTTGAAAAGAAAATACAGGCCAAAGAAATAAACCGAAATTGCCCACACACTGAGAACTTGGTAGGATGCAACAATTCATCAACTGGTAGCACGTCAAACGGAGAGTATGATTCAATAACTTGAACTCGAGAAACAAAGTATAAGAATGCAAACACAAACCAGGATTACTTAAAAATCAGAAGGTTCAGAGATTCGGTTTGAATGAATTCCCTCTCCGAGATGGATCAATAATCATCCCACCAAGAAGTCATAAATTAGACGGAGTCTGCACTCCTTAGCAGAACGTCGCATCCTGTTTGGAGGCTGAGAAGGCATTCAATCAAAACAGAATATCAATGAGAGAGAGAGAGAGAGAGAGAGAGAGAGAGAGAGAGAGAGAGAGAGAGAGAGAGAGGATTGGTTTCAAGTTTCAACTTGATCTAGACAAACTCCCTGCATTGCCAAGTGCAGCTTACCTATAGAACATTTAGTTACAAGGAACAAAAATCACACCTTAGGACAAGATGACGAGACCGAGGTACATGGCCCCACAGAGAAACAGCAACGATATCAAACCCCTGCAGACATACCACTTCTACGGTTGTCAGAGTTTGACTGGATAATATCAGCATCCATATCTTAGATGTTGCAGGCAAAAACAGGGAAAAAAAAACTAACAGTACAAAATGTGAATATCGTTACACAAGTCCTTTTATCAAATATAAGAAGAGACGTTACCAGATTGCACCCCATCCAACTCCATTGCAAGGGCAAGGGCAAACTTCAGCAAACTTCTCGGCATCACTAGAATATACTCGACGGGATATTAAATCATCATATATGTCTGCATCATTGCAATTTTCACAAAGCATCTGAGCTTAAGCCCTGAAAATAGCTCAAATTTCAGTATATTACTTCATGTTTTTTCTCAGAAGGTCATACCATAAACTGAAAACAGGCTGTTCATAACACCTGCCAATTTGAAATCAAAGAAGCAATTCAGTGTCTGGAGAATCAAGGGAATTTGAACAAGAAAAAAGGAAACCTAACAGTATGGTAGATCTCACCTATGAAAAGAATGACATAACGGAGTATTCGAGCTTTTGTTGTCTCTTGAAGAACCCAAATTATTCCAAGGAATACAATAAATCCTAACAGTCCCAGTTCCAACATCAGTCAGCTATTCTAGCATACTGGATACCAAAGCAAGATTATTATTCATGTGATAACATTAGGTACCTATACAGAGCCCTCGAAGTGTCCACTGCAGTAACAAACTAGAATTAGTAATCATCTGGGGAAAAAAACCTCACAGAAAGAGTTGTTCATGTGGGATGCATCATGCGAGAGATAAGAGTCTCACGAATTACTCACATTTTTAGCTATGAAAAGTACAATAAAAAGAGCAAGAAGCAAACATCCAGCTGCAATTCTTGCTGTCAGGAGATTTGTTGATGCCAGAATCAAGAGCATTCCCCAAAAGGATGACCCCAAATCTAAAGGAAATGGTAAAGGTTAAGTGAGGTGAAGATAATTGAAGACTTGATGAGTGCTTCTGAACATCCAGGAAAACTTTAAGCTTTATATCCAACTTGTAGGGAAAAAAAAAGGAGCAAAAATTTGAAGGATTGATGTCCATACATCCAGCTGGTAAGATTACCCAGTATATGCCACCACGTGTTTGTGTGGTTCCCCCTTCATCAGTATGAACTTGTATCCCTTCCACCTGAACATAAAAATAGAATAGTGTGAATAAGTCTGGCAGCTCCAGAAGGATGCAAGAATTAATGGAAGGGAAGCTACTGACTGCTACATATAGAATGAGGTATGCTTCTCAGCAATGTACTATTGTTATTCTGAAGCATCCAATGTTTCAGTAAATTCTATCTTAGAGATGGAAATAGCAAATTTTACAAAGTTTCATTCTTTATTGCTAAACAACATGAGAAACTCACAATACAAACTTTCTTTGCCATTCCATAATTCAACAATAACTCGATCAAAATCCATCACCAATGTGTTGAAAGAAGCCGCTTACATGGCCACATGTAAGTTTACAAGCGATTGCGTGACTGGCTTCATGTAGAAATACTGTAACCAGCTTGAATGGCTTCAGCAATATCGTCCTCCAAAGCTACAGATGTATTCATTCAAAGAATACTTTAAGAACATGCTCTGCAATTCACTAACCAAATGCAAGACAATTCAAGCAGAGAAATTACAACAAACTTCTCAGCTCTAGAACAATCAGTGCTGTTCAGCAGAAAACAATAAACTAGACGGATTCATGCTTTCATAAATGTCCATCCCAATCAGAACTGATGGATCAAGAAATATCACAAGAGAGTCAACCACTGCAAGTTTCGCCAGAGAACATGGTTGACAAATTGTTGAATCAGAGCATCCGGTTGATGAACTAAACTGATTCTTCAAAGTTGATCAAGGAAATGGGCATGGAAACAACTTATCCGTTTCCACATCGGGCTCTTGATTCACCCCCATCCATGCCCAGATCAAATCAATGAGCATAGTTAACTGAATGGAATGCAAAAAACAAAACGAAAAAGGAACTTTTATAATCTCCTCTTCCAAGCTGAGGCAATTGCCAGTCGTAACTCGTAACATTCAGAATCGGGGGAAGAATAGGCAAGAACATGAGAGCGTACCGCGAGAATAACAACGGTGCAGACTCCCACGGTGACCAAGAACACAACTTGGTCGTGGTTGCAGCAGTTCCTGAGCTCCCAATTGGGTCTCATCTCTCGCCAACACTCGAAGTGAGGTCCACCCAGCCAGAAACCGCTCCCTCCCTCTGTCCTAAGCTTCACCAAACTTCAAGATACCACCATTCTTAAAAGCTTTAGAAACGAGAGAGAGAGAGAGAGAGAGAAAGATTTGAGTGGCCACTCAGATTTGAAATTGAAAACAGAAAATGGAACTCGTGGGGGCATGGGTGAGTTTCAATTTTCATTGGGTGTTGAGAATCCCAAAACCAAGCAAAATGCAAAACAAGACAAAACAAATAAGAAGATGAAGAATCTTTTCGAAGAAAACTGGATTGATTTTTGTGGGTATTTAATATTTATATTAAATATACAGCTCCGCTTGTCCCTTTCTTTTCCATTTATCTTGTAATAAAAAAAGCCTTTTTCATGACTTGATTGACCGTGGTGACAGTGGTTCATCGCCAATTTATTCCAACTGTAATCGATTCTTACTGAAGAAAAATTTATGATTTCAAGATTTTACTCTTTAGCTGCCATTTTATCGGAATCCCATTCAAAAGTTGCTGGAAAAAAAATGTCTTTTTAAACTAGCCAATGGAGATTTTTAGGATTGAAAAAGTTCGCTTTCTATAGGGTGAACGTTATCAGCATTATTTTATGCATCAGCCGTTTGTTTTACGGGAGAGGTAAGACTTTCTTGCACGCTTTTTCCGGGAAAATTGCTTCCAGCTTTGCCGAAGTTGCTTGGTTCTTTGACGGCTTAGAGACCACGCAGGACTTCTGTCCGAAATCAAAACCCAGTTTTCCCGTTAAATACCACTCAACTAATCTTACACCGAAACTTGGGCCTAGTTTTACCAGAGAGAACAGCGAATCTGCTCGAGCTCCGACCAGTGCCTAGAGTGCTGAAGGAGTCGGTAGTTCGTGTTTGATGGACTACACCCCACACGTTCCAGGGAAGTATGAACGCCTAGTTTGGGTCATCCCGTCGAGACATCCACCGAGGACCCTTAGAAAGGATGTCCGCTTTCTTAGCGTGAGAAGAACGGCGAAAGCAGAGTCAGAGTACGTACCTTCCTCATTCAGTTGATGGTTACAATATAAACCAACGACAACCATTTCTTGGAACAGGAGCCTCGGGGGATGAATGCGTCGGCGGTGGTCGTCCATCGACCCTCAGTGTCCGGAACCCCAAACCTACAGGGCCTTGGCGAATTGAATGGGGGCCTATGTCGTGCCTCTCAGAAACAGTTGCCTGACAGCTCAACGACCCTAACCGAAGGCATATCGCAGCTTCATGTGCAGTTTTCTAAATTGGTTTCGAATCTTGAGCGATTCTCTCTTCGTCTGATTCCCGTGCGAATAGAACTCATTTGTCACCCGGAGCAGAAATGGGATTCCTTCCGTAAACTGGGCTTTAATACAATCTGGGCTTGGATCTGATGGGCCCCAAGGCCCCAAGATTAAATTAAAGTCATTAGCTAGGTAAACCATCATTTTCGAGCGATAGAGACGAATTACCCAATATGCCCTCCAAGGAAAGCTGAATGACCATCTTCTGATCGAGTGAATATTAGGCGAGTCTGAGTCGGCCACTCTGGCTGAGTAAATTTCAATAGGAAGATGCCACGTGTAATTTCAGAGGAGAGAGAAAAGCATTTTCCGTCGGCCGCTTACTCCCCCTACCTTTTCCGCGCCCACTCAGAGCCAGAGCCGCCATTGACGACCGTCCTCCGAGCTCCCTTTCATCCCTATTGACGCTCTCTACGAGCTTCGGGCCGGCGTTCCGAGAAATGCCATTTGTCCGAGTACGGAAAGGAAGGGAAAAAGAAGAACAGGAATGAACGGAGAGAGATTCGGTTGACTTGAGGAGGATGAAGTCTTCAGCAGGATCCGGGAGAATCAACATTGCCGCTAGCGTACGGAGGCATGATGTGGATAATCGTATCTCTCTCCGGTACTACTATAGGATCGCTGATAACATCCTCAAGCAGGTCTGAGTTTCAGTTGCTTCTGTCTTCAAGATATATGAATATTGTTGGAATTTTTTACTATAGTAATTTGTCAAATATTGGTATGGTATGTGCCCTGTTCTAAGTCTTTTATGTTTTGTCAAGTTGAATTTGATCTGTTAAGCTTTGTGAATTGGGCTTCTTCAATCCATGCAATGAGCATGTTTTGTAATTTGGTGGATCCTGCAAAGGGCTAAACTCTTTCCTTTAGTGTGCTGCTCATGTATCATGCAAGGCTGGTAACTCGGACAAGGGATGCGGCAACCAGTTGTAAAGAGTTAGTTAAGATTAATGAACAAATCGAGTAAAATTGATGAAAAAAATGCAGAGGGTAGAAGGAAACTATAGGAAATTGGAACTTGTGACTATTGGCTTCTGGCCCTGTCGTTCATCTTTATCCCTACTCAATGCCTTTGAGTTCTAGTTTGGCTGTTAATTGGATTGGTAAAGTTACTGAAATTGAAGACTGCTTGTATTCAATACATGAACATTGATCCAAGCATCCATTCGACTTTATTGGAATCAATTCGATCAAGGGCTAATTGATCAGGAGCCAACAGATGATAAATTTGCATGTTTGGTGCATACTTAGACCTTGTTAGGTTCTTTTTGGTTTCATTGAATCGACCTTTGGTTTGTTTTGTTTTCATTAAGCAGTATGTTGAGCTGAAGCATAAGGTGGATGATAAAGATGTTTAACTGATGGAGGAGACTTCTGCTTAATAAGAATGAAGAAAGATGTGTTTTTTATCTGAAAAAAGGAGGTAGCATGCTGTTGGTGGTGTTTTAGCTAAACAGAGTTACAACTCTCCTAATGTAGATAGGGACTGAAGAGTGTAGTGCAATTTTTTTAGGGTTGTTGTATCCTATCTGCTTGTTGGCCGGTTCCACTGTTCTTATCCTTAATATCTCTACCTTAATCCATGTGGTTGCATCTTTTCCTTAGAGACGGCTTTCATTTGATTAAACCATTTTTCTGAGCTTTTTTTTGGCTTTGTCATTGTTTCATCATCAATCAGAATATTAGTGTTCATTTCCTTTTTGTCAACCCTTAAATGGTCATTACTTTTGTGTATCTCTAATCACCTATAGGCTTGTATCTTTCGGGAGGAGAATAATATCATAGATCTCTACATTATGCTCCTGAGATATTCAAGGTTAGACCATGCTCCCTTTTTGTATATTTCGATTCATTGGTTAGATCATTAGGTTGTTTCAAATTTGAAAATATGAGTAGGTCTGTGAAGATTGATCTGCAAGTATGGACCGGTGAACTTACATGGTTAATGGTAGTTTCTCTTTTGCTTTCTTTTCCTTCAGCTTAGTCATGGAGACTATACCATGTCATCAGGATTATAGAACAACATTACCAATTGCTCAAGCTTCATCAAACAAGGTCCACACCATAATAGCGTAATATATGCTGTCAAATAATTTCCTTGTCAGGTTTGAATTGTATGATTTATTTCAAATTTGTTGCAGAAATTATTGAATGCCTTGACAGAACTGGAAGAGTTGAAGCCTATAGTGCAGCAGAAGATTAACGAATTGAACAGGAAGCATTTGGGCCAGATCAATGGCATGGGACACTTACATCAGAGTAGTTCATCTTGGACTCCTGTCAGAAGGCAGACTATGACATATAATGATAACAATAAGGTAAAATCAAGATGGTAGTTGTCTTGACTGCAAATTCTCCTTATTATAAACTTTGCTTTGTATGGAGAGCTTTGAACTTATTGTTTAAGTGGAAACTCTGATATGTCTTGAATATATTCTAAACCTAGAAGGTTTCAAGTCCCACTGTAAGAGAACCTATATACCAGCGTTTAAGGAACCAGCCATATCTTCCTGCCTGGCCTGTTGATGATCAATTCCATAGATTGTAAGATCTCTTTTTCCATATCCCATTTGGAATCTTGATTTACCATCTGGAATTGAACATGTGAAATTAACAACTTGTGCCACAACATTTGTGGAAGATCTTTCATGTAGGATTATGCACATTATTTTGGAGTACCCGGCAAATCTTGTCTAACGTTTTTCTATGTAGATCAATCAATCTATTGCGTCCAAAGGAGGAGACACTTTCTCGTCATTCTATTTTAGGACCTAATGGGCTTCATGGAAGGTGGCAGCCCCCATCAAGTTATAATGGGGTAGGTTTGTTTGTTTTTTTGGTTTCGGGGGGGTGGGGTGGGGGTGTTGGGGTGGCATGTCGTGGTGTCGGGGATGTTTTCTGCCTCCTTTCTCCCTTGATGAATTGGTCGACCCCTTTAGCATCTCCCATTTTGTTTGGTGGACAGGTGCAATATCCAAGCAATATAGACTTGACGCCAATTGAAATGCCGAGGTAAGATATCTAGGTAATATTTAAAGCACCTTGTTCAATGTGGTATGAGGTTTTTAGTACCTCAAGTTAGTTGGTTCAGAATATTCTGCTTTGATATAATTTTGTTTATCAATAGGATATGCTAAATCTCTTTTCTTTCTATTTATTATATCTGTTGATGTTGCACCTGAAAATAGTCTGCATCCTATCTTGTGTTTTGTGTGGAGAACAGCTTACTACAACGTGTGGAAGACAAACCTGCAATAAAAGAAGACACTGGTAGTTCTGAGAAAGAAACACCTAGCTTGAATTCAGTTCCAGCTGTGGAAGAAGTCAGCAAAGTGCCTCAGGCTCAGGAGGAAATTCCCATGATCTCCTTTGATGCCCCAGAGAGCACTGTTGATACAGATATTATTAGGCAGCCATCTCCTCCACCTGTACTTGCTGAAGTGCAAGACTTAACACCTGCACCTGGTCAACTTACGGCCCCAAAAAATGAAATTGAAAATCCTTTCCATGAGGATTATGTTTGCGCTGAAACTCCAATGCAACTGCATATTGTAAGACTCTTGTTTTATTTTTTTCATGTGTCTTAACTATTGTTTCACTCCATGTTGGTGAAAATGAAGGAAACTAAATAGCAGAAAGCTTAGGTTACTATTGTATAGATATTTCCAGTGGAAAATGAAGTTTTCATCAATTTTCTGCAAGCCAGTCTTTTGCATTCAGCAAGGAACTGGTGGATTTCTTAAATGGTTGACACGTATTCCTCAACTAATTTTCCAGGACCTATTATAGTCATCATATAGCTTACTTGCAAAAATTCTGTTTCCTTAGGTTTTTATTTGTCGAGGTGAATCAACATAATGGAGTATGTACCCATGTGATTCTTTGCAAGTTTAACTTTTTATTTAATGCAAAAGTTGATGTAGGCACAATATATGTGATATATGCATCTTCAGTTGGCCTCATAGTTGTAACTAACCAATTAATTCATTGAGTGGAACAAAAAGCACATGACTTTGGTGTCTTAGAGAATTGGTTGTTGACCACATGAGTTGTAGGAAGAGCTTGGTGTCTATATATTTGTGTTTCCTTTTTGCTCCCTCTCATTTTTCTTGGCAGTCAACAAAATTGATGGAGAGCTTTATGAAGCTGGCGAAAATTAATACTGACCAGAACTTGGAAACGTGTGGAGTACTTGCTGGTTCACTTGTAAGGGCTTGTGCTCTGAAGCTGCCTGTAATTCCAAAACTTTGTAGTGATTCTCTCTTCCAACTACTGGTCTGTAATGACAATCATGCTTGCTTTTGGCAGAAAAGTAGAAAATTCTATGTCACGGCTTTAATCATTCCCAAGCAGGAATCAACATCAAATTCTGTATGGCAGTTACCCAGTCTGATTGTATTATATCTCGTAATCTGTTCTTTTTCTTTATCTTGGTTTGGTTCTAATGCTGGAGCTGTAATCATCTGTCAGTGCGAGACTACAAATGAAGAAGAGATATTTGAAGTTCAAGACAGGCAATCCCTCTTCCCACTTGGATGGATTCATGTGGGTTCTCTTTTTACCAGTTGTGCACAAACAATTTTAGCTAAAAATCTCCAATTGCAGCTGAACTGTTAATTTGTTCTGCAATTTTCAGACACATCCTACTCAATCTTGCTTCATGTCATCAATTGACCTTCACACGCACTACTCATATCAGGTAATTTTTCTTGATGAGCCTTTTATTTTGCTATTCTCCTTGCAGACTTCACAACTAAATCACTTTATTCATTTGTCTCCTCACATAAACACTTCATTGCTACTGTAGATTATGTTGCCAGAAGCCATTGCAATTGTGATGGCACCAAGAGACAGTTCAAGGTCAGTATAGGTTCATCAGTGTGTATATTTTGCAGTTTTTACTGCTATGATATACATCATTGTAATCACAAATTCTTTTTGGTGCCTTTTTAGGCCTCACGGCATTTTCCGCCTTACAACCCCAGGTGGTATGTCAGTAATTAGACATTGTCAGCAGCGTGGGTTCCATCCGCACGATCAGCCTCCTGATGGTGGACCTATTTACAAGTCCTGCACTGACATTTACATGAACCCTAATCTTAAGTTTGATGTCATTGATCTTCGATGATGGATAATACCAATTTCTTGAAGCTGGTGATTGTTTACCTGACAATTGCTGATATGCACCATTGCATGTGCAAAGTTTTAGACTCATTCTTGTGTGCAGCCAATGGGCTGGTAAATGGTGGTAATTGTATAGTGAATGCGGTGGAGAACCTTCTTCCTGTATATACATTTGGTACCAATATAATCTCTTTGGTATTTCTCCATTGCACAATTAACAGTTTGGAAGATATTAAGGAACCATCCATGGTAGCTGGCTGCTCGGTGTTTCTTTGTATTGCATATCATTATCTGCTTTTTTCTTTGGCATCTCGTGGTTTGAACAGAAACTTGAATCGGTCATTTTCCCATCCAGCAAAACAACTGAAGATCTTCCTAGGCGGAGGGCAGGTGCGTGCTACACATTTGATATGAAGCTTTGTCTGAGGTGCTCTGGCTTTTACAGTGTAAGCTTGCAGATGCCAAAAGAATCTGTTTTCAAGAGTATGTTCTGTTTCTCCTGGAACAGTGATGAGGGCTTCCAGTTCTATCTCGGGTATGGTCCTTGATGTCGTCTGCTCCATGTCCTTTCTTGTTTTCTTCTGTGTTGGCAATTAGTCGAATGATTTGATGATGATTAGTGGAAGGGTCCTTGAGGTAGCAGTTGTGGGTTGGTTCCGTGTTGTGATAGGAATGAACATCTCGACATAGAAATTAGACAAAAAAGGGAATGCAAAAGGTCCCACACGTTGAGAAAAAGGGTTCTCAATTTCATCTTCCATAGGAGGGCTGCCTCACTTGTCTTCATCTCACCTGATCTGATGTATATTGTTAGAGTTGCTGAACTCGCATTATTGGTACTCATCCATGATGATCATTCGATCCCGAGTCTCTGCTTGAGTGGAAGTTCATCACTGCATTTGGAGGATGTGATATGGAGAGTTGAGACTGATTCCCCTCGTTACTATTTGATTTGGACCTTGTAGAAAGATACGAGTCTTACTAGAATTCTACGATGTCTAGAGATTGCTTGATGGTTGTATTTTTGTCCTACGGTATCAGAAGGTGAAGGGTATGTTGATACATTAGCAACATGCCACTTCAAGAGACAAAACACGAACCATGATAGCTTGCTCGGATAAAATCAAAAGGATGTTGGTGTGGCTTGTCTTCCATATGGCTTGTTCAACCACAACTTATTTTGTCATCTTTAAAACTGTGAAAGTGCATTGATTTGGCTATCATCTACACTGTAAGGTTGACACAGGTCCACACTACAGATCCCTGAGTGTAAAACTTCCCAATCGTGAATTTACACGAATTTGTGCTTTTACAATACTTTACTCTAACAAAAAAAAAGAGAGAGAGAAATTTCCAACTGTGATGGGTTCCACTTCCCGACAACACCCTGTGTTATGCTCTGCACATTCTCAACATCTCTAATGGGTGATGGTTCCAGTCAACTTGACGTCTTCATCTTATCAAAAACAGAACCAACGTGTCATGTTGAATCTCAATTTTCCCTGGGGCTCGTCATAAATCGAAATGGGTATTGGCACGGCGACAATGGATGTTTTCCATGGCTCGTGCATATATCAAGAAGTCATACATGAAACCATGAACTGCTCAAACCTGAACCTGATCAGACAGAAACGGCTTCTTGAGGCCGAATGAAAGAATGATTTAGATTAACTTGTCTGTCACTAATCTTCGTGTATTAGCACGTTAGACATAAACGTGCATGTCACCTTACAACTGAATATTCTATGCATCCTACCCGTAAGCACATTTAATGCCAGAACAATTTTGGTCTTTCATTATCAACTACAAGCTTTACAGATTACATTAATCCTCAGTGGATCAATTTGCAGCTCAAATATAAATTAGTCAGATCAACTTTTAAATATGAGGTGGTGGAAAATAATGGCTGTGGTCTTCTAACAATCTCTTCTGGAACCCTTGTTCCTTCACTTATATATTTCTGAAGTTCCCGAGGACGAGAATGAATGCATGCTTGGAGTTGGAGATGAGCTCGGATCGGATATCCTACTCCCTCGGTTATGGCCAATCAGGCATTATACCAGTTGAACTGACCGTCCCTTCATCGCCTCCAAGCTCAAATCCCGGGTTTGAGTTCAGGACTCGGGGCGTCTTTGAGTGCGAGCAGTCTTCTGCAGATGAACTCTTTGAGGACGGGATGACCCTTCCAAGTCCAGACCAGATGGGACGAGCTTCCCAACATGAAGAAGCTCAAGATCAAGACGCAAGACCACAGCCTCTCCCGTTTCTTTCACCGCTCCATCTCTGCCCTTCGAATCATGCAGAGGCAATGGAACAGACAGCAGAGGAGAACGAAACCACGGAGACAAACTTGAAGCCTGACCAGAAGATCCGGCCGAAGTCCTTGTTGGGTTTCAGGAGCAGCAACAGCCTTGAGTATAAAAATGGCAAGATAATGAACTTTCTCCTCCCATTACCGGTCCTGCCGAGAGGCAACCTGGTGGCCTCAGCTGCTGCACCACAGAACCTGAAGCGAAGGCCGTCGCATAAACGGCAGCCATCTTCCCCGAGAATGGTAAAGTCATCTTCTTTGCCGGGCTATGCCTGCTCGCTCCCTTGGAGGAGTTATTCACCTCCGCTGAGGACGACTAGCAGTGGAGGAACTTATTGCGGGAGCAGCATGAGGGTCGCTCCTGTGCTGAACATCCCGAACTGTTGCACCCCGAGTGACACTGCATTTCTCTTCGGACTTGGTTGCTTATCCCTCTGGGGAAAGGAGAAGAAGTGCAAAGTTGATTCATGATTTCGGTCTTTCCCTCTGTTGATCAAAGTTGGAATCTGCGAGATGCGAGATTGCAGATGATTCACTCTCCTGCGTTCTGTCCCCCGAATTTAGCCCCTGTTACGTGTTAAGCAGGATTCTGTGTTTCCAACACTCGGAGTCCTGGTCCTAAGCTATCCAATGTTCCGATTTGTCTTTCTGCTCATCCTAACACACATCAGCAAAAATTCTCGATCAATAGACAATGACACGGAAAACGTAGATCCTTGTTAAATAAGTAATAAGTAATGTGGCCCCAGTTGTGGTTGAGAATGTGGGCTTTGGAGCGGAGTCAAACTACCCGAATGGAACGACCCCGGTGGAATGAAGCCGTGGGCCATCGTGACCAGGGGCGAGTTCAATCTTGGCTGCCCTGACGTGGAACATCAGTTGGGAAGAGTTGACTTCTGATCCTCTGTTTGACGACCAACTATCACTGCTGCGGACCCTCCAGAGCCTGACCCAATTTGGCCCAAAACCCGAAGAACTAATGCTAGAATTCCGGAAGAACCGGAAGGATTCACATTGAACTCAACTGCCCATATAAGACGGCATCACGTGCCTGTGCTTGATGATTCCATAATGATTGTAACCCGAGTAGATGCCGGAAGAAAATAACGGCAAAGCACTAAGAACACGGCTGCATTTCACAGCCTACTGATCCATCCGTCCCGATTCCCACTGTCTCTCTCAGAAAGTGCTGGGCTTAATCTTGTATGGACCAAAGCAAAGTTTAGCCCATGTGTTTGGTTGTCCAGGGAATTCCAGTTCAAGGTGATCCCTCTTGGAGTCATCCAAAACATTCGAAGAGGCCCGCGATTTTAACTGCCTGCCCGGTGCACTGGTACCGATATGACCTGCACATTCCACGACGTAAAGGGTCGATGTGGTTGGACAAGGGATCGATCTCCGCTCACAATTGGAGAATCTCGTAGAAGTATCGACTTTGCTGCATAAAAGACGGATGTGCGAATCTGCTGCTGGAACTCTCGAGCGTTGAATCTTCTATTGAATTGCTAATCGTTTCCCAGTATACAGGACGTTCTTGGAGGTGGTTGTGATTTATTTGTTCAGCCTTGAACAGAGGCTAATATTCTAGTAAGGCGTTTGGCCTTTTTGGATGGCAATGTTCCACCGACCAGTCCTTTTGTCCTCTTCTGGATATAAGGGCCCGGTGGGTTGGAAGCCCGTGCATGACGAGAAAACTCAAAAAGCGACCTTTTAAATAAGGCCAAGCTTATTTAATCACCACATTGCTTTTTCTTAATTGATTTTTTGAATTTAAGTTATATTAAATGAAGAAAATAAATTATTAATTCAATTTGAACCTTTATTAGTTCATCTGATCGAGACAAATAGAGGGCCAATTTTCTTTTTTTATTTTTTATTTTACCTATCCATATTGTAAATATTCATATGTTAACTTTATCTCTTTTTTCCTTTTTCTTCCCAATTTCATACCTACGTTTTGTACCCATGCGTCCGTTGTCGGACCCATCACTGGATCGCTTTCATACTAACAGTATCTCCCGAATACATAATTTTTTTAAAAAATTTCACCTCGACAAAAATACTGACAACGGTGGACTGCCAATAAGGGCACTTGGAACCATTCAGCACCCGTCTCAGCTTAGAAGAAGGTCTTGAAGGGTTTCGAGCATGCAAGATTATCTTGTCAGTGATCTTGACATTGATCGGTTCTGGAACAACAAGGTCCAGGACTGTTTGATTATTGACTATTACCATATGTATGTAAGATGATTCGTGGTCGTGGTCATGGGCCTCCAAGAAATAACCTAATTACTAAAGAAGTTTGTCGGTGATTATCTGTCCACCTTCCCTCTTTCCTCCTCTCAACGATGATTTATCTGTCAATTGTGTTCACATGTAACAATCCATGCGTTGCACGAACTCGATGGCCAGTGTATAAAAAATTGTGTACATACTGGCCTTTCTTGTCGAAGTCACTATCCTAAAATAAATAATAATAAAAAAAGAGAAAAGAAAATAAAATCGATTAATTGAATCAAATGCCCCGGTTCAAACTGCTGGAATTTGGCGAGGTGCATCGACGTTGCGTGGAAAAGGACAAGAACTTACTGCGAAGGGCAGTGGAAATTCAGGAATCCATCGTGTCCCAATAAGACCAAAGCCAAGACTTTGAATTTTCACAGTCATGATCTACAATGTATTCTTCCCATGAGCTAGCAATGACATCGACCGATACATCCGCACCTCACAGTTGGCCCCCTAGCTTAGATCGAGTCGGGCTTGACCTTGCCCCTTAACCCGATACACTGTTACTGCTCGTCAACCTCGTGATCAGATAAGACGCCCTAGATTTAAAACGTTTAATCGGTTGTGCATCGGGTGGAAGCGGGGTGCCGGAGTATCTAGGCGAAGTCCTACCTTTCGGTATCGGTTCCAAATTCCACGCTTTGGATCAAGCGACTGTTGATATTCTTGGTCGAAGGCGGCGCCCGGAAGCCGGAATGCCCATGGAAAGTGCCCAGCGATTCAGTCTACCCTGTCCCAATTGCCGGGAAAATCTCAACCATCTCCCCCCTCAGTTGTGTACCCTTCTGCCCAGAGAGATTAAGATGGATTGATATGGATTAGTGGGATGGATTCACATCTACTCTTACATATATATATATATATATATATAAATATAAAAGAATGTTCAATAGTACTAATAGAAAAAATTCACCATTAAAATAATCTTAATTATGAATTTACCAACCGAACTAGAACTTGAATAAGTTAATACTACCATCCATTAATAATAATCTGGTGAAGCAAATATATATATATATATATATATGCATATAAATCCCGATACATGATCTAATTCACATCTTTTATATTTAAAATTGATCAAAACTAATCTAAATTGATTTATTTAGAGATTTTGACATGACCCCTCCACATGTATCCTGTCACAGGGGTCGGACGCTAACATATCCCATCCCCTATTGGATTGATATTGGATACTTGGAAGCGACCAGCTGACGTGACCCATAAAATAAAACTGAGACAAGGACAGTGATATATACACTTAGATTGACAATAGTATAGAAATATACCAACGAGGGAGCAGTACCTCACTTTCCCTTCGATAATCCCATTGGAAGAGTCCCTGAAACTATCGCGAAATTGCATGAAGTTCCATCTTCCAAGCCA
Organism: Sonneratia caseolaris; assembly: GCA_900006705.1. Lineage (NCBI taxonomy): Eukaryota > Viridiplantae > Streptophyta > Magnoliopsida > Myrtales > Lythraceae > Sonneratia > Sonneratia caseolaris. The sequence goes on from CXYZ01010808.1 coordinate 2,294,270, forward strand.
TCCTTAAACTATACACCTGAATAATTGGTGTCATGCGATCTTTGTTTGCTCTTGGCATATATGAGTTCAGTTTCAAAGGTAGAATATTCGGAAATAAGAATTCTCCTTTGTAAATTATAGGGGCCAATTGCACCTCACATGACACCAAATCATCTTACCTACGTAGAGAAGATTCATCAAACCTAAGATGAATATCATCCAAAAAAAATAAAAAAAAAGAGACCAGAAGCCTCATTGTTTACACCTACCGATCTAAAACAAAATAATTTAAAATTTAATTACTATCCATTGAACTGCTTATGTACCCCATCTCCAACTCTTCCTCTAATCAACTCTCTCCATGACCCATCAACTTTCTTGTTTATAACATAAAAAATTTAAGTATGAGTTTTAATTATTTATTAGTCAATTTTTCTTTTGATTTTGATACATACACTATATCCCAGTATCTAAAAATTTACCAAATCTCTCATCAATTCTTAATTTAAACCGACTCACACGTTTACTTTAGAAGGCTCTTCTATTCTAGCTACTCAGTATTTCTTTTATTTTTTCCCCCTTTGTAACTCAGAGGAAGAGGGAGAGTTGACTTTAAATTTGTGAAAAAAGAGGGGCGGGGTTGACGTCAAAGTCGTATCAGTTCATCGCAAGAGCTTTGAACATCGGGCTTCTGCTTTGCTGTTTCCGAGGTTATTCCTCGAAGCTGCCTTCCCCTTTATTGGATAAATCTTTGTTTAATTTATATATTCATATTTACATTAATTAAAGTTTTTCTGCTTTCTTGTAATCCCCTTCTTCTACCCTTCCGACTCCTCATTCCCTCGTATATATATATATTATACCCCTCTCCCCCTTCAGAGCCGCTTAAACCTACCTAATCACCGTGACTCTCTCTCTCTCTCTCTCTCTCTGTGTCCATCTTCTCCTTGAGCCTATTTTGCTGTTCCGATACTTCTGTTTGAGGAGAGAAAGAATCATGGAAATGGCGGCGAAGCGGCTTTTTAGTGAATTGGGGTCGGACCCGGATCAGCAGCTCGAGAAGCGCACAAGATCTCGGCCAACTTTAGCCTCGTATGCAACTCGTCCCTATTCGCATACCCATCTGTATACTTTTAAGTTATATGTGCAGAGGATGATATCCGCTATCAATTTCAACGGTTTCGGCTTGATAGCAGATAAAGACGATGGAGTACTAGGTTCGAGATATCCTCATGGAGTGCAATGACGATTTTCTGTGTCTTTCTGTCTTGCAGTGTAATCCAAGAAGTGCGCGCAGTGAATTCATTGCAGCACTTATGCACAGCCCTCGAGCCGATGCTCCGGAGAGTGGTACGAAGACGTTTTCCATTTTAAAATTGCATTATATCTTTCTCATTACTTTGAAGATCCAACGGAAAACAACGTGAATTTTCGACTCAGCGGTATTTGAATCATAGCTTTATATCTACATAAGCTCTTCGCAAATGGTTATTTTATGTGAAAGACCCATAATTTTGTTACTTAATTTGGAAACCCTGGCGTATAACATTATGCGTGATCATATGTAAGGCAGGCTCTCTAATTGAAGTCTCTTTCTTTAATTCCTTTCTTTTAGGTGAATGAAGAGGTGGAAAACGGGCTAAGGCATTGTACTCGTGCTCTCACTAGGACTCCGTCTCTTCGGATCCAGGCACTCGAACCGACGAATCTTCATCTTAAGTTCAACCGAAACCTCGGTCTCCCCATCTTTACTGGCAGCAAGATAGTCGATCTGGACAAATCACCTCTCGGTATCTTTATCACCGAAGCTGATCAGAATCTCCCAGTCCCAATTCCAGGCCCTATAAAAGTAGAGCTTGTTGTCCTGGATGGCGATTTCCCACCTGGGGACCGTGGCAACTGGACCGCTGAGGAATTCGACAGCAGCATCGCAAGGGAGAGGTCGGGTAAGAGGCCTCTGCTGGCCGGAGATGTCAACATTACCATGAGGAACTCCCGTGTGACTGTTGGCGAGATCGAGCTGACGGACAACTCTAGCTGGATGAGGAGCCGGAAGTTCCGGCTCGGTGCCAGGGTGGTACCCGGGAGCTACCAGGGTGCTAGGATATACGAGGCCATTACCGAGGCATTTGTGGTCAGAGATCACCGCGGAGAATGTAAGTTCATTTGCTTCCTGCCGCTTCATAAGTTAACGTCCAGGAATGAACTTAATTCTTCAGCCGCAGGTGCATCAATTTCATTCTAGACTTGCTTGCACCTTCGACTCAATCGTCGAACAATTAACAATATGATATGGGGAAACCTTTCTTTGCATATCTTTATCACGCACATAAACTGCTTCTTTTCTTTTTTCAAAATAAAAATCAAATGCACAATCTCTTGGATGTGAAACTAAGAATTATATCACTGCATCAAATTCCATCTCCAAATTGTTCTTATTAAATGATATCTTTTGTATGATCGCATACTCGTTCCATGAGATGCAATCAGACAGCTGAAAACAATTGCCCTTCAGGTTCCTTATTATAATATCATTTTCAGTTTCTCATTTTATATTAAAAAAATTCAAAATTCGAAATTCAATAAATTTGAGAGACTAAAAGGAATACGAGTATGGTAATATATATATATATATATTTTTTTTCAATTACATATGGTAATGTGTTTTAAGTTTAATATTCCTCCTATCGACCCGCCGTTTACAGCAAGGTTACGCGTCCCTGTCCGGTCAAACTGAACTGTTTCTTTTGGGCCTAACAAATAGTTAAGCCTATGTTGTTTGGGCCCGGCCCAATAATGGCTGGCCGGTAACGCATTTGGGTGAATCTCATAGAAGTTCAGTCACGAAAATTGATGGGAGAAAGCAAGTGGACCTCGCCGACGAATCCAAAACTTAATACTCTATTTTCTTGCAGTGTACAAGAAGCACTACCCGCCGATGCTAGACGACGAAGTGTGGAGGCTCGAGAAGATCGGGAAGGATGGAGCATTCCACAAGAAGTTAGCCTCCGAGGGGATTACAACGGTTCAGGACTTCTTGAAGATGTCGGTGGTTGACACTACGAAGCTCCGAGCAGTAAGTTCGCTTGAAACAGTTATTCTTACTTGATTATGCTTTTTGACATGTGGTGATGGATGGACGTTGGATTTCTTCATGAAAACTCACAACATAAGCCTTTTTGCTTCATTGTTTAATCAGATTTTAGGTGCTGGGATGTCTGAGAAGACCTGGGAGGCAACAATAAAGCATGCAAGGACCTGTAAGATGGGCAACAAGCACTACGTCTACACTGAAGGCAGCTGCACTGTCATCTTGAATCCCATCTGCCAAGTCGAGAGGGCTGTGATCAGTGGTCGCACTTACACTGCACGAGAGCTGGGTGCACTCAACACGGTACGCCATTAATTTCTCGATCTCTCATACTCTATCCAATATGCGAGTATTCGATAGTCTCTGTCGTAATTGGTGTTGATCAATCTGAAACCTGTAGGCATACATCACGAGCTTGGTGAGGCAGGCCGACTCGAACTGGGGCACACTGCTGGAGTTTGAGGGTCTAGTTAGTGATATGGGCCTGCTCACCCAAGGTATATTATCCGATACATGCACGATCTTTATAAGTAATCTCCACCTGCATGTCTTCGATGGAACCAAGTCATCTGAATGGTAGCTCGAGTTACCATTTTCTTAGCAGTTCTTGCAATTTATCTGACAGGTGAAGTGGAAAATCCATATCCGCTGTACATGCAATGAGGCGGCAGCTGACAAGGTGTGGTGCAGCTCGAGCATGGTGGGAACCAATCCAACAGAACAATGTTCGAGGTTGGCCACTTGTCAATGCCAAGCAACAGCAGCAGCAACAACAACGATCACATACAACATGTCGGGATAAGTGATTGGCAAATGACATTTTTCACAACCCCGGCAGAGCATGTCGTCAGATAAAGCATCAGATGCACATCTGATGGCGATCTGACTTTCAGGATCCATCGCTGGAAGTTGAATACAGTCTTATTGAACAGCAAGAATCGTGTTATATACATAGATATATATGCACCAAATTTTGGTATATAATAATTAATGAAGCAATTTAGGCAGCAATTCTGGTCTAAGAAGGGAGTGTAGGAAGAGAGTAATAAATAGGTGTAGAGAGTCCCAACTGATTAGGGTAAAACCAAGAACTCTTAGCTTTAGGTAGAGCGATGCCCACTACAGCAGCTCCTTTCTTCGTAACTTTAGAGCTTTCCAATCATCCTTTGTAATATCCTCGTACTTTATCTCCATCAATACAAAGAGATGGGCTTGCTGTACTGCATTGACATGGCGTTCTCTCGTCCTTGCTTTTACTTTCTTGGCCTTACTGGAAACAAGCATCTTGCGAACATCCTTTTTTCGATTCAATTGCCGGAGAACACTACCTTTTCCTAGAAGTTCTTTAAGGGCATTAGCTGCATCTTGGATTAGCCATAGAACTCGCAGAAATTGACTCTCTAACTGACTCCAGGCATCTCCACGTAGTGCACGTAACAGCTCAATAAACATTAGAGGACACAGAATTTCTACCAGAATAAGATACCTTCACGATGAGCTGTGTGTAAACCAGCTGCCATGAATCCAAAAACGATTGCAGAGCTTCTGGCGCGGATGTCATGCTTAGTTATCTGATCGAATGAGCGAGTGTTAATTGTCTGTGAATTTTCCACCAGGATCTAGAACAATTACTAGGAATCCCAAGGACTAGAAAATTTTATCAAAAGAAGATAAGTTTTAATCTAAGTAATCTAACAAAACGAGCCAAATGCGTCTAATCAACCTCTGTATGGAGATTTTCCTTTAAAGTTTTTTTGTCACCCTTTTATTGAAAAAGGTCTGAACAGCTAGCCACAAGCGTTGAAACTCTTTGGCTCGAGTTAGAGATATAATGCGAGGCACATTCCGCAGATCATGTGAATCGGAAATTTCTATTAAAAGGGTGCAAAAGTTGATCCTAGAAGCTTAACTATCAGGTGATGGAACCTTGTTTATATACATGCGCTTCCATATATATATATATGTGTGTGTGTGTGTGTGTGTGTACTCCAATGGCGGTCAAACTCTTCAGCTTGGCTGGAGGGAGCAGAGAAGAATACAAGTACGTCGAAAAGCAATCGCTAGTAGGAGTGTGTGTGGGTACCCGGTATAGTTAGAATCGGTTGGAATCTACCTACTGTGTATGATCGATCCAACAAAAATCGAGTAGGCTACGGCTAGGAAAACAAGGAACTAGTCAAATCCAGTTCTCGTTCCGGTTCCATGAAATTGAATGCCTGGAACCGGTCAATATGAGGAATATACACATAACATATTCACATTAAATATTTCAGGAAATGCTTGGTAGTTCACGTTGCATGTAATATTTACTTCATTTATCTATACTTACTTATACAAATGCAACTTTCTTTTGATATAAATTAGTAGTATAATGGCAAATACTATCGTGAATTGATACATGAGTAGATACACAACATTTTCTTTGGAAATTGCACATGTATTTCTCTGTATACTTTTAAGTGATAAAAAAAATGTAAAAATGCTATAAAAATGTCATTTTCCAGGGTTCTTGTTTCTTATTTGCATTTCATTTGCAGTAAACTGTTCTGATCTGATGGCATCTGCCTCCACCTTTTATATTGATTTACTTGAGTTCTTATTCAATCCCTTTTCTTTCTTTGGAAAGTCCTTCCTAATTGTACCCATATTAGTGTCGGACAAGTCACGTGCGAGCATTAATAACCATCTAACTGTGACAACACTATCTGATGAACCAACGGAAAGGTCACCCTGTGTTTTGCTTTTGTCTTGCCTCGTTTATTAGACTTGTTACTTAAGAACTTGATTCCTTCAATATTGGCACCAAGAATCTGATTTGCTTGCTGCTCGACAGGTCCAAATGCTGACATCAGTACAGGTAATTTCTTTTCACCCCTGTACAGGATTATGATTCATCCATTTATCTTTACCAATATGCCACATTCTAGTGCTGATATTAGTCGTCACCCTTTTGGGATTCTTCTATGAGGGCGACAAGCGAGCTTTGATCTATGAATTCATTCATGTCTAATGGGTCTCTTGACAAGTTCTTAAATGGAGAAAATGCCTCGAGGAACAGCACTGGTTTGCCATGGGAAAAGCTGTAACAAATTGCAGCTGGAATAGCAAGAGGGCTTAAGTACCTCCATGGAGGGTGCAGCATGAGGATACTGCACTTTGATATAAAGCCTCAAACCATACTTTTGGCTGATGGATTATGCCCGAAAGTATCAAACTTTGGGCTGTCCACGTTACGCCTCGGAAGATAGAGTATTGCGTTGATGATGGCTGCTCGAGGTACTGTCAGATATACTGCTCCAGAAGCGTTCTGCAGAAAACTTCAGAGAGGTTTCACACAAATGCGTTGTTTATAGCTATGGAACGATGCTTCTAGAGATGGTTGGAGGAAGAAATGAGAGTTTAAATGTTGAAGCAAATCGAAGCAGCGAGATGTACTTTAATGATCAGGTTTACCATCACATAGAAGAAGGGCAAGATAAAGGTTTAGACAGAGCAAACTGCAAGAAAGATGGCAGTGGTTGGTGTATGGTGCGTACAGACAACAGACCCCAGACAGAGACCATCTACGGGGAGAGTGATTGAGATGTCAGAAGGAAGCATAGAAGCTCTACCGATCCCTTCAAAGCCTTTCTTGTTCCCTCTCCCTAGAGCACCAAGAGATTCTCTATCCATCTCAGTCTCGATGTAGAAGGGTATCTTTCCTTATCCATCAAGGTTGCGCAACTGTTCGGTTGTGTAATGTGTGGGAGGCTTGGTTTTGTAAAATAAAGCTTCACTTTATTGTACCATTACACATGTTGAAACTGAATGAAAACTCGCAGATATCATATTTAAATAGGAAGATATGAGAGATCCAAGTTCAATCATGAAGGGAGTCGGGCATCCAATTCTCTATGCATGTGATGAACAGGGGCTTTTTTTCTGAACCTGATCATATGAGAGATGCCTGAAAGATCAGTAGCGTGCCCGCTCCTTGCTGTCATAACCCATGCATAGGGAAGCTCAAGGATTCCCCTCGCAAGAGCCATCACGGTGCAATACTGTGATTCTCCGATGCTCTTCGTTGTAGAAGCACCCCATGGAAATCCTCACATCGATCTCATTGAAGTTCCTGTCCTTGACGACATCTCATTTCTTCAGAGAATCCTCCACTCTGGTTTTGGATTTTCATCTGATCAATTTTCATAAACGTAATGTACCAAGTACCAACTAAAATCTGGAAGCGCAAACGAGGACTAGCTATAAAATCATGAACAGCATTCAAGAAAGAAAGTGGATCGACAGTGTTAGTTTGAACATAAACCTCTAACATTCTGAATATGGATGTTAAAACTCCATGTATGAACGAGCCACTTAGTACATAGAACTGTAAAAAGTAGACAAAGGCACTTATCGGACTTGGATACTTTAAATGGCAGACTGGAGTATCGAAAAGAACTTGCTACCGATTATGCATGGCTGCCGCCAAGGTAATCAAAATTTTGACCCTTCAAATTTCATGATGTTGAGATATATAATATCATATCGATCAAATAAAGGGAAAGTTATAAATTTATAAAAAAAATTGGGTATTATCATTTATAAGTTTAGACTTTTAAGTGGAAATAGACATAATTCCTTATGAGCTCACAATGAATTTAATATGGTATCAAAACCAGTTGGCTCGTATCTCACCCAACCCGAGTTTGAAAACCTAGCTTGTAGTCAGTTGATATAAGTCCGAGTACGAAAGGAAATTGATTTGCCTGTGGCCCGGTTGTCCCTCTTGTTTTAGACTAAAAGAAGAATACTGAACTCGTAAATAGTTGTCGAAAGCAAATGTTTAATAACATTTAACAAAGTGAACTACATTGTCATGTGAAAACGAATATTGAAGTATGAGAAAACTGTAAATTTATAAGAATATTAAGTATTATCACCTATAAGTTTAGGTCTTTAGGTGAAAATGAACCCGATTCTCTAAATGCTTACAATAAATTCAATTGATGATATAGAATTAGATTAATTGTTTTTATCCCCTCATCTACTTGTGTCAACTCGGAAGTCTTAGTTCCGATTCAGCTGCCTTAATAATATACGTTCCCTCTCACCTCACTTCAATGATCAAGACAAAAAGTCAGCCATTTGTTTTTTCTTTTTTTGGTTTTGCAGCACTTACTATTTTTTGTCAGCCGAAACGCAAATCGAGATTACTTTGTAATTAAGCAGAGATTATTAAAAAAATTTCTAGTGAATCTCTCAATTTGAAATTTGATCATTCAATCACTCATTTGATGACATAGTGAGGAAATCACTAATCCAATCATAAGTTAGTATTTAAGCATATGTTTACCGTCTCCCGTATGAAACTTCTCAGTCTCAAAAATTGAACTCTCTCTGTTTCTCTTTCATCTCACGCGTTCCTTCCAAAACAATGACCGGAGACCCTCTCCTCTGTTTCCTCCTCTGCGCCATCTTCCTCTGCTTTCATGGTGTCGAGCCCAGCTTCTCCTCCTCATGCTCCGATGCAGTCTGCAACGGCATTCCCATTGGGTACCCTTTCTGGAGGATCAACAGCACCATCAACACAGCCAGGAGCTCCACCCCCGACATCTACTGCGGCTACCCGGGGCTCGGCCTCAGCTGTCGCTCCTCCAATGGCACTGGCCCAATCCTTACCCTTGATGGAGATAACTACTACGTCAGGCAAATCAACTACAAATCCCAGAGCATCACCCTTGTCGATGTCGACGTGCCGGGGAAGTCCTGCCCGAGGGTGCAGCACAACTTGACTATAGGCTCTTATCTGCTTGATTACAACACAAATGACATGAACATCACCTTCTACTTCAACTGCAGCGTCGACAGGGACCGGCCACCGGTGAGCCCGATCCCTTGCTTTGGTGACTACGGCGGTATGACTTCTTATGTGGTCCTGGAGGGGACAGCGGAAGGATACGACTGGTCAGATCGATGTGAGGAGGTTGTGGTGGCAACCGTTCACAAGGCGGAGATATCGAACACAAACCTGATCGATCAATTTGCCAGAGCGATGAACATGGGGTTCACTCTCGATTGGGAAACACCAGAAGAGTGCAGAGGATGCGAGTTCAAAGAGGGGCGGTGCGGCTCCCACAATTGGACCAATGAGGCCCTCTGCTTGTGCGGGGACGGGAGCACCCTTACCAAAGACACAAACACCTCTTGCAAAGGTACAGAATCGATGAACCATACGTTGAGCATTATGCTATCATACGATGCTAATTTGTGTTGCCTGGCTTAAAAAAGTCAGGACATGGATTTGTCTAATTCAAGACATTGTATGTTCCGATCGTCTCAATCGACGGTTAGGACGTGGATTTGGTAGCAAATCAAGTTTTTGGCCATCTCTCTTTGGCAATTTTAGTGCCCTTTCAAGTGCTTTAATTGTCTAATAAGATTTGGGAATTGCCTTGATCGCTCTAGTTTCTCGGCTCCCACCCTGTCTCCTTTCCATGTGTAAGCCCAATGAATTCCACCACTAGGGTTGGTCCCCAAGCGGAGAGAGGAAGATGACAGTGGCTGCCAGTTTTCTTCTAAGCCGTGTTAATTACTTCACGAATGCACTTGACCTGGAAAGCAAAAATCACGCCTTTAATTAGTGATAGCAGAGGTCAATGCACCCAAAAGGATTGGAAGAAAATATAATAATAATAATAATAATATTTTTCAGAGTTTATTTTGAAAAACATATTTTATTGGATGGGAAAAAATTCTTGAAATAATATATATATATATATATATATATATATATA
>CXYZ01010808.1:2304583-2338880 GCA_900006705.1 Sonneratia caseolaris
TATAAAAATAAGTTTATTAAAATACAATATTTATATTATAATAGGTTTTTAAAAAAATTTAAATCAATCAGTTTTCCATCAGTTCAATTGAGTTCACTGATTGGATCAGGAACCGGCCGATTCAACTAGAGTTGACCTCTTTACAAGTGCAATTGGATCTTTTATAGGAACTGTACTGGATGAGTGGTCGATTCCCAGTTAAACTAGCCAGCTCGGTCCAATTTTTAAAATTATAGTTGAAACATTACCAGTAGGTCCCAACTTAGTATGTTACTTTGATTTGATTTTCTTTGCTCAAGCTCCATTTTGTCCTTAAACCTACTGATCAGTTGACTTGCAATCATACAAACATGTCGTATTCGTTTATTTATGTTTATGACTTGATACTTGACAATATGCTAATCATATATCTATATGTATGTATGTATGTATGTATTTCTACATCTACCCGTTTACAAGAGTTGTATCTTGAAGTTCATAATTATACTGTTTATCAAGAAGAAAAAGTTTGGAAAATGTACTTATGAATATATATATATATATATATATATATATCATGAAACTATGTATAATTTATGATAGATGTCGAAACGAAGGAATGTGCAACCTGCATTAGTTCCGGGGGAATATGTAATTACAGCAGTACCGCTTACAAATTGAATTGCCATTGCCCCACTGGTGAATATGAAAGCGCCTGTCCTGTGGAAGCACCGGCTTATGCTCCTGCTCTTCAAATGCCATATGTTCCGGCAGCTCCGCCAGGTAGGTCTTCAGTTTCGACTTGCCACACACATTATCGCTTACTGTCTCAGTAGCGCCTTCCCAGATCCTGAGGGACTAATTTTTGCGATTACTAGATGGCTCATACCTTTAGCTTTCAACTAACATCTCTGCCTCTCTGCTTTTGACATATCCAATGAACTGCTTGAACCATTCAAAATCCCATTCCCCCGCTTGCTTTCACCATGAAAATATCTTCAGCAGATGAGCCTTCTGCTCAAGTTGAATTTAACGTTGGATAATACTTTGATGAATATTAGTTACGGCGATGTCCTCTAGACAACAGCTCTCATCTTGAACTGGTATATTAGTGGCGGTTGGTATAGATCCTGGAGCGGTGAAAAAACATGCACTGATTGTAATTTTACTGAACAGGATGAGCATATGATTTTAGTTTTCCTTGTAACATATATTACCTTGCTATCTTGCAGAGTGATTGTGTATTTTTTGACAGAAAGAAATGTCTACTTGCTGATTTAATCAAATTTTCTTTTGTTCATTCATCACTGTAAATTGTTATTACTTGCAATTCACTGGCACTTCATCAGTTGTGATATTCAATACGTGTTCCAGTCTGATGGTATACCACCACCTCAACTCCCCAGAAAATTTGATATCTAGGTATTAGTTGCATAGAGTTCTTTCATAGTCCTTTTCATTGTTTCAAAACTCTTGGCTGATTATTATACACTGTTTGGGACAAGTCGTAAAAACACCCCAATAAGCTTCATGTCTAATATGAAAATTAACTGATCTACTTGTCCAAAATAAGACGTCCAGTGACCCAACTGAACCATCACCGCACGATTTCATACCTCATTACATGGACTTGTTAATTGAATTTGAAATTCGTCATCTTTTACTTGCATAAAAAAATCTGACCTGCTTGCCTTTCTGCAGGTGCAAAAAGTAAATTTTCTGTTAAAATAGGTAATTTTTTACCATCCTAACCACTAAATTATGATTCTTCAATTCATGATTACCATTATCATCTTCTAACTTCCTGTCCATTCTGGAACAGCTATTGACGTAGCCATTGCTATTAGTGGCATGTTACTGTCAGTTCCCATCATTATTTACTTGTACAAAAAGCTGAAGCAGGTGCTATTCAAGGGCCAGAAGAGTGATCGAGACATTGAGAACTTCATCAAGCAACATGGATCCTTAGCCCCAAAGAGATTCAGCTATTCACAGGTCAAGAGAATGACCGGTTCGTTCAATAGGAAGCTCGGTCAGGGAGGTTTTGGCTCTGTTTACAAAGGAGAGCTGCCTGATGGCACTCTTGTGGCAGTCAAACTCTTGAATGCATCCAAAGGAAATGGAGAAGAGTTTATCAATGAGGTGGCAAGCATTAGCAAGACCTCTCATATCAACATCGTCACCCTTTTGGGATTCTGCTTTGATGGCCATAAGCGAGCTCTGATTTATGAATTCATGTCCAATGGGTCTCTTGACAAGTTCATAAATGACAACAATGCTCAGAGGAATGGCATGGGTTTGACATGGGACAAGTTCTATCGAATCGCAATGGGAATAGCAAGAGGGCTAGAGTACCTTCATAGAGGGTGCAGCACAAGGATTTTGCACTTTGATATAAAGCCTCAAAACATACTTTTGGATGATGAATTTTGTCCAAAAATATCTGACTTTGGGCTGTCCAAGTTATGCCTCAAGAGAGAGAGTATTGTGTCGATGATGGTTGCTCGTGGAACTGTTGGATATATTGCTCCAGAAGTGTTCAGCAGAAACTTTGGACATGTTTCACACAAATCAGACGTCTATAGCTATGGAATGATGCTTCTTGAGATGGCTGGAGGAAGAAATAACCACTTAAATGATGAAGCAAATCGGAGTAGTGAGATGTACTTTCACGATCAAGTTTACGAGTTCATAGAGGATGGGTATGATCAAGGGCTATACAGTCAGTTAACGGAAGAGGACAAGTCAACTGTGAGAAAGATGGCATTGGTGGGTGTATGGTGCATACAAACAGACCCCAATCAGAGACCATCAATAGTGAGAGTGGTAGAGATGTTAGAAGGAAACACGGAAGCTCTTCCTATCCCTCCAAAGCCTTTCTTGTTCCCTCCCCCAAGAGCACCGAGGGATTCTTTATCTGTCTCAACATCAATGTAGAAGGGTCATTCCTGAGATAACCATTCTTTATCCATCTCGTTTGTGCCATTGACCTATCTTGTGGAAGTATGTTAGTCTGGGTTTTGCAAATTAAGGCTTCATCTCAATTGTATTGATCATATACATAATGTTGAGACCAAAAGGAAGAGTTTTGTGTTGTCAAAATCAAAGATGTGAGAGGTCCATTTTCAATCCTGAAAGGGAGTCGTATATCAAATTGTCAATCCATGTAAAGAACCTGCTTTGGTTTTGGTGAAACAGATCACAAGAGAGATGCTGGCAAGATCAGTAGGGTGTCCATTCTTCGCTTTCATATTCGATGGCTGAAGATGCTCCAGGATGCCCTTCGCAAGAGCCTTCAGAGGGCAATGCCACGATTTTTGGCTGCTCTGCATCACAGAAGCACCCCATGGAAATCCTTTGGTCCTATTTAATTTCCTGGTCTTGTGCAACATCTCATTTCTTCAGACTCATACTACATTCTGGTTTTCGATTTTCACCTGATTAATATTCACAAACGCAATATACCAAATACTGACTAAAATCTGAAAGTGTAAACAGGGACTAGTTATAAAGTGATGAACAGCTTCAGTAAGTGGAATCTAGACAATATTTAGTTTGAACATAAACCTCTAACATTCTGAATATGGAAGTCATAAATCCTCGTACCAGTTAGCCACTCATATTGGGTACATTTTATCAGTGAAATGTAGATAAAAACACTTATTGGACTTGGATATTTTAAATGGCTGTGCGAATCCCCGATCATCCGATGGATTGGAAGTTAGAAGGGTCGAAGAAAAAAGATCTATTCATTACTGGAGGACCAAGGATCGCATTTAAGTGAGAGTTGAATAATCGTTCTTGTTGATGTTAGACATCTCTTCCTCCAATTCCCTCCATGGCATCAAACTTGTGAACCTTTCAAATTTGAGGATGTAGTATTGGATCAACCAGTCCATCTTCTTATATTAACCCTGCTTTCTTAGTTACTGATCATCTACTCCAATTCATGCATAATGTACAGTCCCTCTCAACCCAGTTCAAGAATCAAGACAAACAGTTGAACATATTTTATTTGCCGTCTCTCATATAAAACATCTCAAATTCCCAAAACTTGAATTGAACATCTCTTTCTCTCGCTGATCAGTTTTTCAACTTTCTGCCAAAAAAATGATCGAAGACCCTCCCCTCTGCTTCCTCGTCCTCCTTTGCACCTTCTTCCTCTGCTTCCATGGTGTTGAGCCCAGCTTCACCTTCCCCTGCTCCGATATGGCGTTCCCACCAGTTACCACTCCTGGAAGGTCGATGATGGCACCTCGACCAACAGTTCCATCCGCAACGTCCACTGCAGCTACCCAGGGTTCGGCCTCAGCTGTCCCTCCAGTTGCACCAAGTCACGGACCCAATCCTTGCCCTTCCCACAGATGGCTACTACATCAGGCACATCAATTACTCATCCAACAGTGTCACCGTGCAAAGAAGGGAGCATCCATACCAGTGACAGCAACGCCTACTGCAAAGGTACAGAATCAATGAACTGTGTGTATCGAGCATTGTCATATCATACCTAACATTTGTGTTGTCCTGCTTAAATTGGAAAAAAAATCAGAACGTAATTTTGAATAATTCAAGACATTACATGTCCTGATCGGCTCATTTAATAGTTAGGACATGGATTTGGTGCCAAAGTCAAGTTTGGTGTAACAGCAATAATAAGTTCTGAAAATTAAAGGAATTTGAAGAAAGAGAAAATGAAAATTCAAAATCAGAGGAGATGCTCCACGTACACGTAGCGACCGCACGCTATGTTATGAAGAAAAACTTACGTTCTTTCCGAAGGTGTAGGTCACATTCTCTATCATATGGTATTGATTCTTAAATCAGGGCCTCACAATTCCAGACCTCTCCAGTCTCATAACTTCTTCAAATGGCAGCCTCACGATTTCAAATGCTATCCTTTGCATTCGAGGATGATATTCAGTATACCAACTGCAGGCTTCCTTTCACATGTGGACCGCTATCGACAAGAAGTATCCCGTATTTGTTATGGGGGAGCGGTAGGGCTAGTTATTGTGGTGTCCATGGCTTTGGATTGGGATGTCAAGATGATGAGTATGCTTTCATGGATTTCAATGACCAGAGGCACAGAGTTCTAGCAATTGATTGGACTGATTATGTGATAACTCTGTCAGGGGATGATCTCTGGAGAGATCCGTGCCTGAAAGATCCAATCCTGAGCTCAATCAATGTAACATGATCACGGCTCCTGTTCTTCAACGCGCCTTCAATGATCTCCTTCTAGGACGGCTCGTTGATCGGAGGGAAGTATTGCGTGGAGGGTTCGAGCTGCAGTATAGAGTAGACACCACGTGCTCCTGATGCGAATCATCCCGAGGTATCTATGGAACTAACTCGTCGTCCCCACAAAATTTCACTTGCTGTTGCTCTAACAAAACTTATCCCTTTACCTGCGTCCGTCGCGGTATGCTTAGTCTCCACACTCCAGTTATGCGTAATTAATGAAATCTCAGTTATCTATGGCGGTAGTTTCCCTCAATTTAGTTAATCTCTCGAGCCTTTCAAATAACATCAAAACCATGGATGTGCAGGGAAAGCTAACTTGCAGAACAACGGGCGAGCAGCCATTAATTTCTTGGAAATTTGATTTATTGTAATTGATCAGTTGACTGGTCTAAAACAACCTAGCTGTTTGCACTAACCCTTCCACCACGTAGAAAGTCTTCTGTTGACTAAAGCATTACAAGTGGGTCCCTGGTAGTTTTTATTTCAAATTTCTTAGCCCGAGCCTCACGTCTGGCCTTGATCTTATGACCAAGTCAATCTTCTGTTGACTAGAATTTGGCTGAATTAAATTTTTTTATTGTCCAATTCTGAAATGTTCTCTTGACGTTAGCACCCCATTTGATTGACAGCGTTCTTTTTTTCCACGTTTTCTTTTTCAATTGTTCAACTTGGGAGGATAAAGACTCAATGATATCTTCTTTTATCCTTTACTTGATTTCACAAGGTTTCTCAGCATTCTTGAAAAGAATCCAGACCAACCGCATAGAATTAATCGACAGTTTCCTTCTGTGTTATCGTCTCTTCTACATCTTTCATAAAAATATTTATGTTAAAATAGGTAATTTCTTCCCATCTTAATTACTGACTAATGATTCTTCCACTTATTGTTATGGATAAAGACCATCTTCTAAATTCTCATCTATGCTGGATCAGGTATTGGCGTAGTCACCGGTGGAATATCAATTTTCATGACTATCATCCTTTTATTACCCGCGCAAAAAGCTGAGGCCAATTTTGTCCGACGGATAGAAGAGTGATCGAGATATTGAGAACTTCACCGAGCGAGATGGATCCTTAGCTCCAAAAAAGATTCAACTCTTCACAGGTCAAGATAATATAGCCAATTCCTTCAGTAGGGAGCTTGGTCAGGGAGGTTTACAAGGGGAAGTTACCTGACGGAACTCTAGTGGCAGTCAAACTCTTGAGTACATTCACAGGGAATGGAGAAGAGTTAGTTCATCGTTGAGGTTGTGAGCATTAGGATGACTTCTCATGTCAACATTGTCACTCTCCTAGGGTTCTGCTCTGAGGGCAACAAGCGAGCTTCGATCTATGAATTCATTTCCAATGGGTCTTGTGACAAGTTCTTATGTGATGAAGAAAATGCCTTGTGGGATGGCACGGGTTTAGATGGGACAAGTTGTACCAAACTGCAGTGGGAATAGCAAGAGGGCTTGAGTACCTTCACAGAGAGTGCAGCACAAGGATTTTACACTTTGACATAAAGCCTCAAAACATACTTTTGCATGATCATGTCTGCCCCAAAATATCTGACTTTTGGCTGTCCAAGTTATGCCTCAAGAGAGAGAGAGTATTGTGTCGATGCTGGTCGCTCAAGGTACTGTCAGATATATCACTCCAGAAGAAACTTTGGAGATGTTAAACACAAATCAGATGTCTATAGCCATAGAGTGATGCATCTATCGATGGCTGGAGGAAGACATAAGAACTTAAATGTTGAAGAAGATCGGAGCAGTGAGGTGTATTTTCACGATCAAGGATGGGAATGATCAAAGGTCTATACAGCCAGTTGACAGAAGAGGACAAGCGAACTGTGAGAAGGATGGCACTGGTGGGCGTGTGGTGAGTGCAAACAGACCCAAAACAGAGACGATCAATGGGAAGGGTAATAGAGATGTTAGAAGGAGGCATAGAAGCTCTGCCAATCCCTCCGAAGCCTTTCCATTTTTCTCCCCCAAGAGCACCAGTAGATTCTGTATCCATCTCATCGTCAATGCAGAAGTGTACATTTTCCAAGATAATTGTTCTTTATCCGCCTTGCTTATGCAATTGTTCAATCATTAAGAGGTTGGGAGGAGCCCGGGCGTTTTACAAAATAAAGCTTCAGAATAATATAACAATGTACACATATTCAGAAACCAAATGAAAAGTTAGGGTGGTTGTACTTAAAAATGAAATATATGAGAGACCCATCTTCAATACTGAGAGGGAGTGGAACATCCAATTCTCTATCAATGTAACGAAAATACGTGCTAGCTTTATGAAGAGGATCACGGGAAGAATCCTTGTCAACTTTTTATGGCTTATGAATCTCCTGGATGCCCTTCACGAGAGCTTTATGAGGCGGTGATGCTGTGATTCTAAGCTTCTCTACATTGCAGAAGCTCCCCATGGAACCTCACTTTGATCCTATTGTACTTCTCGGTATGACTCAAACACTATATTTCAAGGACAGTGGGGTGAAGGAAAGAAATCCGGCCTGGCGCCGTGGGTAACAAAATTCCTCTGGTTAGTGGTAGAACAAGTTGCGACCAATATATATATATATATTATATAACATTAATGCAGGAAAAAGGTGGCTGATTCAGATGATTAACATTACTAAATAAATATTCAGCAAAAGAATACAACTACTAATTAAATTCTTTTCGGCGAATGTTTATGCATTTAGATATCAAGTGGTATTTCCAATAATAATAATACTATATAGAAAGTTATGAAAATTAAAGAAAGAGACAAAAAAAAAAAAAGACTGGACACAAAGGGAAGACATTCTATGAACACCCAACAACCACACGTTATGCCCATAAGAAACTCTTATCTCCTCTTGTAAGGTCTGGGTCACATTCTCTATCACTTGGTACGATCACTTAGAGTAGGGCCACGCCATTCCAAACATCTCCAGTCTCTGAACTACTTCCATGGCAGCCTCAGCCTTCCTTTCTTCAAATAACTTTCAGATGTTCTTCTTCGTCCCCTCTTCTCTATCTCAGGGGGAAGCAGAATCCTCTGCATCCGAGAATGATTTTCAATATACCAACTGCAGCTTTCCCTTCAAGGGTGGTCTGCCCAAAATAAATATCATGTATCCATTCCGGGACAATGGAAGGGCTAGTTATTGTGGTCTAGATGGCTTTGAACTGGGATGCCAAGATGATCAGTATGCTTTCATGGATTTCAATCACCAGAAGTAGAGTTCTGGAAATTGATCAGAGCAATCGTGTGTTGACTGTGCAAGGGATGATATTTTGGAGCAACCTGTGCCTGAAGACCAAATTCCTGAACTCGACCATGGACAATAACTCTCTCTTTGATGGTACCATGTGCATCAAGAACATAAGCATACTATACTGCCACGGTCCCGATCCCAGTCCCCATATATTTTAAATCAACATTGTGAGTTTCCTTGTCCCCTGGAAGGTTATCCCAACAGAACAGCTCTTTTCACAGAAGATGAGGTCATGGGTCGCGAGCTTCAAGAATATACTGAGCTGAATCAACATAACACAGTCGAGGTTTCTGTACTTCAACGGACTACTAATGAGGTCCCACTAGGACTCTGCTAATTGGATGGAAGTTCTGTGTAGAGGTTCCAAGATGGCACATAGAGTAGACGCATTGTGGAACTATGGAACTAACCAGTCTTCTGCGCAAGATTTCGCGTGCTATTGCTCTGACAGGCCTTATTCCTGGTGCGCCCTCTTCCTCTCAATCCCATTATGCCCTATTCCATGAAATTTTAGTCAAGTATCTACAGCAGTAGTTTCCCTCCATTTAATTGATCAGAGCGAACGTAATGTTTTATCACAAGTTAATCTCTTAATCCTTTCAATAGTATCAAAATTCATGGATGCGTATGAAAAGGCGCAGAAAAAAGGGTCCGCAGCTGTTAAATTCCGTGAAACAGCTCAGCGGAAGCAGCTGTCTGCGTCAACCTCTCCACCCGAGAAAGTCTTCCGTATACTGAAACGTTGCCATTGTTTTTATTGTGATTTTCTTTGCCCAAGCTTCACGTTTGTCCTTCACCTTATGGCCAAGTCAATATTCCAAAAGATAAGGAGATGAGAAATCTGATTTCAGTGCTATTGAATGGGCGTCTTAGTGGGAATATATTACACAGAGACTAACTCATAAATTGTGTGGTTGTCTTTCAGGCAGCAAATTTTCATTTAGTAACTGAATAGGACATCTCTATCTTAATTGAGGGTAGGCGATGCAAAATACTCATACTTAACAATAGACGATAGTAGTGACTAATTCATATGGTTTTAATACTGAGTATCTTCTTCTTTAGTAATTTCTTACATCCAAGTAAATGGATAAAAATGATCTAAAGAGTTTTATTTTTTAGTAGTTCGGTGGTTCTAATATACATTTCTTGTACTTTGGTAATATCTTGTACTTAAGTAAGTGAGTGGAGGTGACCTGGAGGATTTTATCTCATAACAAGTCCATCCATGTTAAACCTCTTATTCTTTGACTCCCAAATACTGGGAAATGTATCCCAAGAAAATAAAATAAAATAATTATATAAAAGTTTTTGAAAATTAAAAAAATATGAGAAAGAGGGTTTGATGCACCTCATTCCTTTTAAACTCATGAACTCCTATATGATCGAAAAAAAAAGAGAGGAAGGAACAATTAAATTTTAAAAAAAGTCAAGACACAGAAAAATGGCAACCACACGCTTCAAAAAACTCAACTGCTCGTGTAATGGATCAAATTCGGTATCACTCGGTACGATCCCTTAAGTTAAGCCCCACCATTACAAACCACTCTCAGTCCCTGAACTTCATCTTATGGCCGCCTCACGCTTCCAAACACTCTCTGCAGTCAATATTTATATCCTCTTCATCTTCTCCTTCATTTCGTGGGCAGCAGAATCCCATGCATTCGAGAATGATCTTCAATATTACAACTGCAGCCTTCCCTTCTCGTGCGGATCCCTATCCACAAGGAATATCACGTATCCATTCTGGGGGAATGGTAGACCGAGTTATTGTGGTCTCAAAGACTTTGAACTGGGATGTCAAGATGATGAGTATGCTTTCTTGGATTTCAATGAACAAAGGTACAGAGTTCTGGAAATTGATCAGACCAATCACGTGATTACTGTGACGAGGAATGATCTCTGGAACAATCTGTGCTTGCAAGATCAGGCCCGCAACACGACCATGGATAACAGTAATGTCTTCAATTATCCCACGGGGATCAAGGAGATAAGTATATTCTACTGCTCCAATCCCAGTCCCAATCTATCAAGATTACTTGGTGGGATTCCATGTCCCTTGGAAGGTTATTCCAACAGAACAGCTCTTTTTGTAGAAGACGAAGTCACGTTTTTCAGGCTTGCAGACTATCCGGAGCTCAGTAACTGTAACATAAAAATCAAGGTTCCTGTGCTTCAAAGTTCTCTCGAGGATCTCACGAATGGATGGACCGACTGGAAGGGTGTCTTGGATAGAGGATTCAAGCTGGCATATGAAGTGGATAATTCATGCTCGAGATGCGAATCATCCGGCGGGATCTGTGGAACTAATCCATATTCTCCACAATATTTCTCGTGCTTTTGCTCCAATCAGCCTTTTTCCGATGTTTGTCCCGATCATGGTATGGCCTTTCCCCTCAATATTGCTACGAACATCCCATGAAATTCCAATTAATTATGTCATATTTCTCTCTGTGTAATCAATTAAGACAATCCATCACCTGACTGAGCTAAAATAGATAAGGAATTTTTCTTTTTGCATTTCTCCCAGGTACATTTCCTGTAGATTTACTAGTTAAGAAGTTTTATGTCAATCGTTCCGACAGAGAAAGTTCTTCGTAGACTGAAACACTACAAATGGTGTCTAATGTATAGTTTCACTTTGACTTTATTTGCGCAAGATTCATGTTTGTCCTTAACACTATCACCTAGTCAATATTCCAAAAGAAAAAGGAGCGGAGAAATCTGATTCATTTTCAGCTTTTCACCTCAAAAGTTATTAAATGGCTGGATCAAACTCATGAACTGCGATATTTAACTTTTCAATCAGAATTTTGCACAATTTTCATGTATCGGATTGAGAAATATTCTTAGTATTGGCACTCAATTGACTGAGTCAAAGGTTTCTTTCTCCTTTTACGTTTTCAATTTTTAGCGTCAGGACATAGAGGGTCAATAATATATTTTTCTTGTATTAGTATTTCAAAGTTTCTGTATATATATATATATATATATATTCTTTTTCATATATGTTTGCCAAATTTGGTATCAAGTTCTACATGCTTCATTTTGGCTCAAATGGTCCTACAATATGTACGAACCCCATTACTTGCATGGGTTTAAATCGTAACTGATCGCTAATCTTGAGATGACGCGGCAATGATGCTGCTAAATCTTCATTTATATGCATTATTTTAACATACATATGACAATGGGTTGACAGTTCTAATTCACCCATGCAGCCTTAGAAGGCATTAAAAATATAAATTTGTATTTTTAAAATGGTGTGATTACTGTTCTACCCTTACTATTTATCATACGTTTAGGATCGAGCCATTCACCATAAAGACAATGTATGAATTTAGGTTGTCGATTTTTGGGGTCGGCAACCTAGCTAGCAGTCATCTGGCCTGATTCTTCGGATCAAATTTTTCTATGAAAGTGTCTAGTGTCTTTCCAACTACTTTATTCTCTGAAGTCTCATCTTCATAGCTCTTAGTTGATCTGTTACTGAAATCGACTTGTGTAAGTCTTTTCTACCTCAATTATTGGAATTGTTATTTGATAGCCTACTGGAACCAATAATCTGATTTGGTTGCTGTCTGCAGGTCAATATAAATATTCTATTGTAGGTAATTTCTACCATCCTAGCCACTGAATGGTTATTTTTCCATTTATGGTTACCAAATACCACCACCTAATAATTTGCATCTATAAAATAACAGCTGTTGGTTCAGTCGGTGGTGGAATATTACTTTTCGTGAGTCTTATCCTTTGTGTGGACCAAAGCCGGATTGTGGTGCTCCTCAAGGGACAGAAGAATGACCAGGGCATTGAGAACTTCATCAAGCAACACGGATCCTTAGCGCCAAAAAGATTCAGCTATTCACAGGTCAAGGGAATAACTGAATCCTTCTGTAGGAAGCTCGGTCAGGGAGGTTTCGGTGCTGTTTACAGTGGGAAGCTGCCTGATGGCACACTTGTAGCAGTCAAACTCTTGAATGCGTCCAAAGGAAACGGAGAAGAGTTCATCAATGAGGTGGCAAGCATTAGCAAGACTTCCCACGTCAACATCGTCACCCTTTTGGGATTCTGCTATGAGGGCAACAAGAGAGCTTTGATATATGAATTCATGTCCAACGGGTCTTTGGACAAGTTCTTACATGGTGAAAATAACTTGAGGAATGGCACTGGTTCGGCCTGGGGCAAGTTGTACCAAATTGCAGTGGGAATTGCTAGAGGGCTTGAGTACCTTCATAGAGGGTGCCCCACAAGGATTTTGCACTTTGATATAAAGCCTCAAAACATACTACTGGACGACAATTTATGCCCAAAAATATCAGACTTCGGGATGTCCAAGTTATGCCTAGAGAGGGAGAGTATTGTGTCGATGCTCGTTGCTCGAGGTACAGTTGGATATATAGCTCCAGAAGTGTTCTGCAAAAACTTTGGAGAGGTCTCACACAAATCTGATGTCTATAGCTATGGAATGATGCTTCTAGAGATGGTTGGGGGAAGGGATAGGAACTTAAATGAAGCAGATCGGAGCAGCGAGGTGTACTTTCATGATCAGGTTTACCAGCTTATAGAGGATGGGTATGACCAAGGTCTGTACAGTCAATTAATGGAAGTAGACAGGCAAACTGCAAGAAAGATGGCACTGGTGGGCATATGGTGCATACAAACAGACCCCAAACAGAGACCATCAATGGGAAGCGTGTTAGAGATGTTAGAAGGAATCATAGAAGCTTTGCCAACCCCTCCGAAGCCTTTCTTGTTCTCTCCCCCAAGATCACAAATAGATCCTTTATCCATTTCAGTGTCAATATAGAAAGTTATTTCCTAGTGGAATTGTTCTTTGTATGCCTTGCTTGTGTAATTGATCGGTCATGTGGAGGGTGGGAGACCGGGTTTTGCAGAATAAAGCTTCATCATATTGTAACAATATACATATGTTGAAACCAAATAGGAAGTTGCTTTGGTGGTTGTATTGAAAAACGAACATATGAAAGACCTGTTGTCCAGCTCGAAACTGCCTATTCATGTAACAAGAATGTGCTGGTTTTATGGATAGGATCACAAGTAAGATGCCTGCCAAGATCCTTATTTGCTTTCATTCTTGTCACATTCCATGGCTCAGGAAGCTTCAGGATGCCCTTCACGAGAGCTTCTGAGGTGAAAAAGCCGTGATTCTTAGCTTCTCTACAATCTGCATTGCAGAAGCTCCCCTTGGTAATCCTCTCATTGATCTTGTCGAACATCCCAGTTTCGCACAATGGCTCATTTGTCAAAGATTCCTCCATTCCGGTTTTATATGTTCATCCAATTAATTTTCATAAACGTAGTACCAAATACGAACTAAAATTCAGATAATGCAAAGCCCAGACTAGTTATAATAAAGTAATGAACATTCATCTAAGAAATATTGTCGAATTCAAACAATGTCGACTTTGGCCATGAACCTCTGATATGACTTTCAACTAATAATAAATCATTGTTATAGAGAATTCCATGTAATATGCATCTTGAGAGTGAATGTCATCAAAAGCATTTACGATCATTTGCTTATCTAGAATAAGGGCAAAGCCAATTTGCCAAGGATTTCGTTGTGTCTTGACGGAGGCATATGCTGATAAAATCCATAAAACCAAGCAGAGTTAGTTGAGTCTTTACGTAATCAATCGATAAGGATTGGTTGGCACTGTCTACATTGATGAGGAGATGCGCCAATTATCATGCCTAATGGGCATCATTTGACGGCTGATCGGAAAAAAATTATTATGTGTACAAGTGCAACAAACAAATGGATTCACAATGAGGAAACATCTCTAACTATTATATTTTGTAATCAGAGCGTACAGTGTGCAGACATCAGTATTACCCATATGCTTCTCAAAAATCAAAGCTTTGTCATCGAACATATGATGGAATAACAACACTAGAGGATGCTCTGATCTCTCCTCTCTCTTTTTCTTTTCGCACTTTCATGTAACAAATGTGTATATTAACATCTCCTCCAAACTTACAACCGAAAAAGATAAACGAATTAACTGCTAGCATTAGGTGTCGTTGATGTGCTGAGAAATTTGGCCATGACAAAGTCAGGCGAAGGGGCGTTAGCCTTGAACTGAGCAGCATCATCCTTCTCCTCTGCCGCTTTGTTCCCATCAGTGCCCTGCTTCCTGTTGTCCTTAAGAGTCGACAAAACCTCGGCAATTGAGGGTCTAATATCCTTCGCACTCTTCAAGCACTGGGACCCCAACCCTGCAACAGCTGTAATCATCTTTCTAATATCACAGTTCGACTTGAACCCAAGATGAGGGTCAATGAGCTCGTGAAGTGCGTGGTTGTATAATTTTTGTTGATTGCCACGGTTGTTGATAGGTTGATCTCGTGCCCGTGCCTTGTGATGTCAACTCATGGCGTAACATCATAGTCTAAAAGTATGTTCAACGCGATTCAGCCAACCTTCCACATCATCTTCTCAAGTGAACTTTGGGAATCCAATCTTTCCCATTCTGGAGGGCTTGCAGTAGGAGGATCCTGAGCCACCACCTTCATCCACTTGCCCGTCAACTTCCTTCATACCACTAGAAGTTTTCTATTACTCAATTGCTACACTCCCATCTCAATGATCAACTCCTAGAGTTCATCAAGTTGCCCTCGCATCTCCAAGAACTGACCGCGAATGTCTGATAGTAACCTCTTGAATACGATTTTCGACCACAGTCACTGGGATCGCTCACTCTAGTACCAAATGTCACATGCTAAACTCGAAGTCATAATATTTAGAAGAACAAAACAGGAACTTAGCATTGAAGAGAGAGAAGAAGATGATGATGATGAGATTGAGAGAATATAGAGAAATGGGAGAAGAAGATCAAAGCGACATTTAAAACGCATTAACTACGCGCACAATAAAACAGTACATCCTCTGTTTCTGCTAACGTGAAACAGGATGCTACTAGCGCTTTTAGGGATTAAATTGTTATCACACATAAGTCCCTTAACTTACAATCTACTACAATTCCATTATATAATATTTACAAAGTGACTCTAGAACGTTTACACTGACGACACAAATCTATTGCAAAGGTACAGAATCGATGAACTATATATATTGACCATCATGCTCGTTTTTGTTTGAATTAATTCAACTATTCACAACATCAACTGTCCTGATCGGCTCAATAAAATGTTTGCACATCGATTTGGTACCAAAATCAGGTTTAGTGCTGAAGAAGAGAAAGGTGCGCCCGGCTTCCACCCAATTTCCTTTCCCAATGGAAGGACACACAGCCGAAGAAATTCTAAGCTCCCTATGGGTGGATCATATGAGGGAGGAGGAAGCCATGGGCAGTGAAGTAGATCCAGTTGCCCCCGAGATTTCTTCGCACGTAATGATCGTCATGCTTCCAAAAGCTCTCTTCGCACATCTTTCGTTTGTTCTCCTCCTTCTTCTTCTCCTTCTCCTTTATCTCATGGCCAGCGGAATCCTACACACTCGGAGATAATTATCAGTATATCCAGTGTAGCCTTCCCATCTTATGTGGACCGATACCCACAATAAACATCACGTATCCATTCTGCGGTAACGGTAGGGGGTGGACACTGTGATATTGATGGCTTTGAACTCAGTTGTCAGGATGATGAGAATGCTTTCATGGATTTCGAAGAGTAAAGCTTCAGAGTTCTGGAAATTGATTGGATGAATCACAAGATGACTGTGGCAAGGGATGATGTCTGGAGCGGACCGTGCCTGGAAGATCAAATCCTGAACGCAACCATGAATAACAACACTCTCTTCGATTACGCAATGGGCGTCAAGAACTTAAGCATATTCTATTGCCCACAATCTTGATCTATTTACTTCAAGGGGTAGGACTCCGTGTCCCTCGGAAGGTCTTCCCGGCAGAACAGCTCTTTTCGTAGAAGATGATGTCGTGGGTCTTGTGATTCAAGAATATCCTGAGCTCAATCATTGTAGTATGATCATGGTTCCTGTGCTTCAACGGGCTATCAACGATCCCACAGTAGGACGGCTCGCTGATTGGAGGGAAGTCTTGCGTGGAGGGCTCGAGCTGGCATTATAGAGAAGACACCACCATGTGCTCGGGACGGGAATCATCCCGAGGTATCTGTGGAACTAACTTGTTTTCTCCACAAAATTTCACTTGTTATTGCTCCGACAAACCTTTTCCTTTTAGCTGCATCCGTCGTGGTATGCCTATTGCTCCCAATTTCTGCATATTCCATGAAATTTCAGTCAAGAATCTACGTCGGTAGCTTCCCTCTGTTCAGTTAGTCTCTTATTAATCCTTGTAATGGTACCACAATTCATGGATCTTTAAGAAAAGCCAACTGCAGCGCTAAGGGCACCCACCAGCTAATAAATTCTATGAAATTTAATTTATTATTGTCGATCAGCTGACTGATCTAAAACATTTAAGTAGAATTATTGATTTCTCCTAAATATCTATATTGTCCCTTTTCTTTTCTGAATAAATATCTAAAATTTCCAGTTCAGCCGTTTCCGTCAACCCTTCAACCTGGAAAGCCTTCCGTTGACTGAAATGATGTGAGTGGGTCCGCCAGTAATTTGCCCGACCTTCACGTTTTTCAGTATCTCTTTTATATTCCAGAGTTAAAAAAATATATTAAATATATATATAAATATCTCTCAATAAAATTTAAATTTATAATATTTTAATTATTAAGTAAATATTAATATTATTATATTAAATCTTGTTTCATTTATATAAAATTAGAATTCACATATCATAAATAATTTATGATATAATAAGGGCTCGTATGAAAGTAGGAAAAATTCACACGATAGACTTGTAGGCAGATATAAATTGGAGTTGCTTTTATAAAGTCTAGCAAATCTGACATTCCAAAAGAAGAGCTCAGAAGTGTGATTTATTTTATTGGTTTTCCCTGTAAAGCATCTTTTGCACTTTATGGTTTTGTAATAATTGAAGTTTGAGTAATATGGGTGAAAATATTTTTAAAAAATATAAAAATTTTAAATTAATAATGGAGATAATCAACTATATTGTCTACGAGAGCGATAACCTACTCATTAGCTAATAATAAGTATGAAAAGTTTAAAATTCGAAAATCTCGAAAGTTGATATTTAAGGATTAATAGTAAACTCCATACTGTATAATACATTGTCCAATTAATTAGTTGGTTGATATGGTACTAAACACCATCGATATAGAAAAAAGAGATATTCAACTATATTATAATTTCATTATTTCATTTATATTTTTTATTATAGAATCATATTTTTTTCATGTAGTAACATTGACTATAAAATCAATCGAAAATTTTCACGGTTCAAGATGCTGAACATAAAGGGAAAGGCAAGACACATCCTCTGCATATGCAAGAAAGTTCCTCTTGAGAATCTCCAGATCATGGCAGGATCAGGCCTCAAGCCCCTTCTCAACTTCCTCATCTTCCTCGCTTCTGCAATGAGCATTATTATGCTATCATACCAAAAAAATTTTGTCGCCCTGCTTAAATTGAAAAAAATATCAGAACATATTTTTGATTGAATAATTCAAGACATTACATGCCCCGATCGGCTCAATGAACAGTTAGGACTCGGGACACTCTGTAGGTCCCTCTTGTTTATTGGCTTCCAATCGATTTTCTTTCCCTGTGAAAGGGACATAAAGCCCAGAAAATTCTAACCTCCCTGAGGATGGATCATGGGACGGATGGAGAGGAAAACGAGTGAGGGGCAGTTAAGT
Source organism: Sonneratia caseolaris (assembly GCA_900006705.1). NCBI lineage: Eukaryota > Viridiplantae > Streptophyta > Magnoliopsida > Myrtales > Lythraceae > Sonneratia > Sonneratia caseolaris. The sequence continues at coordinate 2,322,801 of CXYZ01010808.1, forward strand.
AAATCCAGCTTCTACCACTTTTCTATCTAAACTTGTCCTGCTCTGTTGTACATCGAAGAACTCTCGCACATGGGACAATTTTCTTGGTCAAAATCAACGGTCGAGCGTTTACTTTAAAAAAAAAAAAACTGAGGAGGAAGAGGGCTTGATTGGGATGCCAAGATGATGAGTATGCTGTCATGGATTTCAATGACCAGAGGAACAGAGTTCTAGAAATTGATTGGACTGATTACATGATAACTCTGTCAAGGGAATAAGGTGAACTCATTCTGGAGAGCTCCCTATGTTCTTAATATCATCTTGAGGCCCTCAATATCACTCTTTCCATCCAACCTTCTCATCCTCTCCCAGCGATTCTTCTTCCCATAGTCCTTGTGGAATGAGTCCTCCTCAGGCTCAACGTTCCTTCATCCCATGTTCCCTCCTCGTCCCGATGGTCATCGCCAGTTCTTTAGTGCAACTCCTGGGATTCGGATTGGCTGTCGATGAAAGCTTCGCGAATTGCGGGAATGTTACTTGCGGGAACATGAATGTCACTTAACTTCTGTGGATAGCCGGCAGAGAAGATTATTGCGGGCATCCGAGTTATGAGCTTGAATGTCAAGAAGATAATCTCGTGGCAACCATACTGTCCCACAAGTATCGAGTGCTCGACATGGTTTGGGAGAAGCAGAGTTTGATCATTGTGAGGATTGATTTATTGGAGAATACATGTGCTCAAGAACAGGGTGGCTTTGTATTGGATCACTCTCTCTTCAACTACACCGCCGGTGATTTAAATGCCACTGTATTCTACAATTGCAGCTCGCAATCTTTGCCTGGTTATTACAACTTCAATTGTTCCATGGGCAATGACCGTCAAGCTAACCTCTTGGGAACTTCTTCGAAGACTTCTTTGGATTATCCGAATGATTATGGACAACCTGCTTGCAGCGGCAACATGACTGTCCCTGTCCTGAAATCATCGGTTCTGGATCTCCTGAGTGGTGCAACAACTGATGTAGGTCAAGTCCTGCAAGATGGGTTCGAGGTTAGATGGACTCTTGACGTGAAAGAATGTAGAACCTGCATTAGTTCTGGGGGAAGATGTGGAACTAACACAACAATTGAGAAATTCAATTGCTTTTGCCCCAATGGAACTTATGAACTCGCGTGTCCCGTGTTAACACCGGGTATCATTCCTGCCTACGATCAGGCTCCCGCTCCTGAAGGTCCATCAAGTACGTTTCATCTTTTAACTTTCCGCCCGTAATCTTTACTGTTTCAAAAAGACTTTACTGGAGCATGAGAGACAATTACTAGATATCTCATACAATTACCTTTCAACTAACTTCTGGGGTAGCTTCCCTCTGTTCATTTAGTCTCTTATTAATCCTTGTAATGGTACCACAATTCATGGATCTTTAAGAAAAGCCAACTGCAGCGCTAAGGGCACCCACCAGCTAATAAATTCTATGAAATTTAATTTATTATTTAGTCTATCAGCTGACTGATCTGAAACATTTAAGTAAAATTATTGATTTCTCCTAAATATCTATATTGTCCCTTTTCTTTTCTGAATAAATATCTAAAATTTCCGGTTCAGCCGTTTCCGCCTACCCTTCCACGGGGGAGAGCCTTACGTTGACTGAAATAATGTGAGTGGGTGCCAAGTCGTTCGGCTGACCTTCACGTTTTTCAATATCTCTTTTTTTTTTTACATTATGAAATCTATGCTAATAAAAATAAAATATATAAAAAATTATATAATAAGAATTTAATATATAATTTTTTAATTATTTAATAAAAATAATATTATTATATTCTACCCTTTCTCTCCTATTAAATAAGTCTAGATCTACGCATGCCAGAACTAATTTAGTAGGGGGTTCCTACCAAAAAACAAATTAGTAAGGGTTTGTATGAAAGTACGATATAATTCACCAGCGAGAACTTTAGGCAGATATGCTCAGAAGTTTGATTTATTTTTCTGCTTTTCCCTATGAAGTACCTTTTGCAATTCATTGAAACGTTATCAATTTGCCATAGTTGAAGTGTTTCAGTCGGAAGGATGAACATATTCATAAAAAGTGGCATCGAACCTAAAAATTTTAAACTAATAGATTAGATGTCTAACTCTATTATATTTTATATATATATATTTTTATAGAATCATATTTTTTTTTCTGTAATAACATGAACGACACTTATATATTGTCTGCTTTCAAAAATCTACTATTGATAATTGATCATGAGTTCCATATTAGGGTTGGAATAATTGACCGCGAGAACCAACAATTGAGTGGAAATCTCAATACGGATGCGAAAATTTTCTTCCAAACTCGGTGGGGGGGCAAGATGCGGGCCCAACATTAAGCTACTTTAAATACTATGTTAATTTCCCATTAGCCTTATAGGAGGTAGAACTTACGTCCATTAGTGTCAAACCCTCTTATACTCCCAGGACTTTCATTCCCTCTCCTTTTTGAACGTGAGATCGTGTCTCATTCAACAACCTCAACTTCCCTGAAATATTGATTTCTGGGCAGTTGCACTACGCCATCGCTTTGTTTGTTAGCTAGGAAACCCTTGGCTGCTTATGTACTGGTTGGGATAAGTAAGTCATAGAGCAATCTAATAAGCTCCGTCTCACATAGGAGCATCAACCAATCTAATTGTCAAAACGACCCAACCGAACCAGCATCGCTGACTCCTACCTCATTATCTAGACTCGTTATCTGAAATTTAACCCATTGCATCCAACTTCTAACCAACCCGCTTGCCTTTCTGCTGGAAGAAAGACTGATACTCCTGTCAAAATAGGTAATTTCTTGCCATCCTAATTACTAAATTATGATTTCTCAATTTCTGTTTACTAATGTCATATTCTAAATTATCGTTTTTATATCATCGGCCTAACAATTTAGAAGTTATAGATTTGATTTTTATTAAGAGCCTTCTCATACCCCTTTATTCCTCACTTCTGCTATTCTATTCTAAATTCATGAATCATTATATAATAAAAAAAATCATCGCCTTTGCAGAAACAGCTATTGGTGTAGCCATTGGTAGCATGTCAATATTTGTGCCTGTCATCCTTTATCAGGGCAAAAAGCTGTGGCTGGTTCTCTTCAGGGGACACATGAGTGATCAAGACGTTGAGAACTTCATCAAGCAACATGGATCCCTAGCTCCAAAAAGATTCAACTAATCACATGTCAAGAGAGTGACCAATTCCTTCAGTAGGAAGCTTGGCCGGGGAGGTTTTGGTGCTGTTTACAGTGGGAAGCTGCCTGACGGCACTCTTGCGGCAGTTAAAGTCTTGAATGCATCCAAAGGAAACGGAGAAGAGTTCACCGATGAGGTGGCAAGCATTAGTAGGACATCGCACATCAACATCATCACCCTTCTGGGCTTCTGCTATGAGGGTGACAAGCGAGCTATGATCTATGACTTCATGTCTGACGGGTTCCTTGACAAGTTTATACATGATGAAACCGCCTTGAGGAAACGCGTCATTTTGGCATGGGGCAAGCTGTACCAAATCGCAATGGGAATAGCGAGAGGGCTTGAGTACCTTCAGAGAGTGTGCGGCACGAGGATTCTGCACTTTGACGTAAAGCCTCAAAACATAATATGGGACGATAAATTATGCCAAAAAATGACTTGACTTTGGGCTGTCCAGTTTATGCCTGAAGAGAGAGAGAGTATTGTGCCGATGCTGGTCGCTCGAGGTACTGTCGGATATATCACTCCAGAAGTGGTCAGCAGAAACTTCGGAGAGGTTTCACACAAATCTGACGTCTACAGCTATGGAATGATGTTTCAAGAGATGGTTGAGGGGAGAGATAGGAACTTAAATGAAGCAGATCGGAGCAGTGAGGCGTACTTTCATGATCAGGTTTACAAGGTTAAAGAGGATGGGTATGATCAAGGTCTATGCGGTGAGATAATGGAAGGGGACAAGCAAACTGCGAGAAAGATCGCGTTGGTGGGTCTTTGGTGCATACAGACAGACACGAAACAGAGACCGTCAATGGGAAGGGTGATAGAGATGTTAGAAGGAAGCATAGAAGCTCTGCCAATCCCTCCGAAGCCTTTCTTGTTCTCTCCCTCAAAAGCACCAATAGATTCGTTATCCATCTCAGCGTCAATGTAAAAGTGTATTTTCTAAGATAATTGTTCTTTGTCCGCCTTGCTTGCACAATTGATCTGTCATGTAGAGGGTAGGAGCCTGGGTATTGTAAAATAAAGCATCAGTATAATGTAACAATATACACACATTCTGAAACCAGACAAGAAGCTTCGGTTGTTGTACTAAAAAACGAAGATATAGGAGACCCATTTTCAATGCTGAAAGGCAGTGGGACAGCCAATTCTCTGTCGATGTAAAGACAATGTTCTGGTATTATGTTGAGGGTCACAGGAGAGTAGAGAGGGGGGTTGGAGGGTGTGGGTGGTGGCGCGGGCGGCAGGTAAGAGTGTGATTCTCAGCTTCTCTTCTCTGCATTGGAGAAGCTCCCCAATGGAACCTCGCATTGATCCTGTTGAACTTCCTGGTATCATTCAACACCTCATATTCAAGGACTCCTCCATTCTTGTCTTAGATTTTCACCCAATAGAAATTTCACAAATGCCAAATATGAACTTAAATGCAAAAAATGCGAAAGCAGCCTAGTACAAAGTAGTGAACATTCATTTATTCAAGAAAGATAGCGCCATTCAAACAACATTCAGTTTGACCACGAACCTCCAGTATACAAGCTGCAAAAAGGGAATCTCTTTGAGATTTATTTTGATGAGGAATATAATTTATACATTGTCCAAGTAATATACTTCAGGTTGCAAAACGAATAACAGGTAACTGTTACTGAGTATTACATGTAATATGCAGCTCGAGAGTAACTGATATCGAGAGCACTCTCCATCTTTGCTTATCTGGTATAGACAGTAAAGGCAGACTTCAAGGGCAAAAATAATTTATGAAGATTTCAATGAGGAACAATTCAATTGTAAAAATATTGGTAAATTTTCATGGTTTAGGATTAATACATAAAGGAAAAGCAAGACATATCCTCGGCAATGCTAGAAAATTCCTTTGAGAATCTCCTACTAGTGGCAGGATCAGGCTCCAATCGCCTCTTTAACTTCCTCATCCTCCTCAGCTCTGTACTATTCATATGCTTGATGGCGACAGCAAGAACAGATTCTTTCCCCCCTGATCTGATGCACAAGGCAACGGCATTCCCATTATCTGTCAATGATGGCACCATCACCACCAAATCAGTTTCAAAAACTTAGACAAAAGGACTCAAGGTCAAGAACTTCCCAACCCATTGAAATTCAAGTGTTTAATAATCGGAAAAGATGTATGTTCCAATAAAAAAGGACAGCAATTTTCATATATTTTAATCGATGAGGGCAAGAAAATTGCAAGGAAGATGGCATTAGGGGGTGTACGGTGCATACAACCATACACAGAAACAGAGACCATCTAAGGGGAGAGTGATGGATTCCTTATCTGCCTCACTGTCAATGTAGAAGGGTATTTCCTGAGATAATCATTCTTTATCTGGCAGTTTGATATTTGGTCCTAAAGAGCATAAGAGCTTGAGTTTTGAAAAATTACACGCTTCGGTGGATGGAATCAATATACATATATCGAAAGGTAATGAAAACTTAGCACATCATATTTCAAAATCTTACTGAACCAATATTGGACATTATCGACTCCAAATTCCTACCAGGCACTTGTATCAGTACGCACAACGACACAATACTAAAGCCAAGTGAAGATTCTATTTTTCATATTTTAGTGCAGCCCAGAGGCCTGCATTCGTATGACTAGAATTTCCAGATACGCTTTTTGGCTAGTAGCGCAGCCCCTCATCTACCATCCACTGGAGTCCCGATTCAATCTAACAAACCAAAAAATCTATAGGTAAAAAGGCAAAACAGGAAATGGGAGCAGTGCAAGCAAGCAAACTGACGATTTTGTATCAATAGTTTGAAGTATCTTGCGCAGTTATTTATTCCATTAAATACGGTCCATCTTCCTTTCTCGGCTTCACCTTCAAGGCATCCTCCTCCAATATTCCTCTGTCTCATGTACGTTCTAAAGATACTGAAGTTATCTGATCAATATCCTCGGTTTAGTGCTGCAACAGGGAGACCCACTTTAATCAATGTGTCTGATTTTGTCCGCAACTCGTGTGCGGTGAGCCAGCAAGGAAGTATGTGTTGGGCTAGGGGCCAGCAAATAAGGTGGCACGTGCAACTTCTAATCAAGGGTTTCAATAGAGCACTTTCGCATAATCTCATCGAAATCATGTAATCTACGTACATCCACCCAAGCAAGACAATGAATATATTACTCAGATCAATAAGTAAGCGATCAAATGCTGCCTGTATTGAGGTGTAGAAGCAAGAACTATGAGTATCCGGTTCATAGCTGATCAGAAAATATAGATATGTACGAGTGGAACAGAGAAATGGCTTCATCATCAGGAAAACTCATGAACTGTTATCCTACATTAGCATATACTTCAATACAAGACCCAGTCAATTTGTGTTAGGACGAAAGGTTCAAAGGGTTTTATGAGGAATATATAATCCATCATTCTTGATGCATTGCGATGTTTAATACTTTTAATGATTTTTTTGACCCAATGTTGCAGTTAGTTTAAATGTTAATCCTTTGATAAATGAAATTTGATATAATATTATTATTCACTTAATAATTTAAAATTTATAAATTTAATTATTATTATATAATTTCTTATATTTCTTTATTTTTTATTTTTTATTTTATTTTAATCTTATAAATTTCTTATATAATAAAAAACTAACATTTGACCAACCAAGTAGATCCGCAGATTGCAAGGAGGAGCACCCAGATATGTAAAGGATTGTACAAAGAAGTGCAAAATTATTTATATATAACTGTTCATTATATTGAATGTAGTTGTCTTTCTGGATGTGATGGCTTCTGCTGATGTAAATTTTGACTGTTTCAATCCTCGGAACAACTCATTTATCCAGAAAGCGAGGGAAAAGACAAAATGACTGACGTACGACAACTCCACATGGAGTTTGTCAACTGAAAAAGTCGACGGTGAATCGCATGACGAAAAAAAAAATCAATGGAAAGTTTTCATGGTTCACGATGCAGAACATAAAGGGAAAGGCAAGACATATCCTCTGCATATGCAAGAAAGTTCCTCTTGAGAATCTCCAGATCAAGGCAGGATCAGGCGTCAAGCCCCTTCTCAACTTCTTCATCCTCCTCGCTTCATGGTGTCAAAATTCTGAACCAGTCAAATATGAGGAGTAAGGATTGGATTAGTTTTTCCGTCTCCGTATGTAAACGCGGGCTGCTTGTTCCGGATCAGCTACTCTTAGTTATATGCACAACATATTTTTGTCAGCCCACCTTAATAAAGAGTCAAACCAATCTCACCCCGTGGACGTGATAGAGTAGTTCGACACTCATCATACAAATAGAAGGATTCGAGTTCGAATTCCATCTATGACGGGGAGCTCTTAACCCCTTAAATGAGCCGACTAGGAACGATCCGGATTAGTCAACTGAATAAAATTCAACTAAATACCGGTAGTTTATACAAAAAAAAATAAAACAATCTTATTTCCTGACCCCATATAAAACAAGACAGTCCCCAAAATTGAATTGGGCTCCCTCTGTCTCTCCCCCCCTAGTTTCACAAGCTTATCTCAAAACAATGACCGAAGACCCTCGCCTCCGTTTCCTCCTCATCCTGTTCTGCACCTTTTTCCTCTGCTTCCAAGGCGTCGAGTCCAGCTTCCCCTCCTACTGTTCCGATGCTGTCTGCAATGGCGTACTCATCAGCTACCCCTTCTGGAAGATCGACGATGGCGCCACCACCACCGACGGCAGGTCCACCTCCAGTTTTAGCTGCGGCTACCGGGGGTTCGGCCTCAGCTGTCCCTCCAACGACACTGACCCAGTCCTCGCCCTTCCCTTAGATAGCTACTACGTCAAGCAAATCAATTACTCATCCCACAGCGTCACCCTCGTCGACATCGACGTGGTGGGGAAGAGCTGCCCAAGGGCGAAGCACAACTTGACTATAGACACTCTCCCGCTCAACTACAACCCGGCTGACAAGAACATCACCTTCCTCTACAACTGCAGCATCGGCACGGGCTACGACCTGCCGCCGGTCGGCCCAATCCCCTGCTTGGGGGAGTACAAGAATAAGGCATCGTATGCGGCCCTGGAGGGGACACCAGCGGCGGAGTACAGCTGGGCGGGGCGATGCGATGAGGTTGTGGTGGCGACTGTTCAGGAGACGGAGGTGTCGGAGTCAGACCTGATCGACAAGTTTGCCGGAGCGATGAACACGGGGTTCGTTCTCGACTGGAGCACAGAGAAAGACTGCGGTGCCTGCGAGTTCACACATGGGCGGTGCGGCTTCAATAACCGGACCAACGAGATCCTCTGCTTCTGCGATGACGGGAGCATCCATGTCAATGGCAGCAACACGTATTGCAACGGTACGGAAACCGATGAACTCAAAATTTTTCGTTGCCCCTGCTTAAATTGAAAAAATGTCAGAGCATCTTTTTGTTTGAATAATTCAAGACATTACATGTCCCGATTAACTCAATTTACAGTTAGGACACGGAAATTGTGTAGATCCCTCTTGTTTATTGGCTTCCCCTTGATTTTCTTTCCCTGTGAAGGGAAAATGGAGCCCAGGAAACTCCGACCTCCCTGAGGTTGGATCATGGTAAGGATGGAGAGGAAAACGAGTCAGGGGCATTTAAGTAAATCCAGTTGCTGCCACTTTTCTCTCTAAACTCATCTTGCCCCGTTGTACATCGAAGATCGAGCACATGGGATAATTTTCTTGGTCAAAATCAACGGTCGAGCGTTTACTCAAAAAAAAGAAAGAGATACATGTATAATAATAATAATAATAATAATATACCAACAACCGTTTTATTGATCCAATTCAATAACTTTCTTTCTTTGAAAGTAGATATCAATTATGAGAATATTTTAAAAAAATTTATTTATTATATTTATATACACATTATTAAAAATTTATTAAATTTTTAGATATTACACAATGGTAAGTTAAATATAATATTTTTATACAGGCATATATAGAGTACTAAAAGTGAAAAGAAACTTGGCCATAGAAGCGGTGAAAATTCAGAATGACAGCATGCAAAGAAAGATAAATCTCCTCTTTCAAGGTCTAGGACACACATTCTATTATCACTAGGTACAATCTCTTAAATCACGCTGCCTCACCACTCCAAACCTCTCCAGTCTCTATACTTCTTCAAATGGCAGCCACACGCGTCCGAACGCTCTCCCTGTTCTTTGTCTTCTCCTTCTCCATCTCGTGGGCAGCGGAATCCTATATATCCGAGGATGATCCTCAGTATACCAACTGCAGCCTTCCCGTCACTTGTGGACCGCTACCCACAATAAACGTCACATATCCTTTCTGGGGGAACGGTAGGGCTAGGTATTGTGGTGTCGAGGGCTTTCAACTGGGATGCCAAGATGATGATTATGCTTTCATGGATTTCAATCACCGGAGGTACAGAGGTACAGAATTCTGAAAATTTGGCGGACCAATCGCCTGATGACTGTGGCAAGGGATGATCTCTGGAAAGATCCGTGCATCCAAGATCGATTCCTGAACACAACCATGGATAACAACGTTCTCTTCGATTACACCAAAGGTGTCAAGAACGTAAGCATATTCTACTGCCGCAAAGCCATTCCCAATCTAAATCTGTCAAGATCACTTGATGTTATTTCATGTGACTTGGAAGGTTATCCCGGCAGAACAGTTCACCTCATTGAAGATGAGGCCATGGGTCACGTGCCTAAAGACCATCCTGGGCTGAATCTCTGTATCTTAGGCAAGGTTCCTGTACTTCAAAGTGCCCTCAATGAGAAGGCATTTGGAGGACAGGCTGATTTTTGGGAAGTCTTGAAGATAGGGTTCGTGTTGAAATATTCAGTAGACCAGGTCTGCTCGGGATGTGTATCATCTGGCAGGATCTGTGGAACTAACTCGTCTTCTCCACAAAATTTCACGTGCTATTGCCCTGACAAACCTCATTCCTCTATCTGCATCTCTCCTGGTATGCCTAATGCTCGCAATCCCGTTGTGGATATTCCACGAAATTTCAGCAAACTATCCACAGCAGTAGTTTCCCACAGTTTAGTTAACCTCTTGTTAATCCTCGCAATAGTACCATATATAGGTCATTGATCCGTAAGAAAAGCTAAGTGAAGAGCTAAGGGTGCCCAGCTATTAAATTCTATGAAATTTAGTTTTATTATAATCCATCAGTTGACCGATTAAAACAGTTAATCAGAATTATTAGTTTCTCCTAATTATATTTCCTTTAAGTTTTCTAGTTTTAAGCGGTTTGCGTCAACCTTTCCGCCTTGGAAAGTCTTCCGTTGACCGAAGCACCAGGGAAGGTGCTGAGAAAGCTGGTTAATCTGGCTCTCCCAGTTGTTTTATTTTGATTTTCTTTGCCCGAGTTTCACGTTTTTGTATATTTCAATGGGGGAGAAGCCGAGGAATCCCCCTCTTTGTTTTTTTGTTTCTTTGCTTTTCAGAGCAGTGTTATTAATTACTAAACGGCCTTGCTTGGAAGATTACACGAGAGCATAACCCGAAAAAAGTGCTGTGCCCAACTTTTCAACGGAAATCTAACACGATATCCTGCATCCAATTCGGAAATGTTCTTGATGCTTGCACCTCAATTTGACTGAGTCAGCAGTTTGTTTCACATTCTTGTTTTCAATTGTTCAACTGGGAGAAAGTCTTCCATGGAGTCGTCATACCTCGTCAACACTTGCTAAGTGGTACAGCAGTCCAATACAAAGGGCGACATGTGGTAAAAGAGACTTGTCGACACATTCACGGCAGGCAGTAAATAGTTTCCATGCTGAATCCCTCCGTGTCTCCCTTCCACCTCTGCCTCTCTTTTTGACCCAGATCCCATCCGCCTCATGATTTCTCTACTGCCTCCACCTTTCTCCACCAAACTCTAAATGGGTTTTTTTCCTTTTGACATGCGGTTGTGTTGAATCTCTTCTCCATCACTGCACCCTCAAGTTCTTGACCACATTAGAAGAAATCCATAGGGGTGGAATCAATGTTAGCATGAGAACTCGCTTGAAACTTGTTCCTTGCTCTCTGATGCTTCAAATTCGTCTTAGTGCAGCGATGCTCTCAACTCTCAGATTTTTTTTTTAATTTTCATCAGCCAAAAAAGAGAGAGATTTCTACATTTTGATTGGCAAAGTCGGGGAAAAGAAAGAGAGGTTATGTTTTGCGCAAATGGTGAAAGAAGAAAAAGAAATAAACAGAGGAATGAGAGAGAAAGGGACCGACTCATCATGTCTTTTCGTCTTCGTTTTTGAGAGTAAACGCCAGTTAATTTAAAACGCTGCCGTTATTGCTGACAAGGCTGTTTTACCAGATGTCGTCTTTCCATTGGATTGTCATATCACCTGACAAGAGTGACATGGTGTAATCGCTCCATGGAGGGCTTCCTCGTTTAACTTACAAAGCTTCAATAGTATCTTCTTTTATTTGATCTTCCAAAGTTCTTTCCCTTTTTGAATAAAAATATTCTTATTTAGAAATCTTGTTCAGTCATCACTGTAAAGGGTCTTCTCCGATCCATTGAATTGTTCCCACGCCAATTTTGGCGGACCGTGCTCCCACATGCTTAGAGGCCAATCTGTTTAATATAAAAATTTAACCTGCCAAATAAAATTCCCTTCCTTCTTTTATTCTCATAATTTTCCTTCTAATTTAGAGGCATTTTTTTCACATACTAACATGACCAATACTTACCCAACCTGCTCTCACGAATTCCATATTCGGTTCCAATAGTTGACCACTGGGCATCAACAACCTACCACAAATCTTAACATGAATGGAATTTTTTTTCTTCTAAACTCGTATGATAAGATGTGAGCCCAACTTTAACCTACTCTTGTACTATGCCAGATTTCTACTAACCCTATGAGACACAACACTCACCTCGAATAATGTCCAATTCTCTTAATACTTACGGGATTTTCATTCCCCTTTTAAACATATGAGATTGCACTCTCAAAAATCTCAGCTTCCCTGAAATTTTGATTTCTGGGCAGGAGCACTGCCTCATCCCATCGCCAAGTGATTCCTATCTCATTATCTAGGCTCGCTATCGGAAATTTAAGACATGGATTCTTATTTGCACCAAAAATCTGATTTGCTTGCCTTTCTGCAGGTAGAAGAAGCAATGTCTCTCTTAAAATAGGTAATATCTTGCAATCTAACTATTGAACAATGATGATTCCATTTCATAATTTTTAATAGATGCTGGATCAGGTATTGGTGTAGCCACTGGTGGAATATCACTTTTCGTGATTGTCATCCTTTATTACATTCACAAAAGGCTGAGGCTGGGGTTCTTCAAGGGACCGAAGAGTGCTGGAGACATTGAGAACCTCATCAAGCAACACGGATCCTTAGCTCCAAAAAGATTCAGCTATTCACAGGTCAAGAGCATGACAGGTTCCTTCAGTAGCAAGCTCGGTCAGGGAGGTTTCGGCAGTGTTTACAAAGGTAAGCTGCCTGATGGCACTCTTGTGGCAGTCAAACTCTTGAATGCCTCCAAAGGAAACGGAGAAGAGTTCATCAATGAGGTGGCGAGCATTAGCAGGACATCCCACATCAACATCGTCACCCTTTTGGGCTTCTGCTATGAGGGTTGCAAGCGAGCTTTGATCTATGAATTCATGTCTAACGGGTCCCTTGACAAGTTTATACATGATGAAAATGCCTTGAGGAATGGCACCATTTTGGCATGGGACACGTTGTTCCAAATTGCAGTGGGAATAGCAAGAGGGCTCGAGTACCTTCATAGGGGGTGCAACACCAGGATTTTGCACTTTGATATAAAGCCCCAAAACATACTTTTAGACCACAAATTCTGCCCTAAAATATCTGACTTTGGGCTGTCTAAGTTTTGCCTCAAGAGAGAGAGTATTGTGTCGATGCTGGTTGCTCGAGGGACTATCGGATATATCGCTCCAGAAGTGTTCAGTAGAAACTTTGGAGAGGTTTCATACAAATCTGACATCTATAGCTACGGAATGATGCTTCTGGAGATGGTTGGGGGGAGAAATAAGAACTTAAATGGAGCAGATCGGAGTAGTGAGGTGTACTTTCACGATCAGGTTTATCAACTCATAGGGGAAGGGTATGATCAATGTCTATACAGTCAGTTAACCGAAGAAGACAAGCAAACTGTGAGAAAGATGGCACTGGTGGGTGTATGGTGCATACAAACGGACCCGAAACAGAGACCATCTATGGGAAGAGTGATAGAGATGTTAGAAGGAAGCATAGAAGCTCTGCCAATCCCTCCCAAGCCTTTCTTATTCTCTCCCACTAGAGCACCAATAGATTCTTTATCCGTCTCCTTCTCAATGTAGCAGGGTACTTTTTCCAGTGTTAATCCTTCTCAGTTAAGCAGTTGTTTGGTCCTGTAAAGTGTGGAAACCCTCGCTTCGCAAAATAAAGCTTCATTGGGGTGTACCAATACAACACAAGTTGAATCCAAGTGAGAAATTACGCTACTTGTATTTAAAAATCTTATTGAACAAATATCAGAAGATCGAATTTCTACCCGGAAACTTATACGGATGCATTGTGGCAGCACCCATGGAGATACTCGTATCGATCTTCCCTGTCCTGTGGAACACGTCATTTTTCAAAAGACACCTATCCAATATTGGATTTTCATCTGACCATTTTCATAACTATTAAATACGAACCGAAAATTCCATTACAAATGCAAGCTCATACTGGTTATAAAGTAATGAAAATTAACTCATTGAGGTGTATTTGGATGAGGAATGTAATTTGATATCATGTTCATGTCATATTCTTGGGGTTGCAAAAACTAATAAGAAGTGATCGTTACAGAGCTTTCCATGAACCATGCAGGTTGAGAGTGACTGAAAACAAGAGCAATATGTCATCTTTTGCTTATGTAGGATGGATAAGGTGAAGGTAAACATCAAGAGGCCGCCAAGGATTTCATTGTTTCTTTACTGAGACATAAGCTGATAAAATCTATCAAATCAATCAGAGGTAACTGAGTATTCACTTGAATCAATGTATAAGTGAGCAATCGATACTGTCTACATTGAAGGAGAGATGCACGAACAATCGTGCCTAATGAGCACCATTTGATAGCTGATCGGAAAAATTATTATTTAAACAAGTGCAACAAACAAATGGATTCACTCTAAGGAAACATCTCCAACTAGCATATTTATAATCAGAGCGAACTGTGTGGAGACATCGGAGCTTCAAAAATCAAAGCTTCATCAAAAGATATACCATCCTTCATACTATGTGGAGACATCAGAATCATCGAAAATATGATGGAAGAACAACACTAGAGGATGCTCTGATCTCTCCTTTGTCTCCTTTTCTTTTCGCACTTTCATGTAACTAACGTACATATTAACCTCTCCTCCAAACTTACAACCGAAAAAGATAAATGATCGAATTAACTGCTAGCATTAGGCGACGTTGACGTGCTGAGAAATTTGGCCATGACAGGGTCAGGCGAAGGGGGGTTAGCCTTCAACAGAGCAGCATCATCCTTCTCTTCTGCCGTTTTGTTCCCATCAGTGCCCTGCTTCCTGTCGTCCTTAAGAGTCGTCAAAACCTCGGCAATCGATAGTCTAATATCCTTCGCACTCTTCAAGCACTGGACCCCAACCCTGCAACAGCTGTTATCATCTTCCTAATACCACAATTCGAGTCGAACCCAAGATGACGGTCAATGAGCTCGTGAAGTGCGTGGTTGTGTAATTTTTGTTGATTGCCATGGTTGTTGATAGGTTGATCTCGTGCCCGTGCCTTGTGATGTCAATTGCTGGCGTACCATCACAGTCTAAAAGTATGTTCAACGCGATTTAGCCAACCTTCCACATCATCTTCTCAAGTAAACTTTGGGAATCCAATCTTTCCCATTTGGAGGTTTTGCAGTAGGAGGATCCTGAGCCACCACCTTCATCCACTCGCCTGTCAACTTCCTTCGTACCACTAGAAGCTTTCTATTACTCAATTGCTACACTACCATCTCAATGATTAACTCCTAGAGTTCATCAAGTTGCCCTCGCATCTCCAAGAACTGACTGCAAATGTCCGATAGTAGCCTCTTGAATAGACATTGACCATCACAACACGTTCAGCACAAAAAGAAAGAAGAAGAAAATCATAGAAAATTAGGATTTAGCAGGACCCTCTTAAACTAAAATCTAGAAAATGTGTATAATTTATACATGTAAAGGAATCCCAAACTCAATAATTAGAAAATAGCCTGTGCATCATGTTTGTGGGCTTCGTGGAAATGCCCATGGAAAAAAAGAACAGTACGGTCCGTGACTAATAATATTTCCAAACTTTTCTTTTCTTAAATTAAATAATAAGCGGAAGGAACGTGGGCGGCACACGTCTTCAAATATCTTACTGCAAATTGAGTAGTATGATAAATTTAATTTTTAGTGTATGTGATCATTAATTAAGTCTAATATCATCTCTTGCAAGTTTGTTTTTAATATTAACGAATACATCAATACAAAAGCTAATTTAGAATTCTTATTTTTCCAAAGATTAATTCTCCTATCTATGTTTGAAAATAGATACAAAGTGCAAACTCCAATATAGAGATATCATTTCATAAAGGGAAACGAAAAAGATAAAATAAAATCGTAATATTTTACAGTATTATCATCATAAACTTAAATTAGAATTTTAGGTACCACACAATCATTTTATTGCCTACAACCAAATAGAATAGCATTTGGGGACAGACTTCGCCAAAACATATTAGTGAATAAGTAAATTGCCAAATACTTCGAACCATAGTTTTTAAAACCGGACCGGGCCAGGAACCGGTCAATGTATGGGTTCATGGATTCCTGGTCAGACTGGGAGTTCAATGGGTTGAATCGCATGTTTAATAAATAATATTCCAATAAATTAATATAATATTATAATT
>CXYZ01010808.1:2342642-2364296 GCA_900006705.1 Sonneratia caseolaris
AAAATTATGAAAAATTTTATAATAATAATTAAATTTACAATTCTTTTATTATTAGCTGGAATGTAATTCCAAGCCATTTTTCTCAGTTTCCCACTATTTAGTTAACCTCTTATTAATCCACACAATACTACCATAATTCATTGATCCGTAAGAAAAGCTAACTGAAGCACTAAGGCTGCTCAGCCATTAAATTCTACTAAATTTATTTATTTTTTATAATCCATCAACTCAGCTGACTGATTAAAACAGTTAAGTAGAATTATTAATTTCTCCTAATTATGTTTCCTTTTAAGTTCTCTAGTTAAGCTGTTTGCGTCAACCCTTCCGTTGACCGAAACATTACGAGTGGGTCCCCAAGTGGTATTATTTTGATTTTGTTATTATTTTTTTGCCCGAGCTTCACGTTTGTCCTTAACCTTATGACCAAGTCAATATTCCAAAGGGGAAGGAGCCGAGAAATTCTGATGTACTTTCTGCCTTTTCCAATCAGTTTTAGCAAATGAACCCTTTTGATGGGAAGCATACAACTTTCCAATCAAAATTCTACACAGTTTCCACCGTGTCCGATTGAGAATATCCTGACGTTCACACCGTAGTCGATTGAGTCAACGGTTTCTTTCATCTTTTTATTTTTAATTATTTTAACTTGGGAAGGTAAGGACTCACTAGTATCCTCTTCTCTTATTTGATTTTGCAAGCTTCTTTGAATTTTTGAGTACAAATTCTTTTCCAAGTTTCTGTTCAACTAGCCTTATGATCATTCATTCTGTTCATGGAACAGACAAACACCAACCAAACATCGGACTTGACGATGGATAAGATTCTTTGAAGTGAGGGGCTCTTGGATTCTAATGCAGTTTAATAAACTAACCCTTGAGTTATAATCAAATCGTCTAATTATTTGAATTTCTCTCCTATCTGGATATGCTAGATGTCAACAGCTTTAGGGTTGGTAGGATTTTGGTTGGCCACCTTTGGTTTGGAAACTGTGGCTCTAAGATTAAATGGCTGATAAATTTTTCCAAATAAAAGCGGAACTATGTTGCGTTTCTATAGAAGATCATTGGGTTTAAGAATGCTGTCAATGTCAATTATTTTGTCTTGCACTGCACATATTATTCTTTTTCTTGGATGCGTCAGGAAAGATCATAGCTCTCGAACTGGACTAGCTAATACCCATAGGAAGCTTCAATCCTGCGATTCAGGAAATCGAAGTGCTCATCGACATTCAATCATCACGGGATATAAGGAATTGTAATAATGTCCTATAGCCGAGGGTTAGAACTGATAAATTTGCAGCGCTTGAGACGTGAGACCAATTGCAGAGAACTTTTGATGAGAAGCTTCATCTTCTATTCTTTCCACTTCCGCATCTTCATCTCCCTTCTCTCCCAGTGATATGTGCGAGCAATTCTAACCACCTTTCATTTGGCAGCTTCCACCGGGAACAGTTTTAAGTAAGACTATTGCATGAAATCCTGTCATTCAGTTTTACTTGTCAGGGAAAAAAAAGAGTCATTCAGTTTCTCTTCTGATGGAAGTTAATGTTATTAGGATCCGTTTCATAAATATGGGTCATGGCGTGTCTTTAAATGAGTTTTCTTTTCAATTAGAAAGTTGCCGAGACAGGTGGTTGTGAGTTATTAGATGCCTGCTTTTAGTTTCCCGAGTTTGTAATGTACATAAGCTTATCTAAGTACCACCGGCTTTTTTTCTAGTGGCCTGTCCACATTAGTTACTGGTGATATAAGGAAGCCGACTTGCAGAGTGATTACGGATTTTCTTGGTAGAAAGAAACGAATTATCTACTGATTTAATCTAATCTTCTTTTGTTCAACTATCTGTCATGTATTACTTGCAATTCATTGACACTTCATCATTCAATCATTGATGTTGCAGGTGGAAAGAACGTTGGCCTGAAAGTTGGAATAGGTACTGAACACTTTTGATTACCTCCGCCATTTCTACCATCCGTAGAAGCCTACATCAAATTTGTTTAATCTCTCTCTCTCTCTCTCTCTGCGTCCTTGATCCAGGTGTTGCATCAGGAGGAGGAGTGTTTCTCATACTCATAACAGTGTTCTTTTGTCATCGGTATCGCAACAGGAGAAAACCGGGTCACTCCTACACTGTTTCGAGAAGCTTTACCTCTGCATTCTCATCTAGGACGGATCTTGAGAAGAGTGATCTATACTATGGCCTGCCCATCTTCGACTACAATGAGCTTCAAGAAGCTACAAACAACTTCGACCCGCAGAAGGAACTTGGTGAGGGAGGCTTTGGCACTGTATTCCACGGTAAGGTGTCCTTTTGGCAGTTTTACTTCAATATTCGACGAAAGTCAGTTGGGATAATCGAAGGATTTGTCTTAAGTTTGATCTACTCATGCAGGAAAACTTCGAGATGGGCGTTCAGTTGCAGTGAAGCGCTTGTACGAGAACAATTACAAGAGGGTCGAGCAGTTCATGAATGAGGTTGAGATTTTGGCTCGACTGCGCCATCCAAACCTGGTCATCTTGTATGGGTGCACTTCTAGGCAGAGCCACCGTCTTCTCCTTGTGTACGAATATGTGCCTAATGGAACAGTCGCTGATCATCTTCATGGAGATCAAGCCAACCCCGGGTCCCTCCCATGGTCCACAAGATTGAACATTGCGATTGAGACCGCTAGCGCTCTGGTGTATCTCCATGCAAGTGATATTATCCACCGTGATGTGAAGACGAACAACATCCTCCTCGATGAGAATTTCTCTGTGAAGGTTGCGGATTTTGGGCTCTCACGCCTTTTTCCATTCAATGTCACGCACGTCTCAACTGCTCCACAGGGAACCCCGGGATACGTGGACCCAGAGTACCATCAGTGTTACCAGTTAACAGAGAAGAGCGACGTTTACAGCTTCGGGGTGGTTCTGATGGAATTGATATCCTCCTTGCCAGCAGTTGACATCACAAGGCACAGGCACGAGATCAACCTATCAACCATGGCGATCAACAAAATCCATAACCATGCACTTCACGAGCTCGTTGACCCTCATCTCGGGTTCGACTTGAACTGTGACACTAGAATGATGATAACAGCTGTTGCGGAGTTGGGGTTCCAGTGCTTGCAGAGTGCGAAGGATATGAGACCCTCGATGGCCGAGGTTCTGACAACTCTTAAGGACATAAGAAAGCAGGGCACTGATGGAAACAAGAAAGCAGAGGAGAAGGATGATGCTGCCCTGTTGAAGGCTATCCCCACTTCGCCTGACTCTGTCATGGCCAAATTTCTCAGCACGTCAACGACACCTAATGCTAGCGGTTAATTTGTATATCTTTTTCAGTTGTAAATTTGGAGGAGGGGTTAATATTTACATTAGTTACATGAAAGTGCGAAAGGAAAAAGAGAGAGGAGAGATCAGAGCATTCTCTAGTGCTGTTATTTTATCGTATTTTCGATGATGCTGAAGTCTCCACATAGTATGAAACATTTTGTATCTTTTGATAAAGCTTTTATTTTTGAGAAGCAGATGGGTAATACTGATGTCTCCATATTGTACGCTCTGATTATAAAATATAATAGTTAGAGATGTTTCCTCATTGTGAATCCATTTGTTTGTTGCCCTTGTACACGTAATAATTTTTCCAATCAGCCGTCAAATGATGCCCATTAGGCATATGATAATTCGTGCATCTCTCCCCCAATGTAGACAGTGCCAACCAATCCTTGTCAACTGATTACATAAATACTCAACTAACTCTGCTTGATTTTATGGATTTTATTAGCATATGCCTCCGTAAAGACACAACGAAATCCTTGGCAAATTGGCTTTGCCCTTATTCTAGATAAGTAGAAGATCGTAAATGCTTTTGATGTAATTCATTCTCAAGATGCATATTACATGGAACTGTTTGGAACCAGCATATTAGAGGTTCATAGTCAAAGTAGACATTGTTTGAATTCGACGATATTTCTTGGATGAATGCTCACTACTTTATAACTAGTCTGGGCTTTGCATTATCTGAATTTTAGTTCGTATTTGGTACTACGTTTATAATAATTAATTGGATGAACATCTAAAACCTGGATGGAGGAATCTTTGACAAATGAGCTGTTGCACTAAACTGGGACATTTTGACAAAGGCCTTGCAGCCAAAGCAGTTTAGCTTCTTGCTGGGCAAGATGGGAATGCATAACATCTATTCCCATCTTGAGGGGGAGTCTCACGTAGAAAAGAATGCAACAGAAGAAGTTCCTGCCAAAAGAGCTTAGTTAAGATTTAGTTAGGGATAGTTACAAAAACAGATTAGCTGCAGGGCAGAGTAGGAGGAGTTTAGTGTGTGGATCACATTTTCTATAAATAGTTGATCATGACTCTATTCTGTACATAAGAACAAAAATTTTCCTCTTGGATATTAATACAATAGCTCAGTTCTTTTCTTCCATTCTACTTCTTCCTTTCCTTTCTTTTCTCTCCGCCTTAGTTCAACTATCAAACAGCCTTGACAGATCAAAATAACAATTTTTCGTCCAGTAGCATGTTTTGAGGCTTTATATCAAAGTGCAAAATCCTTGTGCTGCACCCTCTATGAAGGTATTCAAGCCCTCTCGCAATTCCCACTGCAATTTGGTACAACTTGCCCCAGGCTGAACCTGTGCCATTCTTCAAGGCATTTTCGTCATGTAAGAACTTGTCCAGAGAACCATTAGCCATGAATTCATAGATGAGAGCTCGCTTATAGCCCTCATAGCAGAAGCCCAGAAGGGTGACGATGTTGATGTGTGATGTCCTGCTAATGCTCGCCACCTCATTGATGAACTCTTCTCCGTTACCTTTGGATGCATTCAAAACTTTTGCTGCCACAGGAGTGCCATCAGGCAGCTTCCCACTGTAAACAGCACCAAAACCTCCTTGACCGAGCTTCCTACTGAAGCAATTGGTCGCTCTCTTGACCTGTGAATAGCTGAATCTTTTTGGAGCTAAGGATCCATGTTGCTTGATGAAGCTCTCAATGTCTACTTCACTCTTCTGGCCCTTGAAGAGCACCCGCCTGATCTTTTTCCCCAAGTAAAAAAAGATAGCGAACACTAGCATGCCACCGATGGCAATAGCTATACCAGTCGCTGTTCCAGCACAGGTGAGAATTTAGAAGATGGTATTGGTTTACATAAATTGAAAAATCATAATTTAGTAGTTAGGATGGCAAGATGTTACCTATTGTAGCAGGACTAACACTTTTTCCACCTGTAGAGAGGAAAGCAGGTCAGATTTCAAATAACAAGTCTACATGATGAGGTGGGAATCACAGTAGCAATGGTTCGGTCGGGTCGTTTTGACAATTAGATCGGTGAATGTTAATATATGAGACGGAGCTTATTAGATTGCTTTATGACTTGTCCCGACCACTGTATATAATCAGCCATGAGTTTCCAAATAAACTAAAGGGATCATCCATGCAACTGTCCAGAAATCAAAATTTCAGGGAAATTAAGAGTGATAGACGCTGTTGAACATGAGTATTTCCTCTTATAAATCTAATGGAAAACTACTAGCATAATATTAAAGCAAGTTAACACTAAACTAATATATCATTAAAACAGGTTAATGTTGAGTTCACATCTTGCCGGATAGAGTTTGGAAGAAAAATGTTTCATTCATGTTGAGACTTGCGGTAAGCTGTTGGTGCTTGATATCAATGTTTAATTGGAATTCATGATCAATGATTGAGAGTGGGTTTTCAAAACTCATCCTAACAACATTAACTTCCATCAAATCTAAAACCGAATGACGGGTCATGCAGTGGTTTTAGGGGTGGCAAAAATGGCACAGCCTTGCATGGTATGGAAATATAGTGCATGAATCGGTATTTTCGGGCTGTTGGATTTTTTTTATTGTCTAAAAAAATCTTGCTAGTATGAAAATATAAAAATAAATTTTATAATAAAAAATTATAGGAAGAATTTTAAAAATAATTAATTTAATATTTTAATTAAATTAATACAAATTTTAGATTAGTTGATTAATTATATAATAAAAAATTTATTTTAAAATATAAATTATTTATATTTATTTTAAAAAAACAAGTATTCGTAACATTCATACCGTAACCAAACTGATATTTTTAGGATATCTGAGTTTTCCTGCCGTGCCGGGTCAAATTGCCGGCTCTGACCGGTCATCTACTCAAAGACTGTCCCGGTGGAAAGAACAGAAAATGAAGCTTCTCATCAAAAGTTCTTTGCAATTGGTCTCCCTTTTTAGCGCTGCAAATTGCTGCAAATTTAGCAGTTCTAACCCTTGGCTCTGTAACGTTATAACGGTTGCTTATATTCAGTGGAAACTGAACGTCAAAGAGCACTTCGATTTCTCAAACCACAGGATTGAAGCTTCCCATAGGTATAATCAATCGAGTTCCGGAGCTATGATCCTTCCTAATGCATCCAAGATAAAGAAATCTTACGTGCAGTAGTACAAGACAAAAGAAGTGACAATGACAGCGCATTCTTGGACCCAGTGATCCTCCACGGAGAAGTAATAAAATCCCGCTTTTACTGGGAAAATTTTTTCAGCCGTGGAATCTCAGAGCCACCAGTTTGCAAGCCAGAGGTGTTCAACGATAAACTTACCGATCAATACCAACCCTTGCAACTGTTGACTTATAGCTTATTCAAATAAGAGAGAAACTCAAATAATTCGATGATGATCCAACACTCTCCGATCAGATTATGGCTCACCGGTTGATTTATTTAATTGCAATAGTAATCCAAGGACCCCCGAATCACATTTCCGATTATGAAATGAAAGGGGAAACCTTGACTTCCAAGAATCAGATTTCTGACGTTTGATTTCCATGCAATGTCAAGTCCGATGTTTGGTTTTGTTCTGTCTATTCCTTGAAAAGAATGAATGATCATAAGGCTGGTCGAACAGAAACTTGGATAGGAGCTTTTATTAAAATATTCAAAGAAGCTCGGAAAATTAAATAAGAGAAGAAGACATTGGCGACCCTTTATCTTCCCAAGTTAAATAACTGAAAATAAAAAGGTGAAAGAAACAGTTGACTCGGCCAACTGCCGCGCAAACGTCAGACTATTTCTCCATTGGACAGAGGAGGAAACTGGGTCGAATTTTGATTGGAAAGCTGTATGCTTCCCATCAAGAGGCCTCCTGTCAGCCCCTTAATGCTCGGACATGGAAATGGCTGCCAAGCGGACCCTCGATAGCGTGGCAGCCCGGGAAAGGATCGAGGGAAGGAATGCCAAAGGATCAATGGGATATATATAGGGTGAGGGCCAAGCCAAGTGGGAAGGCGAGCTGGACTTCCCCACTTCCCTAAGGACTCGGTCAGGGAGTGAGCTGGCCGCCCTAACCGCCCGGAAGACTTGTTCTTGGGCGAGGAAGGCGGAAGACAGGTGGCGGGCCGTGCGGGCCTAAGCACTCCCGCAAGACCCGGTCGTGGCCAAGTGGGCTGGACGCCCTAACTTCCCTAATGACCCGTTCAAAGGCGAGCTGGCAAGTAACGGGCGTGCGGGTTCTCCCGAAGACTCGCTAGGGAAGTCGCTCGGGATCGAGCGACGCTAATGTTCCATGCGATTGATCCAAGGCAAGGGCGCGGTGCCCACAACCGAACTAAGTACGAATGACACTTAGACGGACCCGGTATACTTCCGTCGTGGACCGACGGAAGCTCGGTCAAGGTGCTGACCGAGGACTGTGCTGGCAAGCAGTCAAGCTATCCAACTGCAGCCCTAAAAGAGTGGAAGTGGGTGGTTATGGAGCTGAGCTGTCTCCTGGAAACCAGGGCCGGTGGTTGCCCCCTGCAAGGATAAATAGCCCGGGATCCAAAGGTTGAAGGAGGCAGAAGGGGAGAGCAGCTGGAGAGAGTTAGAGAGAACACTCTATCACCGATAGTCGAGCAAGGAAGTCCCGGCGACAGTGTGACCAGTCCCCCGACGCCAAGTGTGAACTCCCGGAGTGAAGTTCACCCGTCCAAGTGAGGAGTGCAAGTGCCGGAGTACGAGGCATATACTTGGACGTGGCCGTGCAAGGTCGTGTAAGGGTTTTGTGTGTTCTTGTAATTCGTGTTTGTGAATACAAGTGAGATTTCCCTTACTTTGCATTGTTCGATCGTAATCATTGATTGCTAAACCTCGCCAAGCTATTTCGCTGTGCGTGTGTGTGCTTCGGGTTGGCTGAGAGTGAACGGGTCACTGCTCAGCACCATCGCAGGAACGGAAAAATTCGGGTGAGTTTCGACCCCTGTGACACCTCCCTTGATAGCTCTGATCGGAAAAAAGCAGAAGATAAATCAAAATTTCTCAGCTGCTTCGCTTTTGGAATATTGACTTGGTCATAAGGTTAAGGACAAGCTTGAAGCTCGGGCAAAGAAAATAAGAAATAAAACTACTTAGGGAGACGCTTGTAATGTTTCCGTCAACAGAAGACTTTCTATACGAGAAAAACCGAGGGGAAATCTATTTAGGAGAAATTAATAATTCTACTTAACTATTTTAGTCAGTCAGCTGATAGATTATAAATTTCGTAGAATGTAATAGCTGGGCCCCCTAAGCCCTGCAGTCAGCTTTTCTTTAACATCCATCAATGCTGATACTATTGAAAGGATTAAGAGATTAATGATGATAATAATAAAACTACTGCTATAGATACTTGAATGAAATTTCATGAAATATATGCATGACAGGATCAGGAGGAATAGGCATACCACGATGGGCGCAAGCAAAGGGATGTGGTTTATCGGAGCAATAGCAAATGAAATTATGTGGAGACGAGCGATTAGCTCCACAGATCCCGCCAGATGATTCGCATCCCAAGCACACAGTTTCAAATCTATATGCCAGCTCGAACCCTCTATGCAAGACTTCACTCCAATTATTCGGCGGTCCTGGTGCAGGATCATCCATATCGCGTTGAAGTGCAGGGACCTTGATTCTATAACAATTATAGAGCTCACGACGGTCTGCAAGGGACAGGGAATCTCACCAAGTGTCGATAGATCGGAAGTGGGATTGCCATTTGGGCAGTAGAGTATGCTTACGTTCCTGACCGCCATGGTGTAATCGAAGCGAGTATTATTATCCATGGCCGTGTTCAGGAATTGATCTTTCAGGCACGGATCTTTCCAAAGATCATCCCTTGCCACAGTCATAACGTGTCTTTCCCGATCAATTTCCAGAACTCTGTACCTCTGGTCATTGAAATCCATGAAAGCGTACTCATCATCGTGGCATCCCAATCTAAAGCCATCCACACCACAATAACTAGCCCTACCGTTCCCCCAGAACGGATATGTGATGTTTATTGTGGGAGGCGGTCTACAAGTGACGGAAAGACTGCAGTTGGTATACTGAGGATCATCCTCGGATGCATAGGAAACGGCTGCCCACGAGAAGAAGAAGAAAAAGAAGAAGAGCATATGAAGGTTGTGCGGGCAGAGCGCTTGGAAGCGTGAGGCGGCTGCCATTTGAAGTTTAGAGACTGGAGAGGTTTGGAATGGTGCGGCGGCCTGATTTAAGAATCAATACCATATGATAGAGAATATGACCTAAACCTTAGGAAAGGACACAAAATTTTCTCCATGCCATAGCGTGCGGTCGCTACGTGTACATGGAGCTTCTGCTCTTTGTCTCCTGTCCTTTTGAATTTTCATTTTCTCTTTCTTCTAATTTCTTTAATTATGAGAACTTTTATTATTATTATTATTATTATTATTATTATTATTGATGGTACCGCATCACATTTAACAGTATATCAAGCTAATTTAGTTTGGATTAATTCAGCAAGATATAAAATTTTGACTACCATAAAATTAAAACCGAACCATGTTAAAAAATCAAATATATAAAAATAAAATATTTATTTTAAAATATTTATAATTTAAATATAATATATATATATATATCTCTTTCACTATAATTACCTATAGGACATAATCTTATCTTTACAGAAGAATTTAGTCATCCAACGGAAAAAGTTTCTGTCGTGCAGTCGTTAAACATGGAAAGGTCATTTTCGCTCATACCCAACAATATCATGTCGTCGGCCACTCAGAGATTCATTCATTCCAATGAATACACAAATACCTAACCATAATTAATAGACCAAAATGAACGTAACCTTTCCACTATTTTACTAGCCACGTCCGAAAGGCTTAATATTGTACAACTTTTTCCCATATATATTCAACATTATTTACGAATTTCAAAAGCTTTTCATGAAAAATTATTGTAGTACGACTCAGAAGGGAAATGGTATATTGTACTTTCAATCTAAGAAATATAAGTAATGATGTGAAAGTTTCGAGCTACATTGGTAGAGTCCACATGCGGCTGTCTGATCCGTCGGGTTCAGTTTAAATTGAATGGTTTACATACAGTTCGGAGAAGCATACAGTGGAAATGGTGCAAGAGTTACTTAATTGATGGAGCTTTTGCCCTCTGTTTTTTTTTTATTGTTTTATTGTTTGGGGTCAATTTTCTTCGATAGTCCAATTACATTTGTAGTGGCCGATTCCCTGAATTTCACGCGTTCACTGTTTTTTGAAGGCTCCAAAAACAGATAGGCCTCACATGGTGAACCAAACTCAGGAAACCCTATCTTGAATAGCAAGGATGAGTCCATTTAAACCAATAAGGTGGAAGAAATCTCGATAATTTTGTGTCACATTGAGAAGTGTTGAGAAACTAATGATTAGTCTAGTTGGAGAAAAAAAATGATCAATTCCCATACACACACGCATATGAGGTACTCCTAATGTATGGGTTTAATAAATACCAAATATTATTAGAAGATTTGATTCGGATATTATTGAAGTATAGTATATCTTAAAATTGTAAAAAAAAATTTGAATATTGTAATTTCTTACTAGGTAACAGGTTGAGGTGTGAGATTCTCATATTTAGTCAATATGCTATTGGTTATAAAATTTGATCGATATAAGTAAATAAATTTATGGTTGGTTGTAATCCAGACTTTACTTTCCTAATAATAAATGTTGAAATTTTATCCATCATAATGTAAATTCTCAACTCATATAATCTAATATCATAACACATTTACAAGAAAAAATTTTAGTATGTGGAGCAAAATACTTTTGCACAGCATATAATAACGAGATTATAGTGAAACAAATGGAGTTTAAAAAAGAGGTTCGGTAATGAATGTTTCATGCCATTTTAGTTTTGAGTTGAGTACCGTGCCTAGGTTTTAGTTCAAAGGGAGATGGAAAACCATATGATGGACATTGCATGTTGTGAAAATGATCAAAATTTGAAATTTTAGGTGTGTGAAATGAGAATTTCATGAAAGGTTTGTCTCGAATAAAAAAGAAATATTTAATTATGTTTTTGAAAAATGTTTTTTTTCATTTTTTTCTGAATAATTTTTTTGGGACAATTCAAAATAGGCTTTATTTTTTTCGGGACATAAAAGAGGTAAGACATAGGGCACTGTGACCAAAACCACTGGCTGCGTCCCCCATCGATGGATGCCTTTCAGTGAAGACATCCCTAAGCCAAGCCAACCCTCTTATTAATTGACAAATTTGCAAACACTTACGAAGACAAAACTCACATGTCCACAACTATTTCTGGTCAATTAATTGATTAATTAATTGATCAAAACTAATAATTAGCAACGCTGATGACTTCCTTGTTGGGGCTGGTTTGTAATCCCAATGCCCCTTACTTATCAATTGTTCAGCCTGTATTTGTTTTTCCTTATTTGACATACTATTGTGAAATATGATGCGCTGATAAATTTACATTCGTAAAGGGTTGGATGACTGAGTTAAATTACTCAAAATTTTGATTTTGCTTAAATTACAATATTCAAATTTCTGCACCCCTTTTTCTTTTGAAGACAAGACAAGTTCCTCACACTGGGCACTGTCACGTGGTAAATTGGTCGGACACATGAGAAATGTTATCCAAGCTGATGAGTTCAAAGTGTCCTGCAAGTGGCAGCACTCAATTTAGCATAAAAAGAATCGTTTTCTTCTCTCTTGACTTCGTTGTTCCAATCCGGCACAGAGCTTCCTTCCCTTTTGCTTTTCCTTCCTTTCTCTCGAATCAAAGACGTTGGAATGAATTCCTACCCAGAGACTGTGTTGCTGCTCCATGACAATGATGCTTTTATCTTAATACCAACTCTCATAGACCTACAAAATTTATATTTAAAAATACTTCATTCCTTTTTTCTATTCAAATTTAGATTAATCATCATCATGCCATGACTCAATTCTAATACTAATCAACTTGCTGGTCGCCTTTGAACTCAGTAGAAGTATACTTGGAAATTCCAAGTAGAAGACAAACAGTGACCACTCAGCCACAATCAACCAAATGTACATCCAATATTAGATTGTACTTAAAATTAAAATGCAAAAAAAAGGGATTAAATTAAGCATGCTCTCCAAAAGTTCAAAATCATAATCAACCCTAATAATCAAATGTCTATCCACTCCATTCCCCTTTCCTGCAACCTTTTCTTGTATTTTATTTCCTCACACACCGGGGAAGCTATGGTTTTTCGCATTAATGATCGTCAACGACCTAAGATTAGCCATTTGATACATCCAATAAAACAAGTCTAATAAACGAACTGTACCGAATCATAGGGATGCAGGCAGGAATCATTTAAGATACAGACCCGACTAACGCTATGGTACAGACTGCAGAGGTCAACAACTACATGAGACTAATCAAATTATCTCTGTCTTAATTTTGATTGAAAACTTTACAACGACATCAAATCTAGTAAAAAAAAAAGATTTTAAATTTAATTTTTATTAAAAAAACTTCTCATTTCTGTATTTTTCATCTATCTGTCATCCTTCTACGTCTAACTTCTTGTTAGTAATGTAAACAGAAAAATGTCCAATTTGAGTTTGCCAATGTGACCCCTTAGAATTCTGTCGTTGATTCCTCGGTCTTCTCGCATTCTTCGATGCAAATCTCCTCTCTCTTCCCTCTGCTCTGTTTCCCTCTCTGTCTAAAAGTCATGGGACCAATTCAATTATTGCAGATGATGAAGCGTCAATGAATGGAGAACATACTTTACGGTGATGAATGAATAAGAATTCAAAATAAGGATATTTTTATTTCAAAAAAAAGTAAAGATACTTTGGAAAATTAAATAAAAAGAAGATATTATTAAGGCTTTATGTTCTAAAATAGTGTTGTTAAAAATGCGATCCGGACTGGTTCAAAATGGGATTGAAACTGTTTGACCCGGTTATGGTTCGGCATGCTTGCTTAACGGATCGGTCTGATTACAGGTCACGGTTTAGACAAATATAAATCGGTCTAGAACTATTTATAAATGGGTCAGTTAACAGTGAACCGTCTATCTTTTTAATTTTTTAAATAAATATTTTAAAAAAATTTTAAAATTTTAAATTGATATGATAAAATCTGATGGTTAATTTTTAGAATTTTTGGCAATCTGGGCCAGTTTTTAAATAGTTCTAGGCCGGTTCAATGGGGTAATGATCCAAGCCGGTTATGGTTCAACGGGATCATATTTCGAGACCAGCTCGTAACCTCCCTAAACCCACTAAGAACTATTATAGGCCGAGTTAAGAGTGGTCCGGATTGGTTCTGGGTTTGGACAGTTCGATTCTGAGCCAACTTGACCTGTTTAACATCTCTATTCCGGTAAAAATTGAAAACAAGAATGTGAAACAAACTGCTGACTCAGTCAAATTGAGGTGCAAACATCAACAACATTTCCAAATCGGATGCAGGATATTGTGCTAGATTTCGGTCTAAAAGTTGCGCACAACAATTTTACGGGTTATGCTCTCATGTGCTTTTCTTCGGATGCTGTTTTTCTGAATTTTCATAGTTGGTGCCTCTAAGTTTATTTTTAATTTTTTTATTATATAGAATACTTATAAATTTAAAATATGATAGTAAAAATATATAAAAATAAAGAATTATGAAAAATTTTAAGATAAAAATTAAATTTATAATATTTTAATTACACTATTATACCAAACTCCTTTATTTTTTTACTTTTAGTAATCCACATATATTAGTTTAATTATTTTATTTGACATATATATATTCTGATATTAAAAAAACTTTTAATAATTTATATTTAAATATATTGATAAAAAATATAAAATATTCTCATATTAAGTATTCTACTTCAGCAACCCTAACTCAAGACATAAACTCAAATAAGGTCATTGAATTTGATTAATAGAAACGTTGTTAATTTATTCTTCTTTTCCTTCTTCTTGTTATTNTATTAGTTTAATTATTTTATTTGACATATATATATTCTGATATTAAAAAAACTTTTAATAATTTATATTTAAATATATTGATAAAAAATATAAAATATTCTCATATTAAGTATTCTACTTCAGCAACCCTAACTCAAGACATAAACTCAAATAAGGTCATTGAATTTGATTAATAGAAACGTTGTTAATTTATTCTTCTTTTCCTTCTTCTTGTTATTATTATGGTTATCATTATTATTATTATTATTATTATACACATATCCTTAGGGTTTTTTTTGGGTGTAAACGCTCGACCGTTGATTTTGACCCAGAAAATTATCCCACGTGCGAGATTTATGTACCCTGCTCAGAAAGAAAACTGGCGGCAATTGGATTTACTAAACTGCCCCTGGATCCTTTCCTCTCCATCCGTCCCATGATCCAACCTCAGGGAAGTTAGAATATCAGGACTGGGTCGGTGCTGTTGGAGAGACGGCTGAGGCCGAAACCCGGGAAGCCGCACCTACCACTGGAGGTGGATCTGCCGTTGGTGGTGGCACCATCGTTGATCTCACCATTTATAAATGAGTTCATCTATTAGATCGGAATACTTTAATTATTACAAGATGATAAAATGTCAATGAATAAGTAAATTACACAGTTGGTATAAAATAATTTACTAATTAACGTTTTGATATAAAATTTTTAAAATATAATTATGTGATATATTTTCTTTTAAATATACTACAATTTAATATATTCGATTAATTTTTTACTAATGTCGTTAATTTTTGATGACATGCATGATTTATATAGCACTCCTTTATGACGTGGTTTTATATTTCAAATATTTAGATTGTCATGTGACACATGGTAGTAGCTATTTCTTTCTTCCTTTCTCTCTCCATACCTCTCTCTATTTCTCTCTCTCCTCTCTCCCTATTTCTCTCTCTCCCTCTCTCTCTCAGCTCTCTCTCGCTCGCATCCTCTCTCTTTCTCTCTCTCCCTCTCTCTCTTTCTCTCTCTCTCTCGGCTCTCTCTCCCTCTCTCGCACACACTCTCCCTTTCTCGCACACACTCTCCCTTTCTCTCTCTCTCTTGCGCTCTCTCCCCCTCTCTCTCAATCGCATGCTCACTCTCTCTCAATTTTTATGTGGGGCTCCAAATCGAATTAAAATTAGATGAGAAGAGAAGAGTGAGAATATTCAATTAATTGTTATAAAATTTTAACACAAGAGAGATTAAGAAAATATTTAGTACTAATTTTACTATATTATTACCAAATTTTAGCTTCGTTTGAGCTAATTTTTTATTATAAATATTTTTAAAAATAAAATTTGAGATCGAATTACGTGTCCATTACCCTTTATTATACTATTATGTTATATTATTATCATTTTGTAAAAAAAGAAAAAAATTATAAATAAAAGACAGTTAGAAAAAATTAGATGTTATTAGACAGTAAAAAATATTTAATTAATCTAGGTTGAGAGATTGAGGAAGAGAGAGAGAGAGGGGGAGAGAGAGAGTCTAGAGAGATGTGGAGAGAAAAGAAAAAAGAAATAGTAGGTCCCACTATGTGCCAGGTTACTATTCGCATATTTAAAATATGAAATCACGTTATTAAGGAATGTTACGTATACCTTAACGTTATTAAAAAGTAACGGCGTTAATAAAAAAACTAACACAATGTACTAAAGTGTCGTATATTTGAAAGAAAATGTATCATAAAGTTGCATTTTAAAAATTTTGTATCAAAATGTTATATTATAAAAATATTTTATACCAACTGTATAATTTACCCGTCAATGAATTGCCAAAAGATACTTTATAGGGAATAGTAGAAAGATAAGTAGAAAGATAAATCAACCTTCTGTTCTCTTCTTTTGGAATGTTAGATGTACTTAGCCTTGACCGGGGCTCCAATTTACACACACGTAAAAGTCCATTAAGTGATAAAAGATGAGTTGGTTTAATGATATTATTTTTTTAATAATTAAAAAATTATAATTTAATTTTTATAATAAATTTTTTTTATCTCTTTATTTATTTTATAATATATTACTAAATTTATAAATTATCTATATAATAAGAAAATATAATAAATAAATTATATTGTAATTTCATACCAACCTTTATTAAATTAGCTATGGTAGGTGTCGAATCCAGATTTATTTGACAGGAATATTGAAAGACATGGAGGTCCGGCAAACTACTTAGGGACCCACTCGCATTATTTCAGTCAACGGAAGACTTTCTCTGGCAGAAGGGTTGACGGAAACAGCTGAGTCGGAAAGAAAATTTCTTGGGCTGTATGACCTTCCATTGGGTGGAAGCCGGGCACACCTTTCTTTTCTTTTGCACTAAACCTGATTTTGGTACCAAATCGATGTGCAAACATTTTATTGAGCCGATCAGGACAGGTGATGTCGTGAATAGTTGAATTAATTCAAACAAAAATAAGCATGATTCTCAATATATAGTTCATTAATTCTGTACCTTCGCAATAGATTTTTGTCGTAAGTGTAAAAGTTCTAGGGTCACTTTGTAAATATTATATAATGGAATTGTAGTAAATTGTAAGTTAAGGGACTTATGTGTGATAAAAATTTAATTCCTAAAAGCCCTAGTAGCGTCCCGTTTCACGTTAGCAGAAACAGAGGATGTACTATTGGATTGTGCGCGTAGTTAATGCGTTTTAAATGTCCCTTTGATCTTCTTCTCCCATTTCTTTATATTCTCTCGATCTCTTCTTCTTCTTCTTCTCTCTCTTCAATGCTAAGTTCCTGTTATGTTATTCTAAATATTATGATTTCGAGTTTAGCATGTGACATTTGGTACTAGAGTAAGCGATCCCAGTGACTGTGGTCGGAAATCGAATTCAGGAGGCTACTATCAGACATTCACGGTCAATTCTTGGAGATGCGAGGGCAACTTGATGAACTCTAGGAGTTGATCATTGAGATGGGAGTGTAGCAATTGAGTAATAGAAAACTTCTAGTGGTACGAAGGAAGTTGACAGGTGAGCGGATGAAGGTGGTGGCTCAGGATCCTCCTACTACAAAACCTCCAGAATGGGAAAGATTGGATTCCCAAAGTTTACTTGAGAAGATGATGTGGAAGGTTGGCTGAATCGCGTTGAACATACTTTTAGACTGTGATGGTACGCCAGCAGTTGACATCACAAGGCACGGGCACGAGATCAGCCTATCAACAACTGTGGCAATCAACAAAAATTACACAACCAGACATTTCACGAGCTCATCGACCCAAATCTTGGGTTCGACTCGAACTGTGATAATAGAAAGATGATAACAGCTGTTGCAAGGTTGGGGGCCGAGTGCTTGAAGAGTGCGAAGGATATTAGACCCTCGATTGCTAAGGTTTTGGCGACTCTTAAGGTCAATAGGAAGCACCGCACTGATGGGAACAAAAAGGCAGAGGAGAAGGATGATGCTGCTCTATTGAAGGCTAACGGCCCTTCGCCTGACTCTGTCATGGTCAAATTTCTCAGCACGTCAATGACACCTAATGCTAGCAGTTAATTCGATCGTTTATCTTTTTCAGTTGTAAGTTTGGAGGAGAGGTTAATATGTACGTTAGTTACATGAAAGTGCGAGAAGAAAAGGAGAGAGAGGAGAGATAAGAGCATCCTCTAGTGTTGTTATTCCATCATATTTTCGATGATGTTGAGGTCTCCATATAGAATGAAGAATGGTATACCTTTTGATAAAGCTTTGATTTTTGAGAAGCAGATGGGTAATACTGATGTCTCCAGATTGTATGCTCTGATTACAAAATATAATAGTTAGAGATGTTTCCTCATTATGAATCCATTTGTTTGCTGCACTTGTACACACAATAATTTTTTTCTGATCAGCCGTCAAATGATGCCCATTAGGCATGATAATTGGTGCATCTCCCCGTCAATGTAGATAGTGCCAACCAATCCTTATCGATTGATTACGTGAAGACTCAACTAACTCTGCTTGATTTTATGGATTTTATCAGCATATGCCTCCGTCAAGACACAATGAAATCCTTGGCAAATTCACTTTTCCCCCTCAAAGGCTCTTGTGACGGGCATCTTGAAGCTTCCTGAGCCATGGAATGTGACAAGAAGAAAAGAAATAAGGATCTTGCAGGCATCTTTCCTGTGATCCTGTCCATAAAACCGGCACATTCTTGTTACATGAATAGGGAGTTTCGGGATTGAAAATGGGTCATCATATGTTCGTTTTTCAGTGCAGCCACCAAAGCGACTTCTTATTTGGTTTCAACGTATGTATATTGCTACAAGGAACAATTCCACTACGAAATAACTTTCTATGTTGACGCCGAGATGGATGAAGGATCTATCTGTGATCTAGGGGGAGAGAACAAGAAAGGCTTCGGAGGGGTTGGCAAAGCTTCTATGCTTCCTTCTAACATCTCTAACACACTTCCCATTGATGGTCTCTGTTTGGGGTCGGTTTGTATGCACCATATGCCCACTAGTGCCATCTTTCTTGCAGTTTGCTTGTCCTCTTCCATTAACTGATTGTAAAGACCTTGATCATACCCATGCTCTATGAGCTGGTAAACCTGATCATGAAAGTACACCTCACTGCTTCGATCAGCTTCATTTAAGTTCTTATTTCTCCCCCCAACCATTTCTAGAAGCATCATCCCATAGCTATAGACATCGGATTTGTGTGAAACCTCTCCAAAGTTTTTGCTGAACACTTCTGGAGCGATATATCCAACCGTACCTCGAGCAACAAGCATTGACACGATACTCTCTCTCTCCAGGCATAACTTGGACATCCCAAAGTCCGATATTTTTGGGCATAAATTGTCGTCCAGTAGTATGTTTTGAGGCTTTATATCAAAGTGCAAAATCCTTGTGCTGCACCCTCTATGAAGGTACTCAAGCCCTCTCGCAATTCCCACTGCAATTTGGTACAACTTGCCCCAGGCCGAACCTGTGCCATTCTTCAAGGCATTTTCATCATATAAGAACTTGTCCAGAGACCCATTAGACATGAATTCATAGATCAGAGCTCGCTTATGACCCTCATAGCAAAAGCCCAGAAGGGTGACGATGTTGATGTGTGATGTCCTGCTAATGCTCGCCACCTCATTGATGAACTCTTCTCCATTACCTTTGGATGCATTCAAGACTTTTACTGCCACACGAGTGCCATCAGGCAGCTTCCCACTGTAAACAGCACCAAAACCTCCTTGACCGAGCTTCCTACGGAAGGAATTGGTCGCTCTCTTGACCTGTGAATAGCTGAATCTTTTTGGAGCTAAGGATCGATGTTGCTTGATGAAGTTCTCAATGTCTATATCACTCTTCTGGCCCTTGAAGAGCACCCGCCTCATCTTTTTCCCTAAGTAAAAATGGATAAGCACGAACACTAGCATGCCACAAATGGCAATGGCTATACCAGTTGCTGTTCCAGCAAAGGTGAGAATTTAGAAGATGGTATTGGTGAACATAAATTGAAAATTCATAATTTAGTAGTTAGGATGGCACTATATTACCTATTTTAGCAGGAATACTACTTTTTCCACCTACAGAAAGGAAATCAGGTCAGATTTTTTATGCAAATAAAAAAGGATGAGTAAAATCTCAAACAACAAGCATAGATAATGAGGTAGGAATTACAGTGTTGATGGTTCAGTTGCGTCGTTTTGACAATTACATGGTTAATGCTCAAATGTGGGATCGAACTGATTAGATTGGTCTATGACTTGCCCTAGCCAAGAGTTTCCAAATGAACAAAAGGATCACACAATGCAACTACCTGGAAATCAAAATTTCAGGAAAGTTGAGGTTACTAGAGTGCAATCTCATATTTAAAAAAGAATGAAAATCTGGGATAGTATCAGATTAGGATAACGTTGGCTCGCATCATATCGGAATGAGTTTGGAAGAAAAATGTCCCATTCATATTGAGATTTGTGGTGGGCTATAGATGCCTAGTTGACGAGAACCAAATATGGAATTCATGATCAATTATTAAGAGCAGGTCTTCAAAAATGTATGATAAAGTATTAATGGATCGGACAACATAATTTACACTGATGAATAAAGAAGATACTGAATAAGAATATTTTTATTAAAAAAAGAGCAAAGAAACTCTGGAAGAACAAATAAAAAGAAGACATTATGGAGGCTTTATCTTCCCAAGTTGAAAAAATAATTGAAAACAAGAACGTGAAACAAACTGCTGACTCAGTCAAATTGAGGTGCAAACATCAACAACATATCCGAATAGGATGCAGGATGTTGTGTCAGATCCCGGTTGAAAAGTTGCGCGCAACACTTTTTACGGGGTATGCTCTCGTGTAGTCCTCCAAGTAAGGCCGTTTATCAATTAATAGCACTGCTCCGAAAAGCAAAGAAAAGCATAACCGAAGTTAGGAGAGAAATTCAAATAATTAGACGATTTGATTATAACTCGAGGGTTAGCTTATTAAACTACATTAGAATCCAAGAGCCCCTCACTTCAAAGAATCTTATCCATCGTCAAGTCCGATGTTTGGTTTTTGTTTGTCTGTTCCATGAACAGAATGAATGTTCATAATGCTGGTCGAACAGAAACTTGGAAAAAGAATTTGTACTAAAAAATTCAAAGAAGCTTGCAAAATCAAATGAGAGAAGAGGATACTAGCGAGTCTTTACCTTCCCAAGTTAAAATAATTGAAAATAAAAAGATGAAAGAAACTGTTGACTCAGTCGACTACGGTGCTGCGAACGTCAGGATATTCTCAATCGGACACGGTGGAAAACTCTGTCGAATTTTGATTGGAAAGTTGTATGCTTCCCATCAAAAGGGTTCATTTGCTAAAACTGATTGGAAAAGGCAGAAAGTAAATCAGAATTTCTCGGCTCCTTCCCCTTTGGAATATTGACTTGGTCATAAGGTTAAGGACAAACGTGAAGCTCGGGCAAAAAAATAATAACAAAATCAAAATAATACCACTTGGGGACCCACTCGTAATGTTTCGGTCAACGGAAGGGTTGACGCAAACAGCTTAACTAGAGAACTTAAAAGGAAACATAATTAGGAGAAATTAATAATTCTACTTAACTGTTTTAATCAGTCAGCTGAGGTGATGGATTATAAAAAAAAAAAAATTCGTAGAATTTAATGGCTGAGCAGCCTTAGCGCTTCAGTTAGCTTTTCTTACGGATCAATGAATTATGGTACTATTGTGTGGATTAATAAGAGGTTAACTAAATAGTGGGAAACTGAGAAAAATGGCTTGAAATTACATTCGAGCTAATAATAAAAGAATTGTAAATTTAATTATTATTATAAAATTTTTCATAATTTTGTATTCCTCTCTTATCTTATTGCATTCCATATCTATAGTATCTTTATAATCAATTAAAAAAAAAAAGAGAGAAACTAGATAGTTTACTGAAATTTC
>CXYZ01011044.1:10431-26458 GCA_900006705.1 Sonneratia caseolaris
TTCTCGGCCCACTACGTTCGACATTTTAAAGGCGTCTGGAGAAATCGATGATGTTTTTCAAGTGTGGAACAGAGAATCAAGAAGAGAAGCGGTCAGTATACAGGTCAGGTTTAGGGATGCAAATTTACGGCCCCGTTCACAGAGATTTGTCCATTCTTAAGCCACTCGTTGAACTTCCAGGAATAACTAGAAGCGTTTTTTTTGGGGCTCAAACCATAGTTAAATCCCCAGGAACGAAGGTTATCCTAAAACAGAATCTTGGTCCGTGAATCGTGAGGATCGCACCCTTTTTGTCATTTTGACATCGGGGAGGGATTCGTGGATCTGCAGGAAATCATTGAAGCTCAAGGTTCTAGTCACACAAATTTGTCAGACAAGATTTTTTGTTCTCCTCCAAATCAGTTACTTCCCGACACTAAATTTGTCTACCTAACGGTCCCGTCGATGTGATCATATAACACAGAGAAGACACGCTGGTTGAAAACGTGCACCTTCATTAGTTGTCGCAACGTAATCGTCCCCATCGACTGGTCCTGTTGTCACGACAAAAGCTTAATATAAGAGAGAGCTCGCAAACATGGAGAAGGGATACAACATGGTCGACAATCAACCCCTAATTACGAGAATATAATTATATCAGAAAGATTTACTTGGAAAGGTAAAAAAAAGGAAGATTTTATATAGTAATATTATTTTTAATTTAATAATTAAAAAATTATATTTAAATTTTATCTTAAAATATAGTTTATTTATTCTATCTTTCCTCTATTTTATTATAAACTAAAAAAACTCTAAGACAAACCACCTATTTCTGATCAATGACCTGTCCTGCAGCTCAGCGGCTGCGGTCGTCTTCGACTTCTTGGGTTTTTTCCCTCTCCTCTGTAAGACTCGCTGGAACTCTGTGCTCTGTCTCTGTCGCTTCTGTGTTCTGTCTCTGACAGTGTGCGTCTGGTAGTGGTCACAGAGTCTAGGGTTTCTAATTTTAACTTTCGTGCCATCCAGCCATCACCGCCTGAATTTTTTCTTCTTTTTTTTTTTATATCTCAAGAAGCACGATTTTTTGGGCCGTGCTGCTGCTATCTTTTTTTTTATATATAAACATCCAGTAAGATCTGCAAAATTCCTCGGCCGATACTCCCTGACCCGATAGACTAAGGCCCGGCATGGTACTATCGGGCCGGGGTACTGGGCCTCACTAAGAATTACCACCGTCGTAATCATCATTATAATTGCCGTGTTTATTGTTAATTATCTCAATATGATTTATTTTCCCCTTTTCCTTTTCCCGAAGTAATTAATTTTTCGATTGGTCTAAGAAATAGATTGACATAATCTATTTATATATGTATATATACTAGATGCACATCCGTACATAATATTAGAAATAAATTTATATAATTAGAACAATATTGTGGGCATAAAAATAATACGATAAAGATAGCAATACACTTCAAACATAATTAATCGTGTGGA
Organism: Sonneratia caseolaris; assembly: GCA_900006705.1. Taxonomy (NCBI): domain Eukaryota; kingdom Viridiplantae; phylum Streptophyta; class Magnoliopsida; order Myrtales; family Lythraceae; genus Sonneratia; species Sonneratia caseolaris. The sequence goes on from CXYZ01011044.1 coordinate 11,908, forward strand.
TAAAATATTATAATACAAACATATCAAAGAGAGATGAGAGAGTAAATAATATTATTGCTTAAAAATGAAATAAAATAATAAAATGCAAAAAGGAGATTGGAGAGTAAAATATTAGAAATAGTTGGAAGTTATGACGATTTTTACTAATTTGACCCTAATTTATGGTTCATTATTAATTGAGATATAAAAAAAACGAGGCTATTTTAGGAAACCGAAAGGGACGGCAGCTAACACCTCACGGTCACGAGAGGACAAAAACACATAAGTTGTTCTTGGGCGAAGGATTAAAGCGTGAAAACATGCCATACAAAATGTGAACACAGAGCATTGGACTGAAAAAGTTCGACAGAGACAGACGTGGAAATTTTGCTGTTTCTACGATCGAGTCACATCGAAATCCTAGAGCGAATCAGGGTCTAAGTAGTGGACCACTTTCTAGTCTTTGTAGTTAAATCCTCAAACCCCTTTCGGTTTAAACTCAGGTTCCAATAGGGGATCAATTGCATTCGCAAGCATCAAATCACCGCAAGCTTGAGATCCTGAAGATCAAGCTTTCCTCTCGATTCGTAGAAGTTCTCACAAGATTTTACAAAGACAGATCCACAGCTATATATTTACTCGCTCATATCAACAGATGTCACAGGCTTTCCTCATAAACAGCCATTGATTCACCCGAAAGCAAAGAAGTCTGAGAAACGAGCTATTAATCGCATCTTCAAGCTGAATGCGGACCTTCGTCATCCAGCGGAGGACCCTCTTGCCTCTTCATATCAAAAGCAGGAAAGACGGGAACCATGGTTGGATTCATACCTGCGGGCATCGAAATTTGTCGGGCCGAGCCATAGATGGTCCTCTCGTTCACCTTCCCCACTTCCCTGCAGACATGATCAAGAGTCGAGAGGAAGTCCCTCACCACCATGAATATCCGCAGTGGGTGGGCCTCCTCCTTGGCAGAGTCCCCATGGAAATACTCGGTTATCTCCTTGACCATTGTGAACGTAGCTCTCTCTTGCTCCCCAATTTTCTTGATTTCCTCCTCCCCCTTAACCAAGAACCCATTCATCGATTCCAGGAATTTTTCATTCATCTCATCGCCATTTATTTTCAAGATATCCTTAACTTTGGTGATCCCCTGGGCAAGTTTTCCGACCTCATTGGTCAACACAGTAGAGTCCATCGTGGCGACCTTCTTCACGCTCACGAGCTCTCCACTGAGTCCTGACACAACCTGAAGCCCAAGCTTCTTGAGCTCAACCTCATTTTGGATGGCAAGCTGGTCATTTGCATCGTTGCCCCCATGTAGCCGAGAACCTTCGGATCTTACTATCTCCTGCACGACAAAGTGCAGAAGGGTGGTTTTTCCATCGGCCCCCCTAACATCCACGAGCTTGAGGAGCGTGTCGAGCTTGAAAGCATGGGCATCACCTCTGTTAGTCCCCACATTCATTCTGTTACCCGTTCTAAGGACGGCTTCTAGTAGCTTCAGGAACAACTTGCTGCTCTTCAATTCTTTGCAGGCAGCCTGTCAAGATAGAAGAAATGCGATGGTCTAAAAAACTGCAGCAAAGATCTAAAGGTTATATCGGGCCCTTCCGATATTGTGTACCGAACGAGCATCAAAACAAGAATTAGAGAGTGACGGTTCGCACCTCCAAAGTTTCAAAACACCTCTTGAGGTACTCAGATTCTGTCTCAAAATTGACAACATAAAGCATGGCATCGGCTCTTTTAAAAGCAAACGGGATATCAAGCAGCACTTTTAAGAACTTCTCGGCGGGTCCCAGTTTAAATGGCGAGTCGTCCTTGAAATTCCTCAGTTTATGCTCCTCTTCTTTCGTCGGAGCCATCTTCAACAAGCTTTCAAGCAATTCACTTCCCAGAGAATCGGCATTGCCTGTCGAGGGAGGGAAAAAGGATGAGACCAGGAAGAGGGATTGGGAGAATAGTTGGGTCAGAAATGTTTTGATTCTGGTCAGTCCCAGAATTCTGAGGGCTGCTGAACATGTGCAAATTATCTTTAATTTATAGCGATAGCTGCCCCCAACAATATAAATTAATGAGTGATCTGATCATATTAAATTCTCTGACACCAAACGATCATCTATAAGGCATATGCTATTTATGGCAACGAAGCAATACAGTTTTTTACCCGCATATAAGATTCTAAAAGACGACAAAAAAAATTTTATATTTCTGATAGCAGTGAACTTTTGCAAAGAGATAATTTTCTAAGGAAAATGTGCCCACCGAACGTATCCAGATTTTCGTCTTGGCGAGAGCTGAAAATGAGGATATCAATTTGGTATCATATTACATACTTTCAGGCAGCAACGTCAGTCAAAAAATGAATATAACTAGCACTATAAATCAGAATGAGAAAGCAAAGTTGCTGATTTGTACCTTCCAAGAGAGATTCACAGACTTCCTCGACTGTCACGTTGAGTGCCCTCAACAAAATAGAGACATTCTGAGACTTCTTCGGATCAAGAACCCGGGTCTCCTGGTTCAGTAGAGGCATAATCGGACGGCGAGCATTCTCTTTCGAAATTGAAGAATTAGAACCGTTAACCACAAACAGCCTCTCGATCATCTCCTCATTCAATCTGCAACGAACGCTATCAACTTAGAAACAAGTGACGTCTGTTGTTCCTTTCGCCTGCTAGAGTATTATTTCCCATATTTCTTCAATTTTTGACATCAGAGACATTGAAATACACAGAGCAACTTCAGGCGTATGTAAATAGGGAAGAAGTTTATTGCAAAAACTTACTGAAAAGAGCTGGACTTGAGCTGATCCCACACCATGGCCCGATCCGAACTAGCTCGAACCTTGTCCCAGTGGAGTGGCTTCAACTTTGGCCTTGGGTTGTCCTCATTCCCACCGAAAATGCCATTGGTTTGAACATGTACAGCTTCCGGATCTTGAAACACGACAGGTCTAGATGGTTCAGCAAGTACAGGTGGGCCCTTGACAGGATCCTGGACTGCCCGAGGCCTTTCCCAGAACCTGGGTGGTGGCACCGGAGGAGGAGGTGGTGGCAGCTTCTTGGGCACAAATTTCTTCGGTATAGGTACATCCTCAGAGATCACTGATGATTCCATTTTCCCCATCGAGACATCCGAAACACGAGCCGAAGATGATGGCGATAAAGAAAATGCATTAGGCCCATCTGGTGAGCCATTTTGTAGTGGTGGAGGCGGTGGTGGCCGAGACGGGGCTGGAAATTTAAGAATCATCACCTCAGGCGAGCTCGACTTTATGCTTAGTGGGCTTGAAATCAGAGGAGGGGAAGGGCTATTGGAGGCAGTGTTTCTTGAAGACCCCGAATTCGAGAATGGGTAAGAAGCAGTTCTTGAATTAAAGCTCCTACTACCGAACCGATCCACTCCAACTGTGGCAGGATGTTCTCTCCGGGAGCTCGATAGATTACGTAGGGGTTCATCGCCAGGGCTATTTTCATGACCCAAAGAAGATCCTCTAGGGGAGAAGAACACATCATCATCATCCTCCTCATGACCAACAGAACTAGAACCCGCTTCTGAATTCCGATTCTTTGACTTAAAATTGTTTCTTGGAAGAGGTGGCAGTGGCTTAAGCTCTGGAGATCCCAATTTCTGGTAAGCCGACACCGGAGAGAATCCCGGAACGCTGATCTTACCGCTCACATTGCTCGAGTTCGGGTCGATTTCGCCACTAACTCCGGGATGATTGGGCAAGGTACCTAACCAATATCCAAAATCCAAAGTAATTTCTCTACCATTGCAAAGCTCAACAAGAAACAACCTTTTTAACTCAATAATCTACTTGAAGATTGGGTAATAGTTCCATTACTAGCAATACTAAGAGAATCCTCTACAGATAGTTACAACAATCACATACAGTGAACTTTAGGATGTCATCGAATTTCTTTGCAACCGAATTCCTCAGTGAGGACTTACTCAGGTAGAGGAACTCAGTGCTCGTGCTAGAGGAGCTGTGGGGTTTAACAGCAGCACTGTCCGAGGTGGTGGTGTCCGGCGGGAAAAGGCGAACGCTATCGATCCTCGGGGTCTTCTCAGTGGGATCAAAGTCCAGGTGGCTCCCGTGGCGGCGGTAGAAGTACAGGAAGGCGGCAAGGGTAGCAATGAGCGCAGCGGAGAGGAGGGAGACGGACACGGCTATGGCTACTATGTGACGGCGGAGAGAATGAGAAGTGGAAGGGGCGTGGGGAAGGAGGAGGGAGGAGATGTTGGCTGGGAATGTGGCGAGGTAGCCAGGCGGAGGAGGCGGCGGCGTCAGCGGCGGTGGAGGAGAGGGGAAGGTGGTCGGGAAGAAGGAGTTAGGGGTGGAAGGTGTGGACGGTGTTGTCGAGAACGGGAGCTTTGGCAGTTTCTCATGAGGCAGAGGAGGGAGTGCGGGCGAGGCGGCTGGTGGGTCTGATTCCAGTGGGAACAGTGGTTGGTGGAGGAGCCGCCGCTGACGGAGGTGGTTGACGACGTGGGTGGAAGAACTAGGAACTGAGAAAAGAAGAGGGAGGAGGAGAAACAGGAAGAAAATGGTGGGTTTTACCATTACGAGTTCTCTTGTTTCAAGTTGTTCTTGAAACCTCCCCACAACTGTCATATAAAACACTTCACTCACACACAAATACACAAGCAGATAGACAGAAACACTGCTTCTTAAGGTCTGTTCGAAAAGGTTTCTTGAGAGCAGAGAAAAGTAATGGAAGAATGCAAAAGGCCGTTGCTCAGGCAAAACTATGAAAGGGCCAAAACCAAGAGCGAGAAGTGTAGTATCTTTCGAGTACAGAGAGGGAAAGAGATCAGAGGGGGACGGTATGGTGGACAATACTGTTTAATGTGAAGGGAGAGACGAGTAGGCAGCAGACAGGAGAAAGAATGGTAGTTTGAGTTCAAGAAACGTGATCTCTCCTCAGTGCAGAGTTAAGGAACCCAATTTTGTGAAGCTTTTCTTTCACCGTGCCCTGGTGAGAAAGACGAAGTACGGTAATAATGGCGAAGAGGAAGAACAGAGCGACGAGCCCTGCCCCTCCAGAAAACTGCACCAGCTGGAGAAAGAGAGAGAGAGAGAGAGAGAGAGAGAGAGGAAAAGAGGGTCAAGAGGAAATGTTTACATCTGACAGAGAGAGGACAAATTGTTCATCATGGGGATTAGCAAGATTTCAAGAAAAGAAGAGAGACAGTGAGAGAGAGAGAGGGGTGGGGAGGCATCAGAGGCAGAGAGATTCTCTTCCCCCTCCCTCACTGACCCTGCGCGATTGCAGTGATGTCGTCTCATCTCATATCACCTCACCGCTGTAGTCTGTACAAGACGATGAGCTGTTGGCGCCGCGACTGAAAGTGAAAGCCTTTTCCTCCGTTTTTCTTTTGAGCGAAAGCTGCTTTATGGCTCCGCCATGGACGAATCAAAAGATTTCCTGTGTCGCTCAACAGTCAAACAATGGAAGTGAAAATAATTGCATACTTCATCTTTGAACAAAATTTTTTTTAAAAAAATTAGCCTACTTTGTGGGTTCATCTCTGATTTAACTAAAGTTTATTAGATATGGCGGATCGAACTCCGGCTAATGATCAGCTTGCTTCCTGTGCAGATTGCCATTTGGGCATATCTGGTTTCGAGTACCCTTGATCACGTGAAATGTTAAGAATCAAGGGAAAGTTTTTGGACCAGGTCAAATTTTCTTGAATTATGTGTTCTAATTAGCGGTAGAATTCGACAGGCACAGGTAAAACGATTTGTGAAGTTGATTGCCTGGTTAATATGCGATTTCAACATGTGATCTTTATATGCCTAGAAATAAATGAAGAAGATAAAAAAAATGAATAAAAAGATACAGATAGATAAATAATTTATGATGATCGTTCCAATAAAAATTAAATTATAAATATTTTAATATCAAATAATACTGATGTACTTTTTTTTTTGAATCAATTATGAGAGGCGGTTTAAATGAATATATGGGAAAATGGTTTTGTGGGTGCAATTAAAAGATGAGGAAGACAATTCTGGAAAAATGTGGACTACCCAAAAGAAAAGGCACAAAACCGCACAAATGTAAATAATTGGCTCTAGCTGGCTGGACCACAATCTTTTTTTTTTTTCGTATAAAGCATACGCTATTTAATATCCGTTAAATTCTTATTAATTCATATTCAAATAAAATCGATTCAAACAATAAGTTTGCTGCTAATTGTGATTGCCTTTCAATCGAAACTATCAACTAACTCAATCTTGATGCCCGTTTATTGGCCAAAATGATGCAATAAAAATATGGCCAATGAAATCAAGCATAAATTCAATAATCACTAGCTGGCTCAATGATCGTGTCTGATTTTTAATTTTTATTTATTTTTAATTATAAAACGTTCCCCAATAATTGCTCAGATGAAAAGAGTCCTCCCATACTACTCAGAATTTGACTTTTAAGTATGAGTTTGGTTTGTTCACCAAAGCCTACCTCTTGGACCGAATAAGGTTAGTTTACCATTTGTTGAATACAGACATGCTCCTCCTTGCAACGACAAAATTTATTCAGGCAAATTGATCGATGAGGGCCACAGCTTTATGATGACAAGTAATAATTTATAAAATCGGACTAAATTGAAAATCAATCAAATAGAGAGTTCAATAAATTGCACTATATATTTAATAAATTATATTAATAGTACAAAATAAATCAATAAATTAACATAATATTATAACTTAATACTAATTTATAATAAAAACTCTTAATATAGTATTATATTAACAAAAATTCAATATAAAATATAAATATATATTTAGTAAAATAAAATAAATGCATTATAATATTTTTTTTAAATTTAAGTCGACCGATTTGTTTACTTGTTCAACTAGGTTCACTGATCCATTCATAAATCATCCAATGCAATCCAAGCTTACCACATTTACAATGTAATTGGATTAATACAAGAAATCAGACCGGATGAATGGCCGGTCCTGATCAAACCAGCCAATCTGGTCCATTTTCAAAGACTATGGTCCTAAGTATGAAAAAAGAACAAATAATAATACAAGGACATGTGTTTTGACGAGTTTTTTTTTTAATCTCTTGGTTGAGCACACATCCCCATCTAACTGAATTTTACATAACGATTAGAGATGCATTTAAGAGAGAGCGCGTGTGGGCGTTCACATCTCTTAGACTCAGAAAAATATGTGAAATTTTATATAAAAAAACTTATTAAGTTTTGTATAATTTTTACTATATTAATTTAGTTCGGAAAGTATTTGTTATATTCATTTATTGAGTTTTATCTCTCTTAGAAAAAATTTCTAATTATATAATTAGACGCAAAATATATATTGTTTTAACGAAAAAGGGTCACCTAGGAAATAACTCCAAATCTTAGTGTTCAAAATGATGATCCAGATGTCCAATGCGATGGCTCACTATTTTTTTTTCCCCTGAGTTGTTCGAGTCGGAAGGTCGTGGGCATCGTCTAACTCTTCCCCAATCGAATATTGCGCAATGCTGAAGCACGGTCGCGTTGCGGATGTCGAGCCCGGTTGAGTTAGAAACTCTTCTCGGCCATTTATTTGTTCGATCGCGTATGCTTTTCCTACGTTGATTGCTCTTGACTCTACAATATGGTCACAGCTTATGATGCCATCATAAATTATTAGAAAGAACTTGAGGGAGATGCGTTAGTCGGAATTAAGGAAGAATAAGATTTCTAAAACTATTAAAACTTTACTTTCGTGACTTATTCAACTTCTCGTTATAATGAACCATTAAATCACACTGATATGAATATAATGGCGTAGTGAAATGCTGATATAAAAGTGGCACGTTTAAATTTTCTGTATGAAAATAATCACATATGCTACTTGAGATCATAAGAGGCATTTGCCATAGGATGGATGCACAATTAATTTTTTATCAATGGGTTCTCTTTATGGGTATTCTATTTCTTGATGCATATATTAAATATAATATCTCTAACTCATTGCCTTAAGATAAAAGATAGAATTACCATGAAGTATTCATTTTGCAATGGCTCAGCTTCATGATCTCTCTTGGTGTAACATTTTGACTAATGTCCAATTCAATTTGAGTGTAATGTAAACTCGTTCTAATTCATTTGAAAATGAATTGCTATCAAGACTTTCTATCCCCCACCACAAAAAGTAATCTTGTATTTCAGCATTTAAAGTGAATATATAATAGTGCGTTATGAATTTATTTCTTGGGTAGTTGTGTGGCATTATTTAGGTCGTGTGATGGCTTGAGTGTTCAAAATTGACCTGACTGGGAATGTTTAGACAATTAGACATGATTAACCGTTGTGTTTGGTTCTACCAAAGAGAATTCCAACCTCGACTAGTACAAATATGAACAACTTAATAAGGGTAAATATTCTGTTTATTGATTTTAATACAACCTTCTTTTTTTTTGTTAAGTTGACCTGAGTTGCCTTATGTTATATCAATGCTATCTCAACTACCACAAAACATGTGAGAAAAATTAATGTACTATTCAAAATAAGCTTACCGAAAAAAGAATATTACGTTAAAATTGATGTAGAATGCATAGTTGATGTATAATGAAATAAACGAAAATATTCATGCTAAATNTGAATATTACGTTAATTGATGTAGAATGCATAGTTGATGAATAATGAAATAAACGAAAATATTCATGCTAAATTTATAAAAATAGCCAAAATTCGTATTTAATAAATATATTAATCGATTTAATAAATAATGACCGAATAAGATTGTCCTCTGTGACATATAATTAAGATGCTTACACATGGCAACAGTGGAGGTCGTTGGCAGGGATTAGGGTTTGGTGGACGTGAGAGGGGGCCTGAACCCTTGAAGGTTAAGACCCGTCGGCGGACTGTAATCGAAGGCCCCGCAGCTTATTTAATCATATAACTTCGATTATGCAATTTTAGTAAGTTTTAGATGGGCCACTAAATAGGCAGTGACATGGATATAATGTTGCTGACGTAACACACTTTAGTACGATTTTGACAGGCCGACATGCCGATGTACGTGGCGGTGACTCATTACATTAATTCTATATTAAAACATAAATGTCACAATGCTATATTAGATTAAATTCCAACAACTTCATTTATCGATATTAATAAGATTTCATGCTATCATGTCTCAGGTATTTAACTATTCGTTATATTTAGAATTTAGGTTAAGTTAAAAATTAAAAGTTATAATAATAAATTAGTAAAACTTAAACTCGTTGGAATTATATCATAAAAATTAACTTTCACAACTTTTATTTTATCATAATTCAACCTCCTAATTGATTGGCTTGGATAGACTCCAAGCTTTGTGGCTCCTCTCTCATCGAAATTATGCAATGTTGGATCTCGTCAACTCTTGTCAAGCCCAATCGATCTTGAAGTTATCATAATTGAGACATTTTGAAAACTCTCATAAAAATGCATGTAAGTTAATTTTAGGCTGTCTACCATATTCTTAACTTGAGCATTTTGATATGAATTGAAAAACAAAGGGTAAATGGCATGCTTCAATAGTTATAGGAAAGATATTAGGCTTTCCAATTGTTTCAATAAATAAATTTTATTTCTTAGTCACTTAATTATGATCGAATTTATATTTGTCCTCATATTTACAGATAGCACATCCTATATGTCGGAAAAAGTGACACCTTCCTGTTAGGAGCCTTGCGTTTTTGCACGTGCCTCAAAACAAAAAAAAGGTTTTATTTACCCCTTCCCAACCTCAAACTTCAACCATTTAAATCATAGTTTTAAAAATTATATTACACCAGCTAATTCAATTTAATTAATCAGGAACTAAACACTTATTTAGTCCAATTCCTATAAAAAATTCTAATTACACTTTTAATGAGATCAACTCCGGTTGAACCGACCGATTTTCAGTCCGACCGATGAATCAAATTGAATTGATGGAAAAACTGACTAAGTTAAAATTAAAAAAATAAAAATATATTATAATGTGTATATTTATTTTACTAAATTTATATTTATATTTTAAGTTAATTTTTTATTTAATATATAATATTAAATTNCAGTTCAATTCATTGAACCTCCTCCGATTCAACCCATGAACTCACACCTACACCAGTTCCCGATCCGATCCGATTTTAAAAATTATGATTTAAACTCATTTTGAAAATCTAAATATAAGATAATTTGTATCTAGGAGAAAAAAAAGATTCAAAAGAATTCATAACTCTTCATCCCTATTTTAGAGGATTGAAGTAGGTTAAATTTAAACCATAAATCTCTTATTTTGTGTGGTTGAGTGGATAGTACAACCAATATAAGGTTTCTTTTATATATATATATATAAAAACCTGTCATTTATATGCATCTTAACCGAGACCTGAAGAATATCCGATCGATAAGTAATGAAATCATAGAGATTATGCAATACTAAGTGTATGTTCAAGGTTGTCACCTCCAAGAGCATTAATGGCGGAACCCGTATCCCATGTCAAGGGCCGGTGCTCATAATAATTTGCCTAAACGTACATGGCAAATTTGTTAGCTTTCAATGTCCCTGAAAGCCGATCATAAGATACCTCGATCGTGTGCGTGGTCAGTCGGTCCGTCTGTCGGTAAACAAATGGGTTTCATGATTTTGCTCAGACATACGCCCTTTACCCAGTTCAGAGATTAGGGGTCATCCATCCTTCACTGTTCGAACATTCCATTGTGCAGTGCTTATTCTTCAGGTCATACTTGCCTGTTCATGATCGACATCCAAAAGCGGAAGATCCTTTGATACGGTGTTCATGGTGGGCGACAACCTAGGATTTATAGTCAGTGTTATGTCTTTATGTTGGGAATCGATATATGGCAAAAACGTGCATTTCAATTGTAATTAAATTATATTCCCGAGCCCAGTATCCCTTTGATGCAATTTGAAATTCAAATACGAAGAAACAAGTAGAGAATATACATACCTTCAAAGACTCCGAATCGATCATTGTATTTGAATTCTCAATTCAGCGATATCCCACAACGTCTTCACAAATGATTTCAAGAGTCAACTCTCTGACTAGATGCACACATGTATGCCCTCCACAGTATCCACACCAAGTGTTTCTCGTAAGCGTTGAGAACTGTTCCCAACAATCGGTCGCCTTTTTAATTTCAGAATAAAAGGCTTGCATATAGCACCAAGTAGAACATATATTCTTCAATCACTCTCGGATATAGTATTTTGGGTAGTACTCTTTTCTTCTCTCAAACAGCAAAAGTCTTTTTCTCCTTGTCCAACTCACACACATGATGCCCTTCGGCTTTTCTATATATAGAACACGAAATTGGACTTTTGTCCCCTTTGGTGGGTGAAACGTTTTCACCTTTTAGAATTATTTTATTGAAGAGAGGTGTCCCTCCTTCATTGAAGAGAGGTGTCCCTCCTTCACCGAAGAGACACGCCCCTCCTTCACCGAAGAGACACGCCCCTCTTTCACTGAAGAGACGTGCCCTTTTTTCACCAAAGAGATGTGCTTTTTCACTATTGGCATACGTTATGCCATTTTCAATATTATGCCGTTCAGAATAGACCAACAGTTGGTCTACATGACATGTACTACTCATGTACATACATATAGCCATGTATTTATCGATTCTCATTCAATAATTTAGCATGCGTATATAACCGAGAGTATAATTAAATTTCTATAAATTTAATTTTACAGTTAATTCTGAAACAATCTTATCTAATAAGACGCGTAACCGATATGGACAATTCCGTGCTAACGGAATTAACTGTCCAACGCAAAATTTAATCAATTAAATTTTGGTTACGAGAAATGACTTGTATTGTGTGTGACCCATTGGGCTCCACACTAAGCTGGTAGTGAATTAATTTATCTTATGAAACATTTTAATAAGATCATCGATTAACTCTTAATCAATTAAGTTTACAAGTCAAGATTAACGTCTAGCAACATATCATGACCACCCGGATAGTGAAGATTTCAATCAAAGAATCGAATACCCTTTGGTGATTAGTTTTCATATAATTCAATCCTTCAGTTATACAATGTCCCGGATAAATTAAGGTATGGATAAAATGTCAAACCCTAATTTTTATCCATATGCATATCAATTTTCTAGTAATTAACTCAACAATGAAATATCAGAAACTGCTTTCTGATATTTCATCCTACTCTGGCTAGAGATTTTCTGAGTCAATACTTAATAGAATACATAGGATATTCTTTCCTCTCATGAGAAGTAACCGATTCTTTATTGATTACACACCATCTCCATAAGAGTCTTGTTGGGTCCAAAATATCCTACCCATGGTTCAGAGAACTATGTAAAGGAATAAACCAAAACACAACTTAACTCTTACAAGATGTTATGATAATCTCAAGTCTAAGGATCATTTACACATACCATCACCTAAGGAATAATCTATTGACACTTATTTAAATATCCATTAGGTTAATCCTTTAAGTGGATCAGTTCAGTAAACTCATTTTATAATGAGTACCTACACTCTTACATTAGTGACTCTTCACAAGTAACTGTGAGATCAGTTACCGTCTACCTTAGAGTATGTAACAAGTGTACTAGTTTTACCAGATTACCAATCCCATGTTCAGTGATCCTATAACTATGAGTATTTTAAACTAAAACTTGTGAATTTTAAGTCTCACTAGCATGATCTCATCATAACTTTAAAATCATTATCATAGTTTATGGATTTTATCATAGAGTATAGCAGCATATGATGAATAATAATGTCTTAACTTTATTTCATGAATAAACTTACATCAATTGTGATTGGGTTTAGAGCATTAATCCCAACACTTTATAGTTTAGATCCAAATCTTATCATAGGCAATCTCTATTCAAAATTCATATTATACTATAATTTTAAATATAGGCAAAATTCCTTTTAAAAGGATAAGAAAGGGATTCGGCTTGAATATTGTTATATTAAAGAGAATATTAAGATTATAGTGAAAATTTTAATTAACTTATTTATATAAAAAAAATTATGATATTTTTTTGTATATGGTGAATGCGTCAGATTATAGGGAACTGTCAATTTGGTAAGTGTGACAATTGTAAAGTAGCCTAAATGTAAGGATTCATTTTTATTTCATTTTGCACAACACTCAAGGTAAAATGTGGATTATATGTATACACTGAAGTTTTCCGGATCACATCCAACAAACTCCAAAATTGAAATACTTCAATATACATTATCTTTTTATGATATCTGAATCATTCCCTATATGCAGAAATAGGTTCAAAATTTTCATATCCCGAACCAACCATATTTATAGTAAAATCTAAATCTTACTGGATTACTTTATCAATTATTTAATTAGTGATAAAAAAGGAATTTTTATATATGGATTTTGGTTTTGGTTCCAGGTACCTATGAATTAGGACTGGAATCGGAATTGTAACTAAAATTGACCCATTCCCATTCTTCTTATTCGAAACCTACTCAAATTTTATCAAAGTCTACCTGGTTCCCACTGGTTCCGGATCTCCCGGTACACATGCACACTAGCAAAATATGTTGACTAGAATGTATTAAATTTAAGTATAAGGACTGCAATTATAAACACCCGAAGTTTAAGGACCACTTGTGCTATTTTACGATTTAGAGCAGAGACTCTGGCAACCGCGTCGGTGACGTTGACGTGTGCCTTCGTACAAAAGGGCCGCCCAGTAAAAGCCAAAACGACGGTGGAGACGAAACGAACACAGTGAAAGGACTGGAGGGTGAACCCGTGACTCACGTCAGGGCCACCATGTTTCATGCACCCGGCGTGTACGCCATATCTAGATTTCCATTATATTTTACCCTGGGCCCTTCGTGCACCCGGGGCACTGTCTTGCGGTAAGAACCCAAGACGACATAAGGCCAAGTGCGGGCCATGGCAAAATCTTTTGTGAAAAGGAGCATTAATTATTTATTTGGGTGAATCGTACCGTTTGCTTAAAATATTTTATTAATGCAAAATTTTAGTATAAAATATTTTGAATATAATTTTATGGTACTCTATAATATAAATTGTCAATTTTTCATTAGCTTGGGTTAATAGTAATGTGGGTGGTACTAATTTAGTGACACATAATAAGTTAATGATATAACATTTCTAATAACTTTAAGTGGTATAAAAAATACAAAACAAAAAAAGGGGTAGAGACCGAAAGGAAGCTTGCTAGCGGCCATGCCGGCGGCATTTAGAAGAATGTGACACGGCGAGTCACCCGAAATTACTTGGAAAAACAAAGAGTAGCTGATATGAAGTTAAACGGCTTAGTAGGAATAAGGTGAATGAAAAGAAACTCCAGAGGGGGAACTGGATCGGCAGGTGTATCGCGAACAGCAGAGACCAGTGCTGGAAGCATAATTTTTAAAACCGGACTGGACTGGGAACCGGTCAAGGTATGGGTTTATGGGTCGAACTGGGAGTTCAATGGGTTGAACCGCATGTTTAATAAATAATATTAATAATATAATATTTCAATAAATTGGTATAATATTATAATTTAATTTTGATTTATAATCAAAATCATTAATATAGTT
>CXYZ01011044.1:26502-37379 GCA_900006705.1 Sonneratia caseolaris
CCGGCCGGCCCGGTCGAACCGGCCGGCCCGGTCCGGTTTTAAAAACTATGGCTGGAAGAATAAGATCCTGCATCTCTACAAATGTAAAAGTTTCACGGAAATGATTATATTAGAAATTTTATATGTTTATTTTTTTACTTAAATAATATATATTTTTTAAAATCATTATTTTAATAATATATATTTCGGAACATCATCAAGTTATAGTTTAAAAAAAGCACTAGTGTGACCATTGTATATTGATGTGGCAAAAAAAAAGTTAGTATGACAAAACTCAGTTAATGTGTCAAAATGACGTTATAGAAAATGCGTGCCTGCATAAGCATATGACTACCGGATGGTATCGTTAAATGCTAGTAGGAGGACATTAGGAGAAGTGGCAATTGCGATTTAGAGTTTACTCGTGTGTTTTTGCACAGCAAGGGTCGGAATATGCAAGCCACGGCGGTTAGGCTTGCTTGGAGGGCCTCGATATATTTAATCTTGTGCGCATTGAATGAAGTGGTTTTTCAGGGTATTATTACGCCATCCGCTGATGGAGTTGTTAGCCATATATAAGGCAGGCAGTTTGTCTCAGATTAGTGGGATCACTTGGTGAATGAAGAGCGAGTACATTGATGCAATAGCATGCCCCGTTGGACAGATGGGGCGTCATACCTTATTGATTAAATTTGTTTATTCCAAGTACAGTTTTATGATGTCTTTGAGATCAGCTTTATATCAAGTTTTGCACATTGATAGTTTATGAGTAGACATGACAATTCGAGCCGAGTTACAATTTTTTGAGTCGTACTACCACTGCACAAATCTTTTTTTTTTTGAGGTTGTAATGCCACACCTTACATATCGTGCAACTTGAAAATCTCATATTTCATGTGTTTAGCCATCTACCCTAACCTAGATCAAATAAAATAATTATTTTAAAAATAAATTTTATAATTTAAATTAAATTTTTATTTGATATAATTAATCCTTTAATCTAAATTTTATGTTAATTTAAAAAATATTAAAATAAATTTTTTAAAAAATTCTTATAATTTTCGTTTTATTTTAAATATTATTTTTTTGAAATGATACAAATTTATTTTTATTATGTGTCAATATCATAGGCAACTAGAACCCTGAGCTAGGCATGGTTTTTTTTTTTATGGTGGGAACACTTTTGCAATGTCTATTTATGAGTAATCAATGAGGAGTAATCCTAATTTTATCCCAAAAAGAAGATTTTAAATAATTTTATGATTTTTAAAATGTTTTTGAATTACGTGTCATTTGATTATTTAGTTGTGACATCATGTGACACAAATAATATGATACATTTGTTACACACAAAAACTTCTCGTATAGCTGACATACACATTCACTCAAGATTTTCTCACTTAGATTTTCTAAATGAAATAGGATATGTGACATAATATTGATTATGATTTTATACTATCATTAGAATTTTAGTTTCAATTTTAATTTTATTTTACTCATTTATTTTGCTTTTTTGTATTTTCATAGGGTTTTAAAATATTTTTATAATTTTATTCAAATCTTGTCCAATTTTAATTTATAAAATTTCTTTATTATTTTTTTTAAAAATTTGATATTATTTTATGAAATTCATCCATAATTTACTTAATTTTTCAAAAACTTTAAAATTTTTCTCAATTTTCTTTCTTGCTTTTTTAGAGTGGACTTACAGTTTGTGACTCACATATGTTATGAACTAATACTTGAAGAGTTAAAAGAAAACATTTACATCCCTCAACTTTCATTCGGTGGGATAGCTTGGTTCGACGTCTTATTTTCCCATCACGGTAAAGTAACCGTGGACTAAGATGTCCAACGGACTCTTAGGAGACACAAATATTAAAAAGAAAATTACTGAAATTCTAAAATGCTAATTTATGACAATTTTTTTAACAGTTACATCCACCAATTTCCATTATATTAGACACTTTGGTCTGTAATCACTTTATCGTGATGGAAAAATAAGACGGCAGGATAAAGTATCTGACGGAATGAAGGGATGTGATATAAATGTTTTTTTTTAAGATTATCACTTATGGTAAATTTGAGTGCTAAATCTCCAATCCTCTCCCTTTTTTTTGCTCTTAATGATTTGATGAATTCGCATTCCATTGTGCTATCACACATGAAGGTGAACCACATTGACTCGTCACTTAATCATTTGATGGAGCAAATAAATGATAATAGCATCTATGATATTCTGGGAAAAAAAATAAATAACACACGAGTATATTTTGATCATTATTAAAGTTTATGACAATGTAAAGATAGGTTTTAGTTTGTACCATATAGTATTTTTGGGTAAACTGAAATGTATTTTAAGATTAATTTGTGGTCAAGTCAAGATTTCTAAGAAAATTCTCGTCGACTTTCCCAACTTAGGATTTGATTTTCGGATTACCCATTTGAAAGTTTAGTGAGAAAATTATTAATTTAATCCTAAATTAGTTGGAGAGACAAGTTGAACTTAGGAATATAACTATAATTGAAGATTAATATCTTAAAGGTTTCACTTCTCCATGTATAAACTATTATTTTAACATCCTTTATATGTTTAGTTACAGCAAAAAAAACTAAGTTTTGCAAAAAAATAAAATAAAATAAACTCATAGGTCAATTTAATCTTACTTTTCATAGCTGAATTAAGTTTCCATCTAGTATAATTGATATTTTTATTATACTTTACAGGATCAAATATATATATATATATATATATATATATATATGATTGAAAGGTAAATTTTCAAATATAGTGTACTCAATTGTACAGCACATACTTTGGAGTAATGTCGACTCGCTGTCAGTTCATGGCACTTTACCCATCCGTTGATGGTGTTGCTCCAATAATTCAGCTCTGTATGACTCAATAAATTTTCTAGGGTAGGGATGCTCTGTGGGTGTGGGGTGCTGCTTTTTATGTGGTACAAGGAAGGAGAAAATAGAGGTGCCAAAGTTATCCTTATTCGATATGGAATTGACAGGTGGGGTCCAGATTTAGACATACAATGTGAAATGAAAAATCAAAAGGGCAAAAGCTTAAAGGCCACTTTCAATAATTCCCCTATCTTTTCCGGAGCCTTTTGCCCTAGAAATTGAATCCCAGTTGTTCTACTCTTTAGCAACACGAGGAATCGTGAAGCAAAAGCACATCCATAAATTCTTCGACAATCCTACCTCATCACGTCAGATACATGGAAGTGTTAGTTTATAGCATAAGAAGATGGAGAAATAATAAATTAGGAACAAAAATATTTTAAAATGAGATTATTCGTTTAAATTTATTTAATTAATATCTTGAGATTTTAGTAACACTTACCGTATATTTGTTTGTAAATTTCATTGGCAGTCTAACTTTTGGATAGTCTAATTATGTTGTGTATAACCTCTTAATTACTCGGTTTAATTAAATCCACATTTTTTTGACCTTTGAATTATTATGAATTTGTTTAGTGTAATTCCATACCCATCAATTAATAAAGTTTTATTGATTAATTCTCTCCATACTACTTGAAGGTATGCAAGCTTGGACCCCTAGTGTTCATAAATAAAACTAGCTTTATATCTACTTATTCCACTTTACTTGTAAACCGCCCATTTTTGTTTTTGGGTCTGAGCTATATGGTGTCCAACTGTCAAATACCGGGTTCTTATTAATCCAGACTTGTTCTGGTTCATTAACCCACCAAAAAGCATAAATTCTTTTTAGTCGTAAAATTTAAATCTAAGATATTATTTAAAAGAATAAAATATCGAATTATTCATAGTAACTTATAGGAAAAGAGGGGATATTATATACCCGGACGTCCATGAACAATAGGCCCATTAAGTCCACCTCCATAATTGTTTTGAAACTGGGACTAAAGTTGCCGCCAGTGAATTAAGTCACAAAAGTTGACTGAAATTTGAAAATTTTGTCTTAGTATTCGAACATTTAAATTTTCTTATGTAGACGTGCGACGGATAATTAGATTTGTTTTTTTTCTTTTCATACTTGTGGGTCCCCCTTCACATTGGTCCAAACATGTCGTTCGTGTTACATCAATCTTATCCGTGAAATCATTTTTTTTACCATCACGATCATATTATTCGATCCACCTTCTCGTATAAGATACGTATATTAGGTTACAAAGGTAGTTAATATTAAATAATCACGAGAGTTTAGAACCCACTGATCTCAAATTTGGGGTCGTACTTACCATCTACACAGCACCACCGGTGCAACTTTGACGTACGGTTTTGCTTTTAGAATAATCAATTTCGACCCAGATAACATTCTCTGTCTCCTTCTTTGGTCTTTCGAGAGAATTACCTAAACACATATCACGTGTAGTGACTTTTTCAACATCAGTATGATTTACAATACTAATCAAAATTGATGTATGCATACTTATTAATAATGCTATCCTCTTTGTTCGTAACTTGGAGTTGAATTTAGTAGTTCTCTTACTAAATTTACAAATGGGTGATTAGAGAATCAAATTTTAAGTTAGAAGAGTTGATGTGAATTTTTTTAAACATCTCGATCTGATTATAGATTAGTCTCGACATACAATTTGACCCACATGTAATATTAAGTAGTGTGAAAAAAAAGATTGGTCTATGCAGTGTGTGCACTGACACAAGGCATCCGCATGGAGCATCGCGCCATCAAATTGGGGAAAAAATAAAAGTGAAAATTAAATAAAATTGGATTTACCCTAAAAATTTAGAAAATAAAAATAACGTTATCAAAAGTGTACTAATTATGAACAAAATATAAATAAATTTAAAGAGAAATTATTAGCTAAACGTAGCGAGACTCAAGTAAAAATTTTAAAATATTAAAAAAATTAATCGCCTTTATTAATTAAGTGCTACGGAACAGAGTAGGGCAGGTCGAGTAATTCTAGTTTTCACACTAGGGCTTTTTTGTAAATGCGGGGAAACATGATGCAGCAAGCCACCCAAGTCTTGTTTCAAGTACACGTGTCAAAATTTCAATATGTCGAGGGGCATAGACGAAGGATAAATATATGGTAACCCAAGAGCTACGGAGTAAATTATAAAGTCTTTATCGGCCGACTAAAGAAATACAATAATTGATTAAACTATTTATAGGTGAAGAGATAAATAAAAATATAAAAATATAAATTTTGCTAAATTAAAAACAATTATATAATATAAATTTTTTAAAATATTTTAGATAATATTTTGGTTTATAAATTTGTCAAATAAAATTCTAATTAAAATTTCATCAATTTGGTTGAAATATTTACCTCCAGTCAAATAATTAGATTATTTCATTAAATCGTTAAATAGAAATTTGACATATCCTTAATGTATCATCCCGACACGTCATATTTTCATTAAACAATTTAATGGAAGGATCTTAGTATTATATCAAATATAAATATTCATACTAAATTAATAAAAAAATTCAAATCCAGATTATTAAATGTTGGTATCGGACAAATTCAATTACCATAGTCTTAAAGTACTCTATTATTTTATGATATTAGTGGCTGCCAGCCCGAGAAATTCTCTTCCCTCCAATCTTTGTCACGAAGTACGAAAGATACCGAAAATTACGGTAAATGAGTAACTGATATTATGCAATAATTATAAATAAGAGTAAAAAAAAAGAAAAAAAGGGGAGAACTCGGAGAAGGTTCACTTAGAATCTGATTTACTCTTAAATTTATACAATCTCCAGAATTTCAGACATTAATTTGTCACCCGAAAATATGCCCATCGAATCAGTATACTACAATAGTCCCATCTCGAACAACACTTTTTATCTATATCAAACTTATATATATTTACATGAGATGCATTATTCATTATAAAAAATTGTTACAAACCCTATAAATATGAACGGCATGTTGGATTTGTCCACTTAACTCGAATTAAACTAGTAAGAATGCTTCAATCTTTTTAATGTAATTGAAAAAATACCTTACTTTCACATATTTGTTGACCTCCTTGTGATGGAAAATAATATAATTATTTCTCCGTTAATGAAATTTTCAATATATCTGAATTCTCCATATCTTAAAATGACTTCTTTATTCCAAAAAATATTTATTTTATATGATATTACAATACTTTTTTTTCTTTACCAAACTTAAACATCTTAACTAAAAGCTTGTAGGTTAAATATTATATGTGTATATAATAGATGTATTATTCACCTTAAGAGCTTGCAGGTTAAATATTATATGTGTATATAATAGATGTATTATTCACCTTAAAAAAATAAGATTAAAGTATTGTAAATAGAGAAAATATATAGTTTTACCACATAATCAACTTACTTGGCTAAAACTCAAATCAAATTTGTCATGACCCTTCAATCTCATGGATATAATCCAATGCACCTTACTTTCATTCATTAACAAGTTGATCCGTTCAGTTAGTGGAGGTATATGCTCCTCATTGCCGACAAAACACACGAGGAAGGTTCCTTAAACGTTGTCAGATTCCCCAAATTATTGCTGGTTTCACTGCATAACCAACAGTAGCTAAACTGTGTCTTTTCCAATCAATCCATGGAAGTATGGTATCACACTGGGATTTATACAATCATGCCCCCGAATCTTGATGGTACAAGCAAAAAAGACCATGTCACTCTGTCCATTTCGCCCGGCTGCAGTTTGATCTCTGTACCATTTCTCGATCTACACTCAAATGAAGCAAAAAGTTAATTATGAGTTGGATCAATGGTGGGTTTTGCTTAACTCACATCGGCCACGGCAGCAAGCAGCCAATACAGATCATCAAGGAATCTCTTTGCAGATGCTCCGAAGCTACGTCCAATAGATACTATAGATCCGTGGCTGAGAGAGCCATCCAGTTAAAAGGAGGGAGAATATCTTGGATTTATTCCAACAATTATGAATCAACAATTATATCATTGATTATGTATTTATGCTATTCAAATAGTTAAGTCAATTAAATGGTTGGATTAATATTAAGTAATAGAGTTTTAACAAATAATTCGTAAAATGTATGGATTAATATGTAAAAATTATAAAGTAAATTCTAATTTCTATAATAAACAAAATTTATAACTAATAAATTATGAGCGTTTATATGCAATTTAAAATTATAGTTCCTAGGTTACACGTTATAAATTCGATTCTTCTTATATCTTATTGGTTAAAGAAGACCGGATGTTGGCATATATTTTGAGGAGTTGTGTGTAGATCTAGAAGATCGACCCCCACCACTTATGCGATTTCCGATCATCGATTCAAATAAGTTTACGTTAATTTGTGCACTTTCTCACCGATCTCAACATGTTTGATCCTAGGATTATTAGGTTATGAGATCTATCATTCACATATTCCATCAGACTACACTTGGATTGGGAGGTGACTAGCTGAAGGAAGAAACTGATGGAGTGTATGTACTCACATCTGCTGGTACCTTTACTCTGGATTAAATGTACTCTATGGTCATGCAGATTGGATCATCGCTTATGTCTTGGACCGAGCTCAGGTAGGGACGAGCCGGGCGGATCTTCAACTCCAAATCACGAATCAAATAGAATGACAAGAGAACCGATGGGAATGAGTCAAAATGAGCAGACTAACAACAGGGCAGAAGCCCAGATTAAACATAATTGGTAAACAGAGAGATGCATCAAGAGGCTCCTGAGATCAAACGCTACACATGCAACTAGATATCCGTTAATGAAATAAATGACAGCAGGGCAAATATATGTTCAACTATATATTATCCGCAATCTAGGATATATAATGTTAACGTCTTCTCAACAAGGTCGATAGCAGCAAGACATATGAACATGTGGAAACTTCTCGGAAAAGGGCTGACGCCGGTGGAGGGTTAAGTTCTCTGATGCATCTTTCAGCTGGCATCCTCGTCTAAAATCCCATCTCTGCATCCAATGTCGCACCAATCCACTGCAATAGCATGTCAAGTATGTGATGAAAGAATTAAATATAACGCTATGGTTGGTTTGGTTCGGGAACCTAGGAAGAACTATCCATGTTTGTTTCATTTTCACTCCCTCAGAAAACATACATACTTTGCTGTGGGAAATGGATCATTTTGGCTGGGCCTGGAAATTCGGGCCAGCCTGAGATGCCCAGCAGCATGAAAATCTCAGCCCAAGTACGATTCCTTCGTGCTTGGGAATGCTTGGTCTAACTTGAACTAAGAAAATAATTATTTTGTAAAATTAAATTTAAATAATTTTAGACTTAGAGATCCAACTTTTAAGAAAATGGCGAAATAACTATTAAATTATAATCATATTTGACATAATTAACTTATATTATCAATCTATCCAACATCTTAGGTGGCCCAAGCACAACTTTTTCATGCATGCAAGGAGTTTGCCGGATGGTAATATTACGATCCATTTAGCCGAGTTGGCAACCCAGACAGGATCCTCTTTCTGCAGTAGTCGCGCAGGATGCTCAAGGAGAAGCATTCAATGAGTGGATTCCCAGAATGTAACTTCGAGGTCGGTCAGTCCCTCCATGAGGCTACCGCAAGGGATCTGGGGAGGCGTCCCGACGACGAGGCGAAGCTGGTCCTTGAGCAGGATGGCGACACACATGCCGAGCTTGAGGGTGTCTTTGAGGTAGCAAGAAGAGAGGGGCTCCCCGTGATTCTAATTTAACTTCCACGACTAATCGGTTCCAAGTTCTCTGTATTTTTCATGACACATTAAACCTACCCGGTATAGGATCGGTTTCAAAATTTTGGTCCCGGACCCTACCCTACTAAGTGATAGAACTAGACCACACTCGAAACCTGTACTATACCACAAGTTCTAGGTATCCTCTAAAAACATGTTTATTCTCTCTCTCTTTTATATCCAATTATTATTGAATAACATAATTTCGTAAATTTTATTAGTCTAGTTTATGCATAACTATTTCATCAAAACAGATTTCCGTATCTTTTGCTAATAGTTGCATACTTTTTCCCAATGATTATGTTATAAATGGGTGGAAGTCATGGCCTCCCCCACTGACGATGTTAATGCGAGTTTCTGAATATGCTAATGTGAAGTTCTTGAAGTTCACTTTGTTGGGGGCACCAAGAGCGATCATAAGCGGTGAAAGATCCTATTTCTAAAACAAACAATTCGATATTTTGAGGGGTAAGCATGGAGGGAAGTACGAGGTGGCCCTTACTCACCATCCTCAAACCAATAGACAAGCAGGGGTTTCTAATAATGAAATCAAGAAGATTCTTCAGAAGACTATCAACACTGCCTAGAAGACGCCCTTTGGCACGTCGCCGTATTGGCTTGTGTTTGAAAGGGCACGTCGCCTTCCGAATGAGCTAGAGCACAGTGCACATTTGACCTTTCATCGGATTTACAAAGCAAAGACAATGAGGTAGCACGAGAAGTGGATTTTGAAAAGCGACTTCAAACCTGGTCAATTAGTACTTTTATCTTCTTAACAATAAAAATTAGCGTTTGGCTTGCCCAAGGGCGTAATAATAATTACTGAGTTTGGTTGGTAGTGATGTGGCATTAATTTGTGTTGTTGGACTAGGCTGCAATCTATAGGCGCCGTTGTTGGGAATTTCCCGGCAAAAGCTCCTTTACAAACTTGTTGTGAGTGCGAAAGAAAGTAAAAGGATGTAAGTGCGTGCAAGCGCACGTACCATATAGTGCAACATGAGGTGAATCAGAGTTGGTTCTATGGGGTTCTAAGTCAAATCAATTCCAATAGTTCAAAATTGTAATTATTCAAAAGCAAAAGAAAGGGAGAAAGCAAACATGAAACGAAGCAGGTAATAACACCAAACTAATCAATATGATGAAGGTTTAGGGTTAAAAATTCACATAGAACTAGTCTAACTCCGGTCTTTACTCCCAATGCACTCAATTGAACACCCTACTATAGTGCATTCCACCTCCCGATACAACTAAGAGATATCACTGGATACTCCTCAAGAAATACCCCACACCTCCCTTAGGAAATCCTATATTTTATTTATTGAGGGATGAAATCGTATATCGAAAAAATAAATAAAAATATTTCAACACATAAGAACTGAATATTATTATTCTATCAGTTTAAACTTTTGTGTTAAAAACGAACATATTACTCTTGTAAAACCGGTGAAATTTTTATATAGTATCAGAGCAGCTTATCGCATAAGCTCACATTTTGCTAAGGCCCGAGACAAAAAGAAGGCTCAAGGCTAGTTGTTGATAAGCATGAAATCGGAAGAAAAATACTTGGCTTACGATAATTATTAAGACCAATAATCCGACTAGTTATTGGGTTAGTTAACTCCCTTATATCAACACCAAAGAGTATGGTCCACTTGTGGACAGTTATCAAGGGTTGGTATTTATTATACTTGGCATGTGTACGTCACATTATTACTTGAGAGCGAATGTTGAGAAATAAAATTTCAGATCGAAAAAATGAATAAAATGATCATGACATATAAGAGAATTTGTACTATTATCTTATCTGTTTAAATTTTAAAATTAGAAATGAGTTTATCGCTCTTTTGAGTATGTAGAGATCCTATAATACTTATTTTAACATGCAAGAAAATTATATTTAAAACATGTTATAATTAGACAACAAGATATTTTCAAAGGATCGACTGAATTATCCACACATAAGTACTCTACGTGATGTGACCATAGTTTTAAAAACCGGACCAGGCCGGTCGGTTAGACCAGAAACCGTCACTCACCCGGTCCGGTTCATAAAAAATCCAATTGCACATTCAAAGAGAAAATTTCAATTGAACCGGTCGGTTCTTGGTCCAACCGGTGAATTTAATTGAATTCTTGAGAAAACCGGCCGATTTAAAATTAAAAACAAAAACAAAAACTTATTATAATATACTTATTTTATTTACTAAATTTA
>CXYZ01011044.1:51474-63910 GCA_900006705.1 Sonneratia caseolaris
TATATATATATATATATATATATAAAACTCGAAGTTCTCATGTATTACCATCTGCCTCTTAGGCCTTGAGGATGCAAAGAAACCTTCCTTTCCACGTGGATTTCCCCCATAGGTGGGATTTTAAACCTCGCCTCCCCTGAAGCCTTTTGCTACCGTTGCTTCATCTCTGGAAATATCATTATGGCAAGTAAGTGTTGTCTCAGTAACTGGCCTGCAAATCAACCTTTCTTTCATTATTTCCTTCCCGTTTCCTTCTAGCCTCTATGCTCTTGTCTGCTCTTCCCGCTACATCCTCCATGGCTAGTTCGAATCATGCTAGATCCAGAGGTAAGAATAATGCCCTTTCCAAGTTTCACCCTGGCAAGTTAAGTCTTTAGAAGTTATATGAGGCAAGAGGGTTAAGGGCGAATTGTCGAGAAGCTTGCTCTTTGACTGCCTGAGGCAAATGAGTTGTCTAATTGCCCTTGAGACCACAATTTTTGTGGATAAAATCGTGGCGGGACTGCATTGGCCACTCATAAGTGAGATCTTAGAAGTGTGAATACTACTACGTGACTCCTAGGCAACTTTCGAACAACTTCTAGAGGACATTGCTGAGTTTTTTCATCGCATATAGAAGCAAGAGTGGATTTGTTCGCTTAGGTTGTTTAGGTCGTACATGATCATGAATGGGGCTGCTTCTATTTCACCCTCTCAGTCAAGTGCAAGAAGGGTTGTGTTGGTCCATCATTTTCCAACCTCCAATTCCAAGCGGAAACATTATTATTTCTTTCTTCTATGATGGATACTAAGCATCTTGATGGGAGCCTCTGGAGTGGCGTTGGGAGCGCAAGGATGAGGTGCCTGATTACGATCCAGGCAATCTGCTTTCACGACGAGAGCAAGAAACTATGTTGCGCTTCAAGGGTGTCAAGGTGGATTCCCAAGCCATGCTATGCTGTCTTCTCAGTGTTCATGGCTCTACAAGCCTCTGTCGCATGATGTTCCTAAGTTGAGAGGATAAGTAACTCTTCAACTTGAGTCTTATATCTTCATCTTGTAAATTGTGGGATTCGAGGAGAAAAAAAATCAATTCCTTGAAAATGTTTCTTAAAAAATTGAGTATTGTACATGGGTGAGGAAGGATGGGCAGCATAAGTGGTAGGTGGGACGGGTGGCGGCGGGGTGATGGCCAAAATTAGGGTTTATTCTTCAATGGCAAACTTTTGAAATTTTAATTTACGTTAAGGGGTAAAAGAGCAATTACATTATTTAAAATAAAAAATAATATATTAATGCCACGCAAAAGGGGTTTACAACCATGTAGAAAAAAAATATTAATGGCAATAAATCCACCCGAGCAACTCTCTAATGGAGGTTGATGGATGAGACTTGAATGTCATTTGGAAAAGATACAATATTGAAATAATTATTTAAAAAAATATAAAATTTAAGTATAGAAAATAAGAGAAAATTGTCAAAATAGTCATTAAAATTTTGGCTGGTCAATGTGTCAATCCTTTAATTTTTCTAGGCACCATTTTGATCTAATATTTACTAAATCCCCATAAAAATGGTCCAACCATCAACGACATTACATGCCTGCCCCTTCACGGAAATATTACTTGGCAACAAAAACATTGCTTATTTATATATGCTAAATAAAATGGTTATTGAAGATAAAAGGAATTTTCCAAAAAATGAAAATTGGGAGAAATACATTATGTTTCAAAATCCTAATAGAAGTTCTCTTCACTATTCCTCCTCTTCATTCTCGCTATCTTCACCACCAACTCTAATAATGTCCATTGTGAAATTTTAATTCACGGTTACCAGTAATGAGGTAGAGACCAGCACTAGGAAGCAATATTGAGTGTACCACTTCTCTTTTTCTCCTCTTACACAATGATCAACCTCTGCTTTTAGAAGTAATTGCTTTCACTGCTTGATATTGAGTAATTGGTGATTATTGCTGATGAAATTTTCATCAATTTGAGAAGTCAACATCGCTACAAGGTTGAAGATGTCTTCACCTACGGTAAGTTTCATTGGTCTCTTGTTCAATGCTTTAAAATCAAAATCGAGGTCCCCCACCTACGTTTGTTTAATATTTAGGAGTCTCCACTTGTATTTGTTTATTGTTGAGGAGTAAATTTTGCTTTTTTATTTTTTATTTAAAGGGAAAAAAAGCAATTGTGCATATTGATTTTCCACCATGGGTGTGAGTTCAAAGTTGCACTAGAAATAGAGTACATAGGGGGAGAAATTGATGTATGGGAAGGAATTGACTTCAAGGTAATAGGTATTGCACTATTAATAATACTATATGAAGAACATTGATATAAGGATTATAAAAAACTATACTGGTTGGTACTTGGGTTGACGTTGGAGGTAGGGCTGAAGGAATTGAACAGTGACAATGATATGCACATGCTATTAGTTGCAATTAAAAATGTGGTGAAGATGTATTTTTATTTTGAAAATAGGGAAGATGTGTTAGACATTAGCCGGCCTCCTAGTGAGGACGATGAGATAATGGTTGATGTGGAGGATGACTCATCTATTGAAATAGAGAATGAATCAACTTATTCATATGATTGTCATAAAGATGAAGTGTATAGACCTAGTCCACTTCAAAGTGAAGATGATGACGATGTATATGTACTTGGCTTTTGTTGATTTTAAATTGGAGACTAATGAACTTGAAAACATAAAGGGCTCATCTAGTATGACCAAAGAAAAATGGAGAGTTCATAGTGCAAAAGCAAATACTTCAAATGTTCAATATATAAATGAAGATGAGATAGCTAAAAAGGCAAGGGAAAAAGTTACAATTTGTCAATACCAACATGAAGAGGGATATCAATCTAAGGGGTTCGAGAGTTTAAAGATTAGTAGTGATGATGATGAGGCTAGTAAGAGACCTCCAAAATTTAACCCAAATGCATAGTATGGTTAGGTGCATTTAGAGTTAAATACTTTTTTCCCATATCTAAATATGTTTAAGAAAACTATGGATACTATTGTACTAAGGGGCAGTGATAAGAGTAAAGCAAAGTACATATGTTAAAGTAGTTGTTCTTGGGAAATGTTTTGCTCATGGTGAGAACATTATGACAACTTTCAGATCAAAGGTTTTAATCCCACATATACATATAACAAGAAATTGAAAAACCCACAAGCAAATAGGAAGTGTGTTGTAGATACGTTAGTGGAAAGGTTAAGGAGTACATCAAATATGACTGTAGCAAATGCATATAAGTACATGCTGAGACATTACAAGTTCAAGTGGTTGAAATGAAGATATATAGAGCTTTGCACATTGCAAAGGAAATTGCAGAAGAGTATGAGAAGGAACAATATGCAAACCTTTGGGATTATTGTGTTGAATTAAGAAAAAAAACCTTCGATCAACAATGGAACTAAGAGTTGACAAACTAGATATTGGACTACATCCTAAGTTTGATAGGCCTTACATATGTTTTGATGCAAGTAAGAAAAGCATTCTAGCTGGTTGTAGGCTTTTGATAGGGTTTGATGTACCTTTGAAAGGTTATTATGTTGGCCAATTATTAACAGTAGTCACACAAGATGGAAACCATTCCGTTTATGTCATAGCATTTGCCATAGTGGAGCATGAAACAAAGGATACTTGGAGTTGGTTCCTCATAGAACTATTTAAAGATATAGGCCATTCAAGAGAGCATGGTTGGGAATTCATTTGTGATATGTGAAGGGTATGCATTTATTTACTTCTCAAATTACTTACAAAAACCTCAAATGACTTACATATTTCTAATATTGAATTTGTAGGGTCTATTACCATTGGTTGTAGAGTTATGCCCAAGTGCTAGACATAAACTTTGTGTGAAGCACTTGAAATCTAATGTTTGGAAATAATGTAAGAGTAGAGATGTTAGAAGGAAGTTATGGGCATGTGCTAAGTTAAGAACTATGACAGTATTTCAAAGGAACTATGAAGAGATGAAGACTATTAATGAAGCTACTTGGAATTATTTAAATACATTTCCTTCAAATACTTGGTCGGGTAGGTTTTAGCACTTTTATCTAGAACCAGAGTCTTCTCAATAATATGTGTGAGTATTTTAGTGTAACCATTGTGAAGTTTAGAGGGAAGCCTGTCCTTACCATGCTAGAAGAAGTAAGGCTTTATTTGCCGAGGAATATGAATAATAGTGGAGACCAAATTGAAAGATAAAAGGGTCTCATCACACTATCTACTCAAAGCAAGCTTGAACAAGCTAAGAAAGAGAGTAATAGTTGATCTCATTGTGGATAGGGGATTCAGATGTTGCCAAATTCCTAGTTCAGCGCATGACAAGGAAAAATGAGAAGTTTGTTGTTGACTTAAAAGATTATAGTTTCTCTTGTAGAGAGTGAGACTTATGTGGAATCCCTTATCAGCATGCAGTGGCCTACTTGGGACACAATATTTTGGAGCTTGTTGTGCATCCTTGTTATTCAAAGGAAACATGGCAAAATATTTATGCACCTTACTTTCAATCAGTAAGAGGAGAAGATCAATGGGATAAATATGCTCATGATTCTATTTTGTCTCCTGAATATAACAAAGGTGTTGGGTGTCCTAAGAAAAATAGGATAAAATGTATAAATGTACCTCAAAATCCTTATAAGTCAAAAAGGAAATAGAAAATGATAGAATGTGAAAAATGTGATCAAAAGGGGCGTAATAGTAGGACTTGTAAGGGCACTACTATCAAGGTCAACAAAGCCAAAAAAGTGAGAATAAATGTTTCAACTTCTATTACAGACACATGCTCTTGTGGTCTTTCAAGTATGGCATCATAGTCAGTTCAAGTATGATCATGGATTTAATTATTCTTATGCCTCATATATTCTACTATTTTGAATTTAAGTAAAGATGATTTCTTTGTAGGAGAAAAAAGTGTTTGACAACTCTAAGATAACCAAGTTTGCATCAATTCAAGAAACATTTGGGAACAAGGTAAAACAAATCATGGCATCAAATTTATGTTGACAAGTAAATTATATAATTCAATTCAAACTCCTATATTCTATCATTTTGTTTGCAACTAAAGCAACTTTAGTTCGGTAACAACTTGTTCAACCATTTGGGTTATGTTTTATGTAAGGAAACAAGACCACTCTAAGTGCAACAATGGTAGCAACATCAAGTGAAGCAATGATGGCTCCTCTAATAATTGATTCAACTAGTCAAGCAGTAACAAGACCATTACCCATAAGGGCTCCTCAAATAGTTGCCTAAAGTAAGCCAACATTCAATACTTCTCTAGCACTTAACCAAACTAAGGTAACATTAACAATACCACCACTAGTAAGGCCTCGTTCAGCAATAGTAACAACGACACCAACACCAAGACCACCAATAATGAGGGCCCCCCGAGGCCTTGGTCCAACCATGATTAGGGTTTTGTTGCAAATGCCATTGGCAAGGGATCCCACAGATTCAACAATGAGGGCTCCCACATTTGGAAGAATTTTTGCAGCTTCGTTTTAATGGAATGGAAGGCCTCGTGTCACAAGGGAAAATTTAATTGCTGCAAATGCTGCAAGTAGGAGTAGTTTAGATTATAAAATAAGGAGTCTTTGTTGTAGGAGTCTTCCAACCAATGTTTGCCCTACCTTTTGTTAAGTCTTCTATAATGTCATTTTGTTGGTCCATCTTTTATCAAGTCATTTAGATGACACACTAGAAATGTGTATGGATTTTTTTTGTCATTTGTACTAGTATTTTGCAATGTTCCTTAGATCTTGACTTATCTATATGCAAATTATATGTGTTTCAAACCTTTATCTTACTCTCTCATTGTGAATGATGTCCTTCATATTGGCAAAGACAACACAAGCTTCCATTAGACATTCTTCTCTTGATTATATTTTGCAAAAGTTCATGTTGTTGAAAAAAGGGTTTTTTTAGCACCAAATAAAAAAAAGAGAAGGCTTGTTGTTGAGCTTTTATTGTATTTTCAAGCAATTATCTCTAAATCTTTTATGCTCTCATTTATATATGATGCATAATCTTAAATAGAAATAGTAGGCCCCAAGAAGAATCAATATTAACACAATAATGGATTACAATTAACACTATTAGAGTGCATTCACCGTATATATTCCCAACATTAAACACAATCCTCCCAAAAGATTACATTCCTTTTTGATACCAAATGAAACTTCATTAAATAAAAGCTTAGGTTATATTTGGTTCAACTACTACCCTTGCAGTGGTCCAAGAAGATTACATTCACAATAATAGATTATAATCTCCTTTTTATCATATCACATTCACCATAGAATGCACTTAATCAACTAGAAAGATTACGACCCAATCATATTTCTAACATTAAACACAATACTCCCCAAAATAACAATGTAAGAAAACTCATAGTCTACTTCTTGTTCCTTCCCAGTATCTCTTTTTCCAATCCTTCGATCCTCAAATTTAAATACTTTATTTCCAACTCAATTGAAGATACTTCTTCTCTTGCATTATTTGTGCTCCATTTTTGTTCATTACCTTCAATTGGGGGGTCAACCTTTTTGAAAAAGCCACACCCTCCCTCTGGTCGATATCTTTGGCATCCTATAAATCTTCTTCCTAGATTTTTTTTATGTTCGTGATGTTTTTTTGCTGTATTTGCAATCCGTAGTGACATAATTGACTATTACTTGCAGAGAAAATGGAAGATAGGCCACTTGCCTTCTTGTCCTTACCCTCACTCCAACCTAGTCTCGCAATACGTTCCATCAATGTGTGGCAAAAATTTTTACAATAGAAATAACAAATTAATTCAGAAGAATGGAAAGTAACAACCTAGCAAATTGAGAAGAACAAAAATACATAATGGAGGAACTTCCTTTGTTGCTAAACAGGCAAACTCCCAAGTAACAAACTTTTAAAACAAAAAAGAGAATGGCTTCCTAATTTAACTTCATTGCTTTACTCACACTATTTGATTAATGGGAGTAACAGAGAAAACACAAACCTTTAAAGGCTCTCACTACTAATCTCTATTGTCAAGAACCCTAATATATTCCCAACACTTTGGTCAATCTTAATGGTGAAGAGAAGGTCTCCATCATTATTGCCAGTCTCTATCCTCAATCTATATAGTAAAAAGAATGTCTCTATCAATATCACTTCTTAGCTCTACTCTTTAACGTCAGTCTCTATGGTGAAGAGGAAGTCTCTAGACATCGCTTCCCACTACCAATCTTCACCTCACCGCTAGTAATCATGAATTGAAATTTCACAATGAATCTTGTTGGAGTTGGTGATGAAGATAGTGAGAACAAAGAGGAGGAATGGGGAAGAAATCTTCTATTGGGGATTTTGAAACAAGAGGTGATTGTCCTAATTTTTAATCTCTATCTTTTGCCACGTAGCCAATTTTTAATTTATATGTTATTTGCCACACAATCTTTTTATTTTCTTTTTGGTGTGTCAGACGATGTCCAACCACGTAGGCGACCATGTCATACTTTCGTGAAGGGTCATCTGGACCATTTTGATGGGGATTAGGCAAATATTGGATCAAAATGGTGGCTAAAACAAATTAGAGGACCAACATGGTGACCGGCCAAAAATTGGACTGTTTTAACGAAACCCTTCTGCTGGTGTGAATTTAAGACTAGAAAAGAGGAAAGCTTGACACTAGGTCAAGCACTAGCAGAAGCCATTTTTCCTTTTGCCCTTTCTCAGTCAAGATTGTGTTTTCAAGTCTGATTTTCACCCAACCATTTTCTCTTGAACGGCCTATAGTTATACTGAAAAGAACACTTTCGATATTCGCCGTCCTGTGGATTTTTCCAATCGAACGTGTTTATGGATTAGAGCCTTAAAGTGCAATAGGATTTCCTCTCCTCCCACAAATTCAGCTAAGCCAAGTAGAAGTCCACATGTTCATCCTAGCAAAATCAGAAATGGTGTTAAAAATAAACTAAAGAACTAGACTATACCGTCAAACCGAACCAAACCGAACAAAACCATTTGAGCTAGTTCTTTAATAATGTAACTTTTTTTTTGGGGTCAAAAAGAGGTTCATTTAGTTACTTGATATGACTAGATGAATTAATTATGGTTAAGTATATTGAACTGACTTTTAAAATACAATAAAATACAATAAAATAAATATAAAAAGATCAAAAGTCATAACTTTTAATCAAACAGAACCATTTAACCAAATGGCAAAAATTGATTCCATATGATAAGGATATTTTATGGTAAAATGGTTATGATTCAGGTTTTTAGTATCACAAATCTAATCAAATCAAATATACGGTTCGGTTAAGTTCGAAATAGTTTTCCAAACAAAACCAAACCACAAACACCCCAAAACCAGAAGCAATGAACTGTTCGTACAAAGATGTTCTACTATGATCTTATATCAAGTTGACACTAGGACAAACTCGAAACGATCATGGAAGACTAAGACCCCAAATTTCTTCCCAAATTTGAAATTAGTCCCGCCCCAGTTGTGTATGCTATGAATCAGAGTCAGGATTATTAGCAAGACATCGCAGCTTCCTTGCTGATTGAAAAAGGAAAAAAGTACATCTCAGCTTTCTTTTTCCTATTCAGAAAAGTGCTCAATAGATTCGTCAGCTCAGGAGTTTAGGAAAGGCAGAAAGGGATTCAGTTCGAGAAATAATTACATAGCCAGATGGTCTTAGCCGACTCACCGAGTTGGGTCAATCCCAATTGTGAGCCATCCGACTCTGGTAAAAACCCATATATACCCCTCAGAGGGGCGGCTGAGGCATCTGAACACTTTTTCCCTCATATATCCTCGCTATACTCTCAATTCCCATTATCACGCATACGAGAGGACTGCAACAACTGACTGAGGCATTGCAGGGCGGACTGGCTTGCTTTGCAGGTTCTTGAAGGGTCAATGAAGGAGCATTCATGTCACCTGAGGGAGTCTCAAGCCTTACAGCCGGAAGACCAGCGATCCAGTTGGTCATCTGGGACCTATCCTAATTGACAGTTCGTCCGAGCTGTTGTTGAAATAAAAACGAATTCAGGAACTAGAACACGCAGAATATCATTCCATGTGGTGGGATCAAAAGATTTGTCTTCTGCTCTTCATTTCTCCAGCTACCAAAAGGAGATAAGAAGCCAGATTCATGTTGCTCTTTCTCGCAATGGACGGGCAGTGCACCTCTCGGCTTTTACTTGAAAATTCAAAATAAAAAAAAATCAGAAACAAAGAAATCCCAATGGATATTTCAGATAGCATATATAATTCCAAGGAGAAAAAACTGTTCAAGGATGAAACCAGAGATCAAAGGGAGGTATAACGTATCATGATGATAAACAAAAGGCTGTATGTTTATCTCAAGGTTGATACTTGCGATAAATCATAGTGAGATTCAGGCCGAACATTATGACTCCTGCAGTGGTCATACTATTCACTAGGATTCTTGCCTTGGCAGACCCCCTGGGTGCCCGGACTAGCATTGCCAAAAGCACCAATATTGTTCCGATGTTCCCGAAAAGGAGATACCAGAGAGCCATTTTGGCTGGAGTTGGATTTGGGAAGCCTTCCTTCAGAGTCTTAAATGAAGAATCCAATCCGTAGATCAAGAAACCTAACTGGTAGGTCCCGGGATACTTCAAGTACTTTACCGCATTTTCAAAGTCAGTTATGTCGGCCACCAACATGGAGCCAACAGATCCTTGGTCAGGTTCCTGAGGTTCCATGGCTTGAGCTCCTTCTAGATCTTGGTGGTCGGTGAGGCTGAGGCCTTCTTGGCTATTGCTGGTAAGGGAGCCTCCATCCTCCAGACTGCCGCCCTCTTGACTGAGTTCCACTGACATCCCATTTCCATGCACCGAGTCTCCTACCCTGGTCGGGATCAATTTCTCTCGGATTGGAATAATAAGTTTCTTCTCCACCATCACAAAGATCCAAGCTGCAGGGAGGGATTGTGTCCTCAAGATTAGGTTTGGGTAAAATGAGTGCCAAGCAGGAATATGGATTTCGTGAGAAGTTTACTCCATACATCAAATCAATCCAGACCTACTCATGATCATCACTCAGTCATTGCCACAAACTGCAGATCTGTTTCTGGTTATGATTCTAGGAGTACAGAACGGGCTATGGAGGCTATGGTGTGAAAAATTAAAAGAAGTTCATACCGATCCCATCACCAAACAGCCTTTTCACTGTCCCCATGGTCTCACTCACATTAACTGTGACTGCAAAAAAGAAGTAACATGGAGAAATATTCCAACAATATTTGGAGAACAAATTGATCGCTAAAGATAAAAACGCAAGGTTTCTTTTTCAGGGGCAACTGTGTACCAAATATTCAACAGGATCCAGTAGCAAGTACACAAAAAAAGTAGAGGGAGTCTAAACTTGGGAACTTGATTCAAGCTTCCAATTCAGATCAAACATCAAGATGGATGTGAAGGATGTACTGATAAGTGATTTCGACATAAGGCAGCTTCTAATTTTCTTGAATGATATGCAGGTCAGTAGGACCTCAGGATATTCATATAAGAATGAGCTCAAACCTTTAAGGACTGTCGCCTCGGCCCTAGGAAGATCATTCTGCGAGTTCTCTTGCCCTGTAATCAGTAAAGGATCATTTTGACATAAACAAATTTCACTGTAATGCTCAGATTGAACTAAAATCATAACATCATACCAATCGTGATAGAGGTTGATTCAAGCTGTTGCATCTTTTCCGCTAGTGATGTCATCCGAGTCATGAGGGTCTTCTGAGCTTCGAAGTTATGGAACTGAGAAAGCTTTTGTGCTCTCCGCGTACATATAATAGGCTGAGGAGATGAGTAATGGTAAGAAAGTAATAAAAATGAAAAAAGAGAAAGGCCCAGGTTGGAAAGCCACCGGGAAGGTGTGCGTTGACCAGCCTGCCGACAGGCATGGGCAAATTGAGATGTCGTCAGCGAAATTCTTTCGAATCTTCCGAAGATGATGTCAGAAAAAAACTGGCGCATCCACGTCATCAGACTGCCGAACTGTAATGTAGACATAATGGTGTGTGAGGTAATTAAAAGAAAAGCTATGTGTTTGTAAAATAATTATGTATGGTTCCTTATTAGTTTATATTTTTGTGTGAAAATATGTCCGGTATAAGTACAAATAAATTAAATATGATATCAGAATAAGTAAGCTTACAATTTATCCGACCCAGTTTGGAAGCCTGACACATGGCTAGTTATTCCGCTCATCCAAGATTGAAGGAAGAATACCTGACTCATAAATAGTGGTTGAAAATGAGTATTTAATAGTATGCAATAAAGTAAATTATATTAATACGTGATATTATAAGAAAATTGTGCACCACAACTTATCAACTTAATCTTTTAAATAAAAATATACCTGGACTTATGGATCCCAACAAATTCAATATAGGGGAGAAGGAAGAACAGCTTTATAGGTCACAATTAAGCATAGTGAATATATAATAAAT
The DNA here is from genome assembly GCA_900006705.1 of Sonneratia caseolaris. NCBI lineage: Eukaryota > Viridiplantae > Streptophyta > Magnoliopsida > Myrtales > Lythraceae > Sonneratia > Sonneratia caseolaris. The sequence goes on from CXYZ01011044.1 coordinate 62,923, forward strand.
TTGAAAAAATTGAATTCATAATTCACAATTTATACAGTTTTGACATAAACTCTTCTTTATTATATTTAATTATGAACTCGTTCGTGACACACGTCTTCGGTAGTTAACAAGGAAAATTGGGCAACCGCGTGGGGCCATGACAGTGAAGGTCGATTACTAATCTCATAAGGGGAGGAAGAAGAAGAAGGCGCAGCTTCGAGGAGAAGTTTAGTTATTTTAACGTGCCATTGACTCGTAGGTGGGTCTTGGTGTTTAGTCCAATATGTTTTCTTGTCCTGCAATCAGTAAAGGATCATTCAGTCGTTAAAAAATTTCACGGGTAATTTCAGATTGAACTAAAATCATAAATATCATATCGATCGTGATAGAGGTTGATTCAAGCTGTTACGTCTCTTCCGTTGGTGATGCCATCAATTCTGAGAGATGAGGATTGCTTGGTCTTCTGAGCTTCGAAGTTATGGAACTGAGAAAACTTATCTGCTTTCCACCCAACAGATTATTCATTTAAAATGCCATCTTGAGAGGCTTAAGAGATAAGCCCTTGTAAGAGAAGTAAAGAAAAGGGAATACGAGGAAGGCCTTGGAAAGTCACCGGGAAAGTGTGAATTGACCGGCCTACGACATGCATGAGCAAAGAGGGATGCTGTCAGCGAAATTCTTTCTGAGCCTTCCGACGATGAGAGCATGAAGAAATAGTGCATCCACATCATCATCAGACTGCTGAACTGTAATTTAGACTTACACATACATATTAGATAATTAAAAAAAAAATTATAAACCTATAAAATAATTGTATTGTTCCATCGATCAACCTAGTTTTTAGATGGAAATATGCCTAGTTTGGTTCCTAAGGAATTTGATATGGTATTAGACACAGTGGGCTCGTACATTATCCAACCTGGTTCGAAATCGACTCGTGGCCAATTGTCTCCCTTATTCGAGACTAGAAGAAAAATATCTAAGTCATAGATACTTGTTGAGAGTAGAT
>CXYZ01011045.1:22194-32301 GCA_900006705.1 Sonneratia caseolaris
CACCACACTTAGCGCAGCCGCCAAGCCAAGTTATTAGAAGACTTTTCCTGATTTTCTTTTAAAAAAATAAGAAAACTGTAAATATATATATCATTTCACATATCTAAATTATATATTTCTAGTGATTAAAAATGGAGGATTTTCCCAAAAATGCAGTGTTTTCTTTGGGCTGAGTTGTAGACTGTTTGGAGCCTGTCTATTTTGGAATTTCACTCGTACTTTTAAAATTTTAATTTTAAAAAAAATTTGTAGAAAACGCATTTGACTAACTACCTTTAGTCCACAAGTACTGGGAAAAATTATGCATTAACACCGATTTATAGGCATAATTTATAGACATAATTTATCTACCTAATTCTTGACCTAAACGGCAAGGCCCTACCAACACCGATTTAGCATAGACGGAGCTAGCTTGTGGCCACAAGAGGTGTGGTGTTGATATAACCATGGTCAAGTTGGATAGGCTTTATCTAGATTGGGTCTCACTAGATGTGCCTCCAAAAGCCTTTAGAACTCAACCAAGAAAGCTGTGTGCAACAAAGACCAAGGTAACCTCAATTAAGATTGTTGGACTCAGCTAATTGTGACCTTAATCAAGGTTTTTAGGCTAGTGAAGCCTATAGAGTTCTGATCAAGATAGCTGACTATATCAATTCTTAAGGATATTTAAATTTGTTTAAATGGTATGTGGATCTTGCTTTAGGATTTGTGGATCTTGATGTGTGCAGCAAAGACCAGGGTAACCTCAAATGTGGTTGTTGGACAAAAGTTGTGACCTTAATCAAGGTCTTTTGGCTGGTGAAGCCTACAGAAGGCTAATCGAGATAATTGACTACTTCTATTCTTAAGAAATTTTAAATCTGTGTAAATAGTACCCAAATCTTGCATCAGGATTTGTGCAGCTCGATGTGAGTAGCAAAGATCATGGTAACCTCAATTGAGATTGCGGGATACAGTGAGTTGTGACCTTAATCATTGTCTTTGGGCTAGTGAAGCCTACAAAATTTTGTTTGAGATAACTGATTGTATCTGTTAACGAGTTTGAAATCCATGTAAATGGTATCCATATCTTTTAAATGGATCTCGATGAATCCGGCATAGACTAATGTAATCTCAATTGAGATTGCTAGACATAGCAGTTGTGACCATAATCAAGGTCTTCAGGCCAGTGAAGTCTATAGAGCCCTAATTGAGATAACTTGTTAGATCTATTCTTAAAGAGTTTGAAATTCGTGCAAATCGTATGTAGATCTTGTGTTAGGATTTGTCGTTCTCGCTTTTATATGTAGCCTAGTACTCTACTCATGCTATACAGTCACTGATATGTTCAAAATCACGAAGAAGTCACCAAAAATTGAATCCTGCTATAGCCGCAAGAAAAAAACAATCCTGAAAAATATCGATAGATAGTGCATGTAAGGATTAGAGTAGGCCTTCACAATCACCTGGTATGTCTTATTGGCGGCAGTTAGTTGGATGAAGCCATTGGCCATAGTTGCATCACCAAAAAAATTTATGTTTTGTTATTCTGGTCAAAGCTTTTGAATTTGAAGCTGATATTATCGAAGGAAGCCGAGGAGATGGTCAGCATGACTAGAAAGGAAGCAACTACCATGGGAGCGAGCAACTGCATGAACTCCATGAGCGAGGGTCGACAACCACAAATCTCTAATCGCACACAGAGATTGAAGAATGAAGTGGGGGTTTTTTTTTTCCTGGTAGAGCCTCACAAGCACGCAAAAAAAATACTTCAGCTTAATTTAATTATCATGAAGTCTTCGCCCCTAGTCCATTGGAAGAGACTTGCACTATGAGAGCCTACTTGATGAAGCTTGGCATGATTACAATGCATTGATTTCGGGAAGTCTCTTCAATGTCATTTTGGAAAATCTTATTATGGGGCGTCGGATCTGACTGAGCCAACAGACATGGTGGGACCTAGGGCCCCTCAATGTCATGGGCAGGTAAAGACTTCATCAGCTTGACTTCTTCTTTCAGTAATGGCCGTCCCTACAAGAAAAAGTAATTCAATTTGTTTTCTACATTCGTACGAAGTAGGTGGAGGAATTATGTATTCTTGCCATAGTTTTTAAAATTGAATCAGATCAAAAATCATTCACAGTATGAGTTCATATATCAAACTGGAATTTAATGGATTAAACCGTATATTTAGTATATAATATTAATAATATAATATTATTAATAATTAACATAATAGTATAACTTAATATTGATTTATAATAAAAAAAATCTTTAATATATCCATCATATTTATCACAAATTCAACCTAAAATATAAATATAATTATATTAAAATAAAATGAATCGGTTAATTTTTATCGATTCAATTGAATTCACCAGTTTGACATGAAATTGGCCGATTTAATCGGACCTGAACGCATTTACGATGTAATTAGGTTTATTTTGAAAACAGACCAGATGAATAGTCAGTTCTTAATCGAACCGATAAGCTTGGTCCAGTTTTAAAAGTTCTGATTCTTGCATTCAGTCAATTCTCACAGCTAGATGGAAGTCGACCACAAAATGGACAGGCAAGATATTCAGCCCCCTATCTTGAACAGAACAACTTCATTTCTTTTTTGGCTTCATAGAGGATAAGGGTATCGCGGTGGCAATATCGTCGGCCTTTCATGTTTAGTTAACTAGTAACGATCGAATTGTTATAATTTGATATTTCTAATATGCCCATATGATAACATTATAAATATGATGAAAGTAAATCACAGAAATAATTATAGATTCATTTATATCATTCTCCACTAATCATTACATCTTCTCTATTGGGTATGACTTCAGCATTGGAGGACCGAATCAGGCTATCACGCCAAATCTTGGCTGCCTTTCCTGGTGTTGAGTCTAGGACCCAACAAGGCAAGGTCATCTATAAAAGAATCATCAAACAGTTGTTACATCGGTCTCCTTCCACTTTAACTGGTACATCTCATATTGTAACCTCCCATCCATATACTCGTCTTTTGGATATCAGCCCTCACTTAATTCCAGCTTGGATGTTTGTCGATGAATTTAATCGATTGAATAACCTAATGATATATATATCTATAAAAGGTAAAGCCAGTGTATAACCAGGCTTTCTAGTTCATGCGCTTCGACATATGTCAGAGTTATATGTGCTGGTCTCATCTGTCTAAAAGAACTAATGGCACGTTTGGTGATGCTAAATCAAATCAGTGAATCATTGATAATGAACAAAATAGGCAAGGGTTGGGAATAAAAGAGAAAAAAAAGCTAGTCAATATTTTTTTGGCTTGTAATATGTTAAATCAATTCTCACAATCTTCTCTCTACAATTTAATACTTTTTATGAAATAATGCTATATGCTAAGCCGTGTTACACACTATCTATATTATTTTAATAAAATTGATTAGGTATACTCATTTGAACACAATTAAAATAATTAAATATAATTTCTCATATATCTTGAAAAATTCAATTCTGATTGATTTTAACTATTACAATATCTAGGTCTTAATGCAAAGTGAAGTCTTAACTAGATTTATTTTTAAAGAATTTGAAATTCATGTAAATGGTATCCAGATCTTATATTAGGATTTGTGGATCTAACTATATCTCCATCACACTAGGCAATATTGAAGATCAATAAAGCAGATTTTCTCATTATGGCTCTCCAGTGGGTGAAAGAATTCCATATTTGTTTCATTGTCATGAAGTCTTGGCATAGGCCCATTGCACTAATTACTGACGAAGACTTCAGGGGTCCTCATGACTTTACATCTCCTTATCATATTTTAATTTTTTAACTAGAAATGTATGAAAATGTGTCTACTAAAATTAGAAAATTATTTTTTTATAAAAAAAATGAGAGTTAAAATTTTAAATTAGGGAAGGAAATACTTTCAGTGATAAAAAAACATATATATGATACTAAAAGAGAAACAAGTAACCTTTTCTCGTTTTTCTTTTTTTTTTTCCCCTTCAATGTTACCTGTCACAGGACTGATTTGGAAGTCGAATTTTTAGCATTCAGCTGGCATTGACACAAAATAAACCATCAATCCCTCGATTATAGATATCCTCTCAATCAGTCCATCATATTTAAGTGATTTGCAATCTCAAGGATTCTTTTCATAATATATATATTTGCCAAATCTAGCATAATCTTTTCCCAACTCTTTACTTAGTTAGATAAGGTTGACTTGGCACTAACTCAGTTTCATCGATTCATTCCTCTCCACTCCAGGGCATATGTCTATAATCGCATCCCTTGATCACGGCCATCTGATTGAGATTGCAACATCCAACGGAGTTTGAGAATGGTTAGAGACTTAATCGATCTTCATAAGTAGCCAGGCTATCATACGCTAAGTGTTGAGCGTTGATCAGGTGCTCATTAGCATCCACAATGCATACCAAGTCGTAGCGATTGGGTCATGCACTCCTCAAGTGTCCTTCCTCGATCAAGCACCTTGTTCACCAAGTATCTTTTGGCATAGCATAGTGTATTGCTCGTGTACATCATCCCCACCCATACATATACCAACCCACTAGTGACTATGACACGTAGTGGTCACTCTTTGATCATCCCGCCAAGCAGCTAAGTATTGCTCGACCAGTCAGGTCCATCATTGTCATTGCGCACACAAGTGTGACCATCTCTATCCTTACCCTCTCCACAAGCTTGACCCAACACCTCACATAAGTTTGCCTGCATGCCTTCATGTGCATGCTATATGCTACCATCGTCCTGAGGCATGGCTCATGGTAGGCAGTCACCAGGTGTTAGAGCTCAAGTGTCTAACACAACCTTTGACAGCGTGTGTACAAAGAGTTCTCTATTCTGGGCTTGGAATTGCCCATTCTTTTACCAACCCGTTGATGATAATTTGCACTAAACACTACTATTAATTTGGCTTAGAACAATAAAATTGGAATTCTAAGAATAGTTGAGTACAAGTAAAGGCAGACAAAGTCATTGAGCAAATTGGCATCAAAGTGATGATGATTATTATTATATATCACATTATATTTAAAATTTTAATATTAACTGTTCTTCTCTTTCTTATAAATGATTTTGAGAATTATATTGATTGACCAGTCAGAAACAGTGGAGAAGTGGTTTGACATGGGCCACGCGTAAGTTTGCCCTCCACTCGTAGGTTGGCTGCACTGCAACGGGACGGTAATGTTCGATGTCACGATCCCGGTGGTTGGAGAAGGTGAACCTTAATGATTAGTTTAGTCATTTTCGAGTTTTCTTTTCCTGACTGCTCGTTAAGGGGCAGAAATTTCAATCATTTCTAGCGGAGTCNATTACAAATCACATGTTAATTAAATGTTTAACACTGTTATCCGTATTGAAGGTAATTGGTATCACGATCGCGCCAATAAATGCCGTGCAGTGCTTGAGTCAGGTTTGGGTTGGACCCAAGGTTTCACCTGGACTCTGGGGTTTTGTCTGAGGCTTGAACTTATGGGCCGTGGGATGCCACCTTGCAATGCAAGTATGGGCCGGGCTGGTTGACTAGAATTTCCTTTGCCTTGTTACTGATAGCACTTGGTCCAGGATGTTAGCATTCCTGGGAAAGATTACTATCAAACACCCGTACAAAATTAGGAACATAAATCAATCATTTTCAATTTCGCATAAACGGTCTTTTCCTCATAAATTATTGTGCAGATCTGCCGCTCCAGCAGCTGTGGCTTCTAGCTGGCAAATCTCCAGCAGCTGTGGCTTTGACGTCCTCTCAACACGAGTGCTGTCGTAGGAAGTTTGGACATTACGTCGAACAATCTTTAGTGAGCAGGAAAGAGAATGAATATGGAAGGGAAACAAGCATACAAAATGAACACCGCCTGATTGGAAGCTTACGGTGATTGATAACTGAAACCTATCCCTGAGAGCCTGCTCCATGAAGCCTACCTAGCATGGTTACTGCACCTTGATTTCCAGAAGTCTCTTCATCGTGGTTCCGGAAAATCTTACTGTGTGCTACCATCTGAGGACTGAAGAAGGGTGTAGTTGTGCCGACAGGGATACTGATGATTTCTTCTGTGACAGTAAATTTGTCCTAGGTGAGCCATTTTGAATGCTCTAGATTCATCTATCTGGCACCTTCCTTTCCAATTCCTTGCTCGATCTACTCTAACAGATTGATTGTGTGTCTGAAGAAATGATATCGTATGCCGTCTTCTGCTTGAAAAAATATTACTGTTTAGCTTTGACCAGAATGCTGGCAGAGTGACAATAATCAGGAAGGTCGATGATAAGAACGGTAAAAAATAAAGGTTTAAGAACAAAGTAGTTAAATGGATTTTTATAAAAAAAGAAAGAAAGAATGAAAGAAAATTACATGGAATAATGAACTGAACGACGACGACGAGTTCATAACTAAAAAAGGGTTAAAATCTGTTGTATGAGTGGGTCACACAAGCGGCTGGAAGGACAGATTCGGTAACTGGCCGGCTTCGATAAATAACCGCATTTGTGTCTCTCGTGTGTCCATAAACCAATCTGCCTCACGTTTTGAGTCTCTCTTCTTGATATTATAAGGAGAGAAGGCCGGGGGCGACAATAATAATGATATGACAACTAAGAAAAGAACAGAAACGAATCCCTGGAATCAGAAGGCTCGGGCTTGCTCAATCCGACTTCTGAGACCAACAAGGCTCGAGCCAAGCCCGTTTGACTTTTGAGGATGGAAGTATCGTATCGATCTTATTTATGGATTCCATGTTTTGATTGACTTCACTGCGCCCCAAGCACCCTGCTCAGTCTGGTCTAGAGTTGCCATCACGACCTAGCCCTCCTCGGTCACCCTGCCTTCCCATAAGCGTCAATGTAGTGAGTGAATCAGGATGCCGTGGACGATGCTTAATTTGATAAAGCCATTCTAGTTATTTTACCCAAGCTTGACGACTCTGTCATTTGCATGCACATCGACGAAGAGATCAGTTTGATGAAGAGAGAACATGGCATATTGTTGGCATGGATGTGATTCCAGATTTCTCCTTTTGAAGGAAAATGGCCCCACTCAACGGCAAAATATGCAGGGAAGAGTAATGCACAGATAGAGCAGGGGAAAAAAAAATAAAAACTAAAATAGTAGAAGATGCTTAGTACCCTAAGCCTCATGGAAATACTAGGGAACCAAAGTTGCGGGGACAGTTTGATCCAACCATAGCCCCAGATGGAATGAACAGTGGAGTAGTCTCCGCTATCGTGGAAGTAGAGATTGAGGACTGACTTGTGCTCAAACGGTGAGCCCTCAACTCCATGAACTTCTAAATTATAATTTCCAAATCCATAAATAGCATCAGTTTCAGGACGGTTCAATTTCGACAAGGTATTATTTAGGTCATCTATGTGTTGCATAACCGCTTCTCTCAAGAGTGAACATTCCTGATCGTGATTTCAAAGAACAGCTGCCCATGGTATACCCGAGGACATCGCATGGGCAAATGCCTCATCAAGTGATCTCACAGGATGTGTAGCATCACCCGTGCATATGTTGTCCCCTACAGCAACAGAAAAAATTGTCGAAATCCTCAGCTAGCAATTGATGATTAAACGATTTTTCCCCTGATGCAAGGGGCTGTGATAATGAAATAAGATCTAGTAAAAATGCCAAACAAAAGGGTGTGTTGGACTGCACTTTCGAAGATGTCACATTCCAGAGAAGCAAGAAAATCTAAATTCAACCCTCAGGAATCTTTTAGAGGACTAAGCAGGACAAAATCTTTTAGAATATCAGAAGCTCTACATGACATCTTTAATCTCAATTCTTAGATATATAATTATACTACTTAATACCCGCCATGTGCTCTTAAATATCATCTCTTAATCACTATTTTTAAATCAAACGTTCTTTACACCCAGGCAGGGGAGTCAACTAACCACAATTGATTATGCTTAGCAAAAAGTGGACAGTGGCGCCTCAGTGTGCGTCTGTGTGTGTGTGTGTGTGTGTGCGAGACTACATATTTTGGGGAAAGAGTCAGGTACTCCCATGGTATTGGGTTTCCTTTTGGCCCACTGGGCATGTGCTTCTGCATACACATTCAAATATATATATATATATATATATATATAAGAGCACCGTTTACCAGATAAAAAATGTTTTTCAGTAATTCTATATCTCTAAAACTCTTACTCTCGGAGAGAAATTCAGCATGATTTGATAATAGACTAGCAATAAACACCCCGTTTTACCATGGATATTGCATAAAATTTTAATTTCACTAAGAACGCATTTTTTTTAGAAATTATTATGATATTTCATTTTTGGATATTATTAAGANGATATTTTCGGTAAAACAAAAAAGTCAACACCCCTAACAATCACTATTTTGTATTAGAATACCATTTTGCCTCCACCTACCTTGACTGTGGACATTGCTATTTAAGAGGAGGTCACTAATGCTCCCAATTCAATCAATTTACCTCTTACTGATCCGAGAGACAAATCGGCCGCATCCATTTGTTCATATGAGCGTGAGAGACAAATTGGCCAAATGAGGAGTGGTGACACCTCAATTTTGACCCAATGTCCCATATACCGCTAATTTTTTTTCTCTGNTCAATTTTGACCCAATGTCCCATATACCGCTATTTTTTTCTTTGACTTGTGGGCCAGAAGTCTATCCATTGGACAGGGATAGTCTGAACGAATTCAAACATAAAAAATTAAACGTTTTCTTATTGAAAATGTTTTCATCATCACCTCGAATAATGCATGGAATTTCAATATATCCATCTTTCAACTTAAGTATGAAAGCCATGTGTAGTTGTCCACACCCATGTCAAGCTATTATTCTTTCCTTAGCTACTTGGATTCAATCAGACTAATCAACAGCCTATTTTACTCAAGTTGTTAAGGCCACACATGTCGAAGGTTCTAAAATAGCGGAAGATTTGACAAATTAGCAACACAGCTTTCTCAAAGATGATAGAACTCATATATATGTAGGATTGTAGCACGATCAAATATATGTAGTCTCATACGAATTAATAATAATATATCATCAGACCGCATAATCATTTACATGATACAAATATATTTTGTCTGTTATACACATCCTACCGACCACTGTATAAGGCTGAAGAGGAGATTAAAGAAGCACCCGTGTATAAGTTAGGTTGTGACGATGAATTGGCTTGGTTGCTATTGCTGCTGCTCGGAATAGATAAACATTGGTGCTGGTCACCAGGCCCCTGCAGCGAATACAAGTAACCTGTTAATCCCACAGGATCTCTAGCTGGTAGGACCGGTAGTGGAGCATCAGATTCGAGCATGTTAAGCACTTGTCTTGCTGAGGGTCGAAGATGACTTTCACTCAAAGTGCAGGATAGCCCGATAATCAAAAGCCTCTCCATCTCTTGTTCATTGAAATTGCTGCCCAGACCCGAGTCTGCAGCCTTCAAGATCTCTCCCTTCTCGTGGAGACTCCACACCCATCTAACCAATACTACCTGATCCTCAGAAAATTTTGGGTCCACTGGTCTCCTCCCACAAGCAATCTCCAAGCAGACCACTCCAAAGCTATAGACATCTGATTCTTTTGTGGCTTTGAATGTTTGCGAGCATTCCGGGGCCATGTACCCCATTGTCCCTGCCAAAACTGTTGTTTGAGACCCTTTCACGTGATCGACCAATCTCGCAAGCCCGAAATCTCCAAGCTTGGCATTGAACTCTGAGTCGAGCATGACATTACTCGATTTTATGTCCCTGTGGACCACACATTGCTCCCACTCCTCGTGCAAGTACAGTACTGCCGAGGCCAAGTCTTGTGTAATCTTGTACCGAATCCTCCAGGGGATGAAGCTTTTTCCTTTGAACAAATGGGAATCCAAGCTCCCATTCGGCATGAACTCGTAAACAAGAAGTAGCTCCCTCCTCTCATGGCACCACCCAATCAGCTGCACCAAATTCCGGTGCCTGAGACGGCTAATGATCTTAATCTCTGATGTGTACTCCTTCACCCCCTGTTTGGATCTACTCGATATCCTCTTCACTGCAATGTATGAACCTGTACCTTGCAAGATTCCCCTGTAGACTCCCCCGAACCCGCCCTCCCCCAGTTTCTCCTCAGCCTTAAAGTTGGATGTTG
>CXYZ01011223.1:8932-22869 GCA_900006705.1 Sonneratia caseolaris
GGATCCATCATCAGGGATTCGGATGGGCGATGGATTCGGGGAAGTATAAGGGTCTTGGGACACTCCACAAGTATAGTGGTGGGATTATGGGGTTTGAAAGATGGTTTAAAGATTGCTAGGGCGTTGGGGATTGATTGTTTAATTGTGGAACTTGATGCATTAACTGTATTAAAACTCATTTGGAAATCTTCAGATGAGAATATTTTATTAAATCCACTTTTTTTTTATTGTAGGGAGCTAGCACAAGGATTTCAAGCCTTCCAGGTGCAACATGTATATCGGGAAGGGAATGTTGCTGCTGACCACTTAGCGAGGATGGCAAGGGAGCAATCTCTTGATAGACTAGCTTTTAGTATCTTGGATGAGCCTCCTAATGATATTAGGTCTGTCTTGTGTTATGATATTTTGGGAGTATCATGCTCTAGGTTTGTAGATATGGCGAACCACTCTGGATTGTCAACCATTATGGCCCAAACAATAGTCCAATCAGGCGTATGACCCTCCCCTTAGGTCTTTTTGATGTAGTTTCTGCAAGTAATATACATATATATATATTCCCTAATTACAAAAAAAAAAAGATTGCATGTAGACCAGAAATCAATAGCTGACATTGCGGGAGGTGGGAAGGAGTGGTTGCCAATCACGACTGAGCAGTTGCCAATCTCAGCGGGAGTTTGCAATTCCATGACCTGTGGCTGAGCTTGATGCGTTTCGAAGTGTAGGATCGTGGGGAAAGGAACGTAGAAGAAGAGGGGAAGAAGAGATCAAGCCAGCAAGGAAGGTTTATTCACTTTTTCATTCTGGTTTTTCCCTCTATCCCTGTTCTGTTTATACCCTTCTGTCAGTATAGGGTAACAAACCTAACGACTCCCCTGCAGTAACTACCATAACATAACAGTAACTTGCCCACCCTGAGACAGAATAGCTCCAATGCCAGACCCTGAAGCATCTGTTTCCACCACAAACTGTTGGGAGAAGTTTGGTAAAGCCAAAACTGGGGCATCCAGCATGGCTGCCTTAAGTTGTTCAAAGGCTTCCAATGCTGCGGGGGACCAATGAAAGGCCCTCATTGGTCCCCATTTTGAATAAATTATTTCAAAAGAATTACTAGTTTTAGAATAAAATTTTAAAACTTATGTTTTTATTGCATTGTCGATTCCCAACATAGTATTTGTATCCTCATCACTTCTCAACGCACCCAAACCTGATATCCCCCTATAGGTTATTTTGCTGTGGTATTTGACCACATTAATCTACCAACTAATTGGCTCCTTCTCTGGTCTCGTCCTCCATGTTGTAGGTAATTCAGTGGATTATGTTTTGATGTCTCAACAAAGTGATTTTAGGTGAGCTTACATCATCTGATATTCAACAGGTTGGAGAAGATTATTTGTCTATTCTTCTTGGATCGGATAAAGAAGGTAAAGGACAAAACACTTGGTAAGGTACCCTGGTGTCAGCTTATCATGCCATTCTCTGCTATAGGAAATTAGTGTCAGGTTACCATATCACTACCTCCTAGGTTTTTATAACTTGATCTTGAACCAAAGTATGAATTTTGGGGTCCTATTACATTCAAATGGCTTACAAGCTTGTAAAAAGCCTAAACTTGATACCCTAGTATCATTCCTAAGTTTGTCTTGTGCAAAATTTCTATAACTAGCTTTTAATGGTCAAATTTATCAATTTTCTAATCACCTAGTGAATTTCCAACTCAAAATATTCACATTCATAATCTCTAGAATGCATTCAAGCCATTGATGATTGATTATTAAGGCTCAGATAACTATAAACTAACCTTGTTTTCCTCAGTGTGCTTTGAAGATTGGGTTTCACAAGGGGTGATCACTCAAAGTCAAGCCATAGAGGATAAAACCTGGCACATATTCAATAGAAAGAATACCATAGAAGACTCAAGGCCCAAATTCAACAATGGACATTGAACTACGAGCATTCTAACCATGCTAACTCCACTAATGGCCTACTCTATAATCATTCATGCAAGCGATCAAGAAGCACAATTTAAGGCTCGATTTCAAGCAAGACTTGTTCAACATATACCACAAGCTCAACTATGAAAGGAACTAGTGAACCTAACATGCTTTTTCTTTCAATGACCTAAAAAAAATCTTCAAATATAGTCCAAATCATTGTCAATTCCTTCCCGAAAAAGTCAGAAAAAATGGATAGTCAAGTGCCTAAAAATGATAAGAACATCATCAAATTCAATCATATGTTAAATCACAAACAAGCACCAAAATATGGCACTATTTCCCCTAAGAAACATCTTTGAAAACAATTTTGACTTCAAATTGGATCAGCTCCAGATCGGCCTAGAAGCAAACAATGGAAATGAATTGACAAACACTCAAAAACATCTTGAAATCATAGCCTTCAGATACCTAGTTAAAATCAGCAACTTGACCCACAAAATGATTGAAATTCAGATTTAGATCAACCTAACCAACAATCAACATGCCTAGAACCAATCATTCCTCATAAATGACCTCAGCCTTACCATCGTCAATCTCAAAATCACTGATCAAAACAAGAAGATTCAAATCAGCAACCTATATTGCAAATGCATTGAAATTCAGCCCTAAATCATCCTAAGCAATTGGTGTGTACGGGACATTACTTTTCCTGAAAAATGGTTTTGAACCCAACAACAATCAATCCTTCGAATTATCCATCAAAACAACAACAGTATCTCCCAAACTTGGCTGAAAATATATCACTATGTTGCCTAAGAACCAACCCATGAATTGGGCAGAATAATGGCTAAGTGAAATGGGGAATTGGAAACACTCTATGACTGCAAATTAAACGTCAAAAAAGATTTATTAACCAGCAAACAAATGCCTGGGGAAAATCCTAGCCTTATGCATATTGATCGTTTAGGCTAATTTGTAACTAAGGTTAAAGGACTTTTGAAGCCTAAAATGCTGATTAATTTGAACCAAGCTGATGCGATGAATGGTCTCAAGAATTGATTGCCTCAAGTTTAAAACCGATTTTGGAAAGGGTTGATCCCATATGTGGATTTTTTGGATTCATTCATAACTGAGTTTCGATTACAATTGATCTCTAAAATTAAATTAAAAAAATCGACTTTAACTCATCGTTAGTATCTCTAATAAAACCCTCACGTCTTTTCTTCACCTACAAACCCAAACAAAGTTTGGAATCGGCTATGATTGCGGGGACTCAGGGCCTTCACTGAAACCAACATATTAGTTGTAATTTCTTGATAATTTACCAACAAGCAGTAGCTATCATGCTGGATTTGTTGGTGATTAGGCTGACTATCTGAAACTTCATGTGCTTACTATATTTCAATTAGTTGCATCTAATGTTTTTATTTTTTAGCATATATATTCTTCTGTGCTTGTGCATAGCTATACTGCACAAGGCCAGCTTTATTGGCACAATGATTAATTAGAGAAGTAATGAGATGAAAACAGTGAGGCCGACTTTTAACTAAATATAATTGAAGATCTAATGCACTTAGTTTAGTGCCATGCTCAAGCAACGTTTGATATGAGAACTCTGATGTCTTTGTCACAGTCCGAAATTTTGGTAGAGTTTCCCCTTATTTTCATAAAAACCATAACTGAAGCCTGTTATAAAACAATTTGACCAACATATCTAATAACAACCTTCCACAACTTAGCAGATTTTTCACCAACACACAACAACATATACCTCCAACCGTAGTTGTTTCCAAAACATTTTAGGTCGTAATATCGTATATAGAACTATACCCAAATTCTACGCATACCATATCTACGATTCACCCTAGTTGATCCCCGAATCATAATGTGCTAATCTGCTTGGTTGAGTATCTTCCTTATCTATAGGAAACATTTGCAGAGAGTGTGAGATGCAACTTAGTGAATACATATTTCCAAAGAGTAACAAAATTAGTTTAAGTATAAGTTCTTACGTAATTATATCCATTATGCTAGTTGGTCAAATAACTAGGATAGATAGTTATTAGTAGCCTATCTAGCTCCATACAATCTACATAATACAATACATGTAAATATTCATATCAAACAATAACCATAGGGTTGTACTATCTCTACGATAGAGTTATGGCTTTATCGATACTCCTCTCTTCCCAAATGGTACCATGACCCCACACCTCAATCAATCTCATAATATTCTCCTTTCCATGCCCTTCACCTTTGCATGCAATCAGGGGGGCCGCCTATTATCCTCCGATGGTAAGAGTGGACCTGTCACTCTCAAGTCTCTCTCTTTTTCTTACCCCTCCTTTTTGGTCTTTGTTTTTCCAACTGAGTCCTGAGAAGGGGTCATCTCACATATCCCACTAGAGTAACAGAGCCAGCGTCACTCATGTCCCAAGTTTATATCCCACCGAGAACCCGCAGAGATCAATAAAGCCCATTTCTATTCTGCCAACTTAGCGGTCACTATAGTTATGCACAAATACATTTAATAATGTAGAATATATGTATGCATGTTGGACTACTAAACTATTTATCATTTTCCTATTCTCTTCATCCCTCATTCAAAGTTTACTTACTTGCTAGAGACGACATTTAGTTAGACACAACAAATAACTATTTCATAATTGATGTTTACTAATTTCTAATCATAGATATAGCATTACAAAATGGGAAAAAATGTACTCACAACCCCTAAATCGACCAATCACGAAGCAGGATCCTTTAGGTGTTTATCTCGGATCTCCTCGATACCTATCATTTCATTCACAATAAAATCAATATATATATATATCATAAAATTATCAATACTTCTGAATAGTCAAATAAAATATCTTCTTACGAATTAATGTAGTAATTGTGATGACTGAATCAACTTAATTGATTCCTCCAATTTCTAAATTCTCATACTCTTATCCCTTCCATCCCACCATCCTATACCTATCCCTCCCGATTCTTCCTTTTCCTTTCCCCTTTTCTTCCCCTTCTCTTCCCTTCTTCGTTCGCTTCATTTCTTTCTTTCTTTCTGTCTTTCTTTTCCCTTCTGTTTTCTACTGCCGGAATCAATTTCCTCTTAAATCAATGTGTATATATATATATATATACATATACATGTTTCCTTTTATTTCATTACCACAAATTCATTACTACCCATTTAAGCAAAAAGCATACTTGTATATCCACTATTCAACTAACCTGTAAGTCCTGATATGTATATGACTATCATAACTCAAATTGATCAAAATAAATGTTCAACTACTTCGAACTTACCATCCTTCCCTTTTGTTTAACTCTTCCTCTTAAATTTCACTCTCCGANCTCTCTCTCTCTCTCTCTCTCTCTCTCTCTCTCTCTCTCTCTCTCTCTCTCTCTCTCTCTCGCTTGTGTTCGGTGACGTTTCCGGAAGAATGAAGAGAAGAAGAAGCAAGGATTGATTGACAGGTGTATAAGGAGGCGTAAGGTGGTGGAGGGAGAGAAAAAGTAGATGGGCCTAACTTAATGATTGGGCTCTACTTGGGCCCCAAATCCATGGGCTCACAGTCTTCTTGCTTGATTTTAGATTTTGAAGTTTCTTATACAACCATCAATCCGTCAAATATTTTTAAAAAATTGAAAAGTGGAAATTCCATATTTAATAGGATATCACCTAAACCAATTCTTATTTTACTTGGGCTCCAAATCCATGGGCTCACAATTCCTCCCCTATAATTAAAAATTTCATCCCCTTTAGTTACCTATGACAGGGAAAAGTTATCAGTATTTAATCCTCATAGCATCCTCAAGTTCCCAAGTTGCTGCTTCTTTTGACTGACTTCTCCATAGAACTTTTACTATCAGTATTCGTTTAGCTTGCAGAACTTGTTCCTTTTGATCCAATATTTCCACAAGCTCTTCCTCATACATCAAATGCTCATCCAACTCCACTGGTTGATAAGTAAGGACATGAGATGGATCTGGAACATATTTGTGTAATATCAAGACATGAAACACATTATGTGTACGAGATAGATCTAGTGGTAAAGCCAACCGATATGCCACTTTGCCCACACGCTCTAGGATCTCATATGGTTCGATGTATTTGGGACTAAGTTTTCCTTTCTTGCCAAATCTCGTGATACCCCTCCAAGGAGATACCTTCAAGAAAACAAAATCACCCATTTGAAATTCTAAATCCTTCCTATGTTTATCTACATACTTCTTTTGTCAATCTTGAGCAATCTTTAATCTTTCTCTTAAAATATTCACTTTTTCTACAGTCACATCCACAATCTCTACCCCAGTTAGCTATCACTCTCCAACCTCATTCCAACACATAGGAGTTCAATATACTCTTCCATAAAGTGATTCATATGGTGCCATACCAATATTGGAGTGATAACTATTATTATATGCAAATTATATGAGAGGTAAATGCTCTTCCCAACTACATGAAAATTCTGTAACACATATCCTCTAATGTCTGAATAGTTCATTCTGACTATCCATCAGTCTTTGGATGAAATGTAGTAGTCAAATTCAATTTCACATCCATTGCCTTCATGAACCTGTCCCAGTATTTTGAAGTAAAGTATGAACCTTTATTTGACATAATAAATACAAGAACTCCATGCAATCTCACTATCTCGCCAATGAATAACTGTGCCAACTTGTCAACTCCAAACATTGATTTTGTTGGTAAGAAATGAGTAGACTTTGTCAATCTATCAACTATCACCCAAATAGAATCATGCCCTCTTTGTGATAGAGGAAGTCAAGACACAAAATCCATGGTAATCTTTTCCCATTTCCACTAAGGAATGGGCAACGGTTGTAACAAAGCTAAGGAATGTTGATCCTCAACTTTAACCTGTTGGCAAGTTAAACATTTAGCCACAAATTCAGCTATATCTTTCTTCATACCTTTCTACCAATAATTTCCTTTTAGACTATGGTACATCTTCGTATTACCTGGATGCATGGCATAAAGTGAGTTATGAGCCTCCATGAAAATCTCCTTCTTAAGTTTATCATCGTTTGGAATGCAAATTCAATTCTTAAACATCAATATACCATCTTTGGTCATCTCAAAATCAGATCTCTTTCTTTCCGTCACTTCATTTCTCACCATAGTCAAGAATGAATCCACTTGTTAGGCATCTCAAATAAGATCAATAAGAATTGGTTTCACATCATATATTGCCTGCAATGCTCCAATAGCGATTACTTGTAGTTTGGCTCTCAAAGACCTCAACTCATTAAACAATGTGTCTTAAATACTGTGAAGACTTGCTAAAGTTGCAGAGGATTTCCGACTTAAAGTATCTTCTACGACATTTGCCTTCCCTGTATGATAATGGATCATACAGTCGTAATCCTTAATCAATTCTAGCCATCGCCTTTGTCTCAAATTAAGCTCTTTTTGTGAAAATAAGTACTTCAAACTCCTGTGATTCGTGTAGATTTCACACTATACTCCATATTAATAGTGTCTCCATAGCTTTAAAGCATACACCACAGCAACTAACTCCAGATCATGTGTAGGATATTTTTTCTCATGAGTTTGGAGTTGACGAGAAGCATACGCCACCACCCTACCTTGTTGCATCAACACGTAGCCTAACCCTTGGTGAGATGCATCATTGTAAATCACAAAACCCACATTTGGGGAAGGAATGACAAGTACTAGAGTAGTAGTTAATCGACATTTCAATTCCTGGAAACTTTGTTCAAAAGCATCTATCCACTCAAACTTCATATTTTTCCATGTTAACTTGGTCAAAGATGTAGCAATAAGAGAAAACTCTGCAACAAATTTTCGATAATAACCTGCTAACCCTAGGAAACTTTGCACTTCAGTTACATTCTTTGGTCAATCCCAACTCAAAACAACTTCATTCTTCGAATGATCTACTGATATGCCTTCACTTGTGATTACATGCCCAAGAAATTCCACTTGATCTAACCAAAACCGACATTTGCTAAACTTTGCATAGAGTTGTTTCTCTCTCAATGTCTGCAGTACAATTCTCAAATGCTGCCCATGCTCACTCTTGTTCCTCGAATATATCAAAATGTTATCAATAAAAACTACTATAAACTTGTCGAGATAGGGCTGAAATACTTTGTTCATCAAATCCATAAAGACTGACTGCAGGAGCATTAGTTAATCCAAAAGGCATCACAAGGAATTCATAATGTCCATATCGGGTATGGAAAGCAGTCTTCAACACATATGATTCTCTTATTTTCAGCTAATGATATCCTGAATGAAGGTCAATCTTTGAGAACTCACTAGCACCTTGGAGCTGATCAAACAAATCATCTATTCGTGGTAATGGATACTTGTTGCATGCTGTGGGCCGATTCAACTGTCGGCAATTCATACACAATCTCAAAGTATCATCTTTCTTCTTCACAAATAGCACCGGAGCACCCCAAGGTGATACACTAGGCCTGATAAATCCCTTCTCCAATAGTTCCTACAACTAATCCTTTAGTTCCTTAAGTTCTAGCAGAGCCATATGATAAGGTGTAATAGAGATTGGTGCTATGCCTAGTTCCAATTCAATAGTAAACTCAATCTCTCTATTTGGTGGCAATTCAAGTAGATCTTCTAGAAAAACATCTTGAAATTCACAAACCACTAGAACCTCACTGATAATTGGGGATTCTACTTCTATGGCTACAACATACACCATATACCCTCCGCATCCCTTTCTCAACAATTTGGTGGCTTTAATGTACAATATGAAACTAAATGGAACACTCTTCTGATCCCCATGCCATTTAAAGTTAGGTTCATCAAGTATTCTAAATATCACTTCCTTTCTATGGCAATCAATTGTCGCATAATAAGAGGAAAGCCAATCCATACCCAATATCACATCAAAATCTTGAATATTCAAAGGTATCAAGTCAGTTGTCATCTCTCTATCCCCTAATTGTATAATGCACCCTTTGTATATTGTATAGACTGCGACACTCTCCCCAATAGGTGTTGCTATGGACATTTGGTGATTTAATATTTCTTGATGCACATTAGCATTTCTAGCATACGTCAATGATACGAATGAATGAGTGGACCCTAGATCTATAAGTACTTGTGCTATTTCATCAAACAAAATCAAAGTACCTGTCACTATGGCAGGAGTGGCATTGGCATCATGTCTTATTAATGTGAAAACCCTCCCTTGTGTCATAGGCCTATCTGTCTGTCTCAGTCTAGGATTGGACTGGTCGACTGTACTTGCAACTGATTCAGTTCCTTGACCTTGGTAACTTCTAGCACCACTGGTCTGTCCTTATCCTCTATTCACAAATTGTCTCCCTCTAATCCCACTGCCTCTGGTGATGCTCCCAATTGATGAATCTCCTCGCTTACAATGTCATTGTAGATGCCCTTTCAACCCACAACAGTAGCAAGTTAATTCTTTTACTCTTAGAAAAGGACAATTTTCTTTATGTGACCTATTTGCCCACAATGGAAGCATCTTATGGATTTTACTCGGCATTCGCCTGTGTGGTTGACCACATTCTTGACAAGGCACTATTCTCAAAATGTCAGTTGGTGTTGAACTTGACTGATAAATTGACTTGCCCTTAGCTAAACTTGAAACAAGTCCACCCCTCTTGGATGTCCTATAAGATCCTTCTGTACAGCGGCAGACTCTAAATATATGCAAGAACGAGACAAAAATCCAGGGAAGCTTTCAGCCAGCTATGACGATAACGAGCTTGGGCTTGCGACAATTNAGTGTTATAATTTTGTATCTTTCTTAATTTGACCTAAATTTATGTCAATCAACAGCTCCTACCTTTGGTGAACGTATGACCCATATTGGCAAAACATATAGTTGCGTGCCGTATACATTACCAATAGTGATATGTCATTTTTATTTTTCACTATACGCATCAATTGATTAAAAATTTTAAATGATTTTTATTAATTAAGATGTAAGTATTATTGAATAATTAAATGATAAAAACTCTTGTAACAGCTTATAATTACATTTACAAAATTCCAACAAAAAATATTTCATAAGATAAAAGAATATCTAGCCATCTAAACAAGCGCAAATGCTTCCGTTTACTACTTTCCTGGGTCCATTCTGAGACCATGTTCATGTCTTTATCCCTATAAACCGTGAGAAAATCACTCCACGTCATAAACTTTCTCCAGGAGGACGCCATGTACACATTGAATTATCTATATAAAAGTAGCGAGATATGAGTACAATTCAAAGTTCCCCAACAATTATAAAACTTAATTAGTTTTAAAGTGTTATTTCTCATTTCGTAAGGTATTTGTTAATTTCATTTCGTAAATGAAAAAAAATCCTTGAACGTATGGGAACACATTATTATCAATGTAGTACAAAGTTTTTTTTTATTTCATTTCATAATTGTATTGATCTCATTGGATGATAAAATAAACTAACAAGCAACATCCTTTCAGCAAATCCATTATGACTTTTCATAGATTTAGAAATACTAAGGCATAAAATAGATATGCTGGTTTAGAAATACTAAGGCATAATACATGACACACATATTTGCGTGGTGGTTCCATCAATAATTTCTGCCAGTTAAGGTATCGGAGCTATATTTTCCTTTTCGAACATAAAGCCATGACCATGAACTCCACTTTCACTTACCCAACTCGACCCACCATTTTACCCAATACTCCACTAAAGTCAGATGGAGAAAATTATTATGCCTAGTAGAATGCCATGGTTCCTTTGCTCGAAGCCTATTAGTTGTTAGGCTACATTGGTGGCTCAATTCTGTCTCCTCTTGTTATTGTCCCAATCTCTGGTAGACAAGCATCTAGACCCACAAAGATAATTATTTTCTAATTTTACAAAAACTATTAGAGGTTCTCGACTGAGGGGTCCATTTCCCAAATATGATTTTTTTTATTTATATAGAGCATAGGAAAAATAAGGGGCCGGTTTTCAAAAAATGTCAAATTTAATTATGAAAATCTAGATTATAGAAAATTATTTTGCCACACCTGTCTTAGAAGAGGAATACCCAATGTCTACGCAATGGACCCGGGATCTTAAGAATTAGTGGTTATTAGACATGCGGGTTCTAAAGGGTCTCTCGGATCTTAAGGAAGGCTAGGTGACATTTCTTGTTCCACTGGGAATGCTTCAAGATGAAATGGTTAATTTGCTAGAGTTCCCCTAGGTCCTAGGAGAAGTGTATCTTCATAAGATACTATGAACACTTCAAGGGTTTGTGTTCATTGGAGAGAATGCCAATTGAATGGTCTCTGAGACTAAGTCTTATGATGTGAATTTCTCGGAAGATAAATTCCCTAGCAGGGGTGAGGTTTAAAAAAATCTAGGGTTATTTGAACAAGAGGACTCTAACCAAGGTGCTCCATCTGGACCAATAGATGATGGAGGATCAATGCCCCCACCTCCTAGGAATAGTTGGAGTGACTTGACTTATGAACCTAGTTCATCAGATGAAACTCCATTCGAACCTTGGGTACATAGAAGTAAGTGGGGAAACATTCTCCATCATTGATTTGAGATCGAAGGGGGGTGCCTTCGTGATTGTTGTGCAAAATGATGTAGAGCCTAAATTTGTGCAAGAGGCTCTCTCATCTCTACTAGTAAAGAGTGGACTAATGTAATGAATGAGGAAATGGAGTCCATGAGGACCAATCATGTCTGGGACTTGCTTGACCTTCCAACTAGTCATGAGACTGTCAGGAACAAGTGGACCTTGAAAGTCAAACGTAAGGCTGATGGTTCCATTGAACGATACAAGACTTGACTTGTAGCAATGGGCTACACTAAAAAAGGTGTGGGCTATGAAGAAATAGAATATGTTTTCTTGCTAAATGGAGGTGCCATGACCTAGGTCAAGAAGAAACATACCTACACAACTTTGTCCTTGATGGAAGCAAAGTTTGTTGCATTTTCGGCTGCTGTGCAAAAAGTCATATGACTAAGATGCTTCCTGCATGACCTTAATGTTGAGAAAGATACTTCGAGTCTAGTGTTGATACACTGTGATAGCATGGTTGTATTAGCCTATGCTAAAGATCCGAAATATCATGGCAAGACAAAGTTCATAGAGGTCAAATATAACTATATTAGAGACATGGTTGCACAGAAAGAAGTGTTCCTAGAACATTTAGCTACAAGTTAGATGATTGTGGATCCCCCAACTAAGCATTTTACTACAAATAGTTGATGGGTTCATGTAAGAGAATTGGGATTTTGTAGATGGTGATAGTGTTTCATGTTTATGAGATGACCATTTCCTATTGAGATGGCATTTGTTGTTATTAGATATTGTTATTAAGTGCATGATTTCTTGTGATTCTATTGTGCATTTTTTGTTAGATAATTAGCACAACAAGACAAGATTGGCTCTCTCACGCAAGCAATTGCCCTTGGTGCCTAAGGGGTGAGTAAGGATAAGATGATATGAGTATCAATATTTCATAGAAGATGTCTATTGAGATGTTGTTATGTTGCCTTGGATAAAGCGAGATGAGGTCATGGATCTATGATTGAAATGAATATTCACTCTATTCATTATGCTTGATGGCGATAGTCAAATGTGAGACTTTGGTTATGACACCTTAAAGGGCGAGCTAACAAAGGACTTAGGTTAGTCGCTTGAGAAGTGATTGAACTAAGATTTGTATGGTGTTTATCAAGACCTTGACAAACACTTCAAATAAGAATTGCTCCACCATAGCATGTATTTCATACTAGATGCACTTGAGCAACCTATTTAGGGAATGGATCAATGGATCCCTACTTCATCATTGTGTAAGTCCTAAATAATATTATAGTACCATTAGTCACTTTTGACTGTATCACAAAGTGAAGAGTTGATGATTGCCACTTTGGCATATTACCTATGGTCATGATTAATTCGGCTGACTGAGACACTATTGGAAAAGCAATCAATTTTGAATGGAGTGAAAGAGGGTGAAGGGAAGACTATTTCGATTGCATCATAAGTTTGTATTCAAGGACATCTCAATTGTCTCACTATCTAAGTAGCTTGGACATAATTGTGAATACATAATTATGAGATAAGTTAAGTATGCACTTTTTGAGGGACTAGAGATATTTGACTTGATACGATTTGCAATTAGTCTAGGGCACTTGAGACATATATTTATTGTAGGGTTGATGCCTCTATGCTGGATTTAACAAGTTTCTAGTGCAGAGCTCCTTGCCTCTTTGTGTGCCTAGTGGTTGCATGACACATTTACCTATAAGAACGTTTCTCTAATGGTTGTGAAGGGCACAATATGGAGTCGGTTCCAAAAGTGTAAGTGGGAGATGTAAGAAATTAGATTCACCCATGTGGAATCCAACTGAACCCGAATCCATTTCGAGTTGAATGCATTGATCTATGACATTTATGTGTAACGGATATTTTAATCAATGACATTTTGAATGGAGGAATAACTCCCCAATTAATCACAATTAATTTAGTTGTGTAATTTTCGCTCAACTATGGTTACGGTTGATTGGTAAGTCGGATGAATGCCATGGAAGATTCTAACAAGTGTGAAAGTTCTCAAATAACCAAAAGATAATTGCACTCACTCACTAAAATTAATGCTTATCTCGTTTGAGTTACATGTTGACTCTTGAGCTATTTATTTCCTCAAAAATATGAAAATAAATCAAATCTAAAGATATTTTAAAGATACAATCTTATCCCTAATGAAACCTATAAAATACGATAATTGTACCTAATAATTTTACAAGGAAATTGCCCCATATAACATGTGGTTTAACAATCTTCCCTTTAATGTCATGAAGTTAAAAAATAATGGAAACTGTCACATGGTTTTTAAACTTTTCCCAAGTGTCATATGACCCCAAAGACCTAATAATTTGGAGCAACAAATAGAGAAACCATCAGGATAATCATTCCTACCCCTACACACTCTAACCCGTCATAATTGCTCATTCCTTTAATTAGATGCAACACTTC
>CXYZ01011399.1:0-17472 GCA_900006705.1 Sonneratia caseolaris
CCACATGCCATTAAACATTGGCTCTAAAAAACTATGTACAAGTCAAGTGTTCTTCTTTCATCTCTAACAAAGGGGACAATTATCCACAAGCCAAGTAATTTTCTTTCTTACTCAACTTATATCAACTAACATGAGCCATGCTTTTAGATTCGGGTCAAATGAGGTGCGAGCCCATTATATCTAATACCATTTTTAATTTATGGTGAGATTATAAGCCATCAGTTTTGTTTCAAATCAAAAGTACAAGCTGATAGTTAAGTACTCAACATTCTTATAAATTCATCAATTTTCTCGTAACTGGTTGGTTGGCATAGAAATGTGTTATCTATAATACCAAATATGTTTCTTCATTTATGAGATTGAAATATCATACCTTTATAGAGATAATATATATATATATATATATATCAACCCTCAACTACTCCATATTGATTTCTCAAGAATTTCCCATAAACCATTAATGAAAAAAAAACACTAATTTGATTTTTCACTCATATAAACATCAAATAATTCAAGAGTCCTCACCATAGTTTTTAAAATCGAACTGGGCTAGCCAATTCGGTAGGAAATCAGCCACTTACCCGATCTGATTCCTATAAAACCCAATTTTATTTTAAATTAGATTAGTTCTGATTGAACTAGCTGATTCCTAGTCGAATCGGTGAACTCAATTAAACTAGTGAGAAAATCGACCTACTTAAGTTTTTTTTTAAATGATAATATACTTANAGAGTTAATATAATGATTATATTAATAATTTTTGTTATAAATTATAAGATTATGTAATTTATTTGTAATATTATAGTCTTAATATTATTTATTAGATATATACGATTTAACCCATTGAATTCCCGATATGACCCATAAATCCATAAACTCGTGCCTTGACCGGTTGCCAATCTGGTCTAATTTTAAAAACTATGGTACGTAGACATTGGCATAATTATGATATTATTATTACTGCACATTCATTAATTGTTAATAAATGTCCGCTGCACAACAGCCTACTAGCTTATTAATATTTATAAGAATTAATCACACTAACGAAAGAGAAAATGAGGGGAAAAAAGGAGGAAATTATGACATCATTAATTTTCAAATAATTAAGTATTGCACAACTCATCAATATATTATTCTCCATGATTACTGCAAAAGCCATTAATAAATTATCGCCCCAATTGACGGGCACACAACTGGAAAGTGCACTCCTAGCCCGTCCAGGGCTTGGACCCAACTTGTTCTTGGTTCGGCTCCAAATTCTAATGGGAAATCATTCAATGCACTTTCTTCCACGTTTCCACTTGGCGTATGGAAAGGGGTTCGAAATAAATATCTCCTCACATTAAAAAATTAAGTGATTTTATATTTTATTTTTATTTGTGAGAATTTTCATATTTTTTTAATTAAAAAATAATTATATTGTTAGTATAAATTAATTAATTTAATTTAATTTTCTTCGATTAATATTTCAACTTTGAATAAAAACTATTTATATTTAAGAAGATTTTACTTCATAATCAACCAATTTGACATGTAATTTTTGAACAGTAATGTGAAGGTGGATTGGAATTTGGAGTAGGGTGCTCGCAGGTCCTCTCTATAAATATCTCCCAAAATTAACGGGCAGACAACAAAAACTCATCCCCTTGCTCACCAGCTCAGCTCTATTTCCTAGTTTCCCATTGAAGCCATGCATACTACTTCAAACCCTCGTGCAGTCCTTCTAGCGAGCCCGGGAGCAGGGCACCTCATCCCAGTTCTCGAGCTCGGCAACCGCCTCTCTGTCCACCACGGTTTTGATGTCACCATCCTCGTGGTGACGGCCTACTCCTCCACATCTGAATCCCCTCTCCTTGGTCGGTCGCCGGCCACCAAGAAGTCCCTGAGTGTAGTCATGTTGCCACCGGTTGACATCTCAAGCCTTGTCGGCCCGGCTGCCTCTGTGGTGACACAGATAAAAGCCATGATTCGAGCGGCAGTGCCCTCGGTCAGGGCTGCCATCACCGCCATGAGCGTTCCTCCGACGGCGCTGGTGGTTGATATTTTCGGGACGGAAGCCATGGTGACCCTGGCTCGTGAGTTCAACATGCTGAGCTATGTATTCATCACTACAACTGCTTGGTTCCTCGCGCTCACGGTACACATACCGAGTCTCGGTGAAAGGGAAAAGCACGAGCACTGTGTTCTCAAGAAACCGCTCAAGATTCCGGGTTGCCGTCAAGTCTGGTACGAAGACACGTTGGATATTTTCCGGGACCAACCCGACCCGGATCTGTATCGCGAGATCGTTCGAATCGGGGTTGAGATCCCAATGGCTGATGGGATCCTAGTGAACACTTGGAGAGGACTCGAAACATCTACCCTAAACGAGCTTAACGGTAACGAGTCACTTGGAAGCGTCACGACGGTGCCGGTTTATCCCATCGGCCCCTTGGTTAGACCGGTCGAGCCGAGTTCCGGGACCAGAGTCATGGCTTGGCTCGACAAGCAACCGAAAAAGTCAGTCATTTACGTATCTTTCGGGAGCGGCGGAACACTCTCGGCAAAGCAAACCATCGAGCTGGCCTGGGGGCTCGAGCTATGCCGGCAGAGGTTTGTCTGGGCGGTGCGGCCACCCGTTGACGATGACGCATCAGCGGCCTTCTTCAACGCACCAAGCAGCGCTCCGGATGGGACCCCAGATTACCTACCCGAGGGGTTCTTCAACCGGACCGGGGAAGTGGGCCTCGTCGTGCCTCTGTGGGCGCCTCAAGCCAAGGTCCTAGCCCATGCGTCTGTCGGCGCGTTCCTTTCCCACTGCGGCTGGAATTCGACCCTGGAGAGCGTGGTCAACGGGGTCCCCATGGTGGCGTGGCCGCTCTACGCCGAGCAGAAGATGAACGCAAGGATGCTGAAAGAGAAGACAGGGACGGCGGTTCCGCTGGGGCCCCGGGAGGCCGGTGCAGTGGTCGGGAGGGAGGAGATAAGGGACGTACTGGTGGGGGTGATGGATGGCAGCAACAGATCTGTGGGTGAACTAATTAGAGCCAGGGCGGAGGAGCTAAGCGTGGAGGCAAAGGAAGCGGTGAGGAAGGGTGGCTCTTCTTATAATTCGCTGTCGCAAGTGGCGAAGCAGTGTCAGCTCAAACTGCATCGTCTCACCGGCGAAGCACTTGGGGCTTAAAGTTCATCGCTTTGACTTGTCCCTGCCTGGCCACCTATATATCCATGCATCTATAATTTTTTACTTTTCTTCCATTTTGTATGGTGCCAGGCACGATAATCGAATATATACATACATATATATATAGATGAAACTTTGTCGTATGATAGATATGAAAAACCAATCCTTACCCCTTTCAATGTGGAATCGTGTAATTATACTTGTCAAATAATAATAACATATGTAATAATAAATTAATATTGTATTATATTTTATTTATTGAAAATAATGTGCTTTACTTGTATCATACTAATCTTACCTCTATTATCAATAGTCCGGCTAAATTTTACTTATTTAAGAAGCATCACAAATGTCAAAATTATATAAAAATAATAATAAATTCCCATCTTCGAAGATAAAAAGAAAAAAAATAATTTATAATTTGGGTACCGAATCATTAGAAGATAAGAAAAATTTTCATTAATTTGATTTGATTCTCTCCTCTAATTCATGTTGTCGTGTAATTAAATCACCAAGTAATCTTGGATCATATTAGAGCTCCTCAAAATTCGATAATTGTCACATCATTAGTCACAGAGTCAAAGGGCCTCATTGCCGCCCACCTGGGCATTTAGTGCACAAGGTTAAACATTGCGCTGTCCTCTCCGGTCGACAAATTAAATTAACGCTGATGGACCGGCCCGTAAATTCGGTGAGCCATAGTGTTTCTCCTGCTTTAATATTAAATACGGTGAGAAAACCATGAAAATATAAAAAAAGGGTCATTACTATTACTAAGTCGGTTTAAGAACTTCCATCGTTTCATCATCAACCGATATGAGCAGAGGGGCCCGTGTGTTCAGAAGAGAATTTTCCCGATGATTCGACCACCGTGAACAACACGGTAATTAGGGTAGACGATTGCTAATTACCATCATAATGACGAGAAAAAACGATGCGCTGCATGCGACTCGGTCTCATGAGTCATTAGAATTACTGGGAATTTGCAATGGCAAAATTCACGGGGTGTAAATTAATGTAAATGTCATGCGAGATGCAATTTATATGATCATGATCTCTTTTCCGACGATCTTCGGAACTGATCTCTATCTGGATCAAGGGCTTCGGAGGAGACAGGAGGATTACACGCGGATAGATTACATCTCAATAACCCTTATTTAAATAGAATTATAGGGAGAATAGGGGGGGTCAATTGCTATAAATCAACCATTACCCCATTACTAATCTTTTCAAGTTATTGAAATTGGGGATTGGATTATAATTTCGTCATAAATCCTCCCTCGTCTCCCAATCCATACATACTTAAACGTTATCTGTTCTTCTTTAATATATTATTTATGAATTATATAATATTATTTTNTCAAGCCTTGTCGGCCCGGCTGCCTCGGTGGCGACAAAGATAAAAGCCATGAATCGAGCGGCAGTGCCCTCGGTCAGGGCTGCCATCACCGCCATGAGCGTTCCTCCGACGGCGCTGGTGGTTGATATTTTCGGGACGGAAGCCATGGTGACCCTGGCTCGTGAGTTCAACATGCTGAGCTATGTATTCATCACTACAACTGCTTGGTTCCTCGCGCTCACGGTACACATACCGAGTCTCGGTGAAAGGGAAAAGCACGAGCACTGTGTTCTCAAGAAACCGCTCAAGATTCCGGGTTGCCGTCAAGTCTGGTACGAAGACACGTTGGATATTTTCCGGGACCAACCCGACCCGGATCTGTATCCCGAGTTCGTTCAAATCGGGGTTGAGATCCCAATGGCTGATGGGATCCTAGTGAACACGTGGAGAGGACTCGAAACATCTTCCCTAAACGAGCTTAACGGGTACGAGCCACTTGGAAGCTTGACGACGGTGCCGGTTTATCCCATCGCCCCCTTGGTTAGCCCGGTCGAGCCGAGTTCCGGGACCAGAGTCATGGCTTGGCTCGACAAGGAACCGAAAAAGTCAGTCATTTACGTATCTTTCGGGAGCGGCGGAACACTCTCGGCAAAGCAAACCATCGAGCTGGCGTGGGGGCTCGAGCTATGCCGGCAGAGGTTTGTCTGGGCGGTGCGGCCACCCGTTTACGATGACGCATCAGCGGCCTTCTTCAACGCACCCAGCTGCGCTCCGGATGGGACCCCAGATTACCTGCCCCAGGGGTTCTTCAACCGGACCGGGGAAGTGGGCCTGGTCGTGCCTCTGTGGGCGCCTCAAGCCGAGGTCCTGGCCCATGCGTCCGTCGGCGCGTTCCTTTCCCACTGCGGCTGGAATTCGACCCTGGAGAGCGTGGTCAACGGGGTCCCCATGGTGGCGTGGCCACTCTACGCCGAGCAGAAGATGAACGCCAGGATGCTGAAAGAGGAGACCGGGACGGCGGTCCGGCTGGGGCCCCGGGAGGCCGGTGCAGTTGTCGGGAGGGAGGAGATAAGGGACGTGCTGGTGGGGGTGATGGATGGCGGCAACAGATCTGGGGCTGAACTAATTAGAGCCAGGGCAGAGGCGCTAAGCGTGGAGGCAAAGGAAGCGGTGAGGAAGGGTGGCTCTTCTTATAATTCGCTGTCGCAAGTGGCGAAGCAGTGTCAGCTCAAACTGCATCGTCTCACCGGCGAAGCACTTGGGGCTTAAAGTCCATCGCTTTGACTTGTCCCTGCCTGGCCACCTATATATCCGTGCATCTAAAATTTTTTACTTTTCTTCCATTTTGTATGATGCCAGGCACGAGAATCGAATATATATATATATATGAAACTTTGTCGTATGATAGATATGAAAAACCAATTCTTACCCCTTTCAATGTGGAATCGTGTAATGAAACTTGTCAAATAATAATAACATATGTGATAATAAATTAATATTGCATTATATTATATTTTACTTATTAAAAATAATGTGATTTACTTGTATCATACTAATCTTACCTCTATTATCAATAATCCGGCTAAATTTTACTTATTTAAGAAGCATCACAAATGTCAAAATTATATAAAAATAATAATAAATTCCCATCTTCGAAGATAAAAAGAAAAAAAATAATTTATAATTTGGGTACCGAATCATTAGAAGATAAGAAAAATTTTCATTAATTTGATTTGATTCTCTCCTCTAATTCATGTTGTCGTGTAATTAAATCACCAAGTAATCTTGGATCATATTAGAGCTCCTCAAAATTCGATAATTGTCACATCATTAGTCACAGAGTCAAAGGGCCTCATTGCCGCCCACCTGGGCATTTAGTGCACAAGGTTAAACATTGCGCTGTCCTCTCCGGTCGACAAATTAAATTAACGCTGATGGACCGGCCCGTAAATTCGGTGAGCCATAGTGTTTCTCCTGCTTTAATATTAAATACGGTGAGAAAACCATGAAAATATAAAAAAAGGGTCATTACTATTACTAAGTCGGTTTAAGAACTTCCATCGTTTCATCATCAACCGATATGAGCAGAGGGGCCCGTGTGTTCAGAAGAGAATTTTCCCGATGATTCGACCACCGTGAACAACACGGTAATTAGGGTAGACGATTGCTAATTACCATCATAATGACGAGAAAAAACGATGCGCTGCATGCGACTCGGTCTCATGAGTCATTAGAATTACTGGGAATTTGCAATGGCAAAATTCACGGGGTGTAAATTAATGTAAATGTCATGCGAGATGCAATTTATATGATCATGATCT
Organism: Sonneratia caseolaris; assembly: GCA_900006705.1. NCBI lineage: Eukaryota > Viridiplantae > Streptophyta > Magnoliopsida > Myrtales > Lythraceae > Sonneratia > Sonneratia caseolaris. The sequence continues at coordinate 6,824 of CXYZ01011399.1, forward strand.
CTTTTCCGACGATCTTCGGAACTGATCTCTATCTGGATCAAGGGCTTCGGAGGAGACAGGAGGATTACACGCGGATAGATTACATCTCAATAACCCTTATTTAAATAGAATTATAGGGAGAATAGGGGGGGTCAATTGCTATAAATCAACCATTACCCCATTACTAATCTTTTCAAGTTATTGAAATTGGGGATTGGATTATAATTTCGTCATAAATCCTCCCTCGTCTCCCAATCCATACATACTTAAACGTTATCTGTTCTTCTTTAATATATTATTTATGAATTATATAATATTATTTTCTTAAAATGATTAATATAATGCTTTTCACAAATTTTTTATTATAATGTGTACAATCTAATATTTCATATTTAACATCGCAGACTGATCCATGTTTGGGCTACAACGGGCCACTAACATAGACAATGCCCAAAAAAAGACCATTAAAGTAGAGATATTGAGAAAGATGGTTTAATATTGTGCTGTTATTTATAATTTAATAATTAAAAAATTATATATTTAAAATTTATTATAAAATTATTATTTCCCTTAATATTTTTCTTCCTAATAAAAAGAGGTTTATATGCGATAATAGATCGTCGGCTCAATGCAGCGGATTCCTTATTTTCTTGGGGGTTTTTTTGGGTGACAATGCATTCATTGGTTTCAAGACTTATCCTATAAAACATGGACAGCTGGAAGACATCTCGCACGTGTCATCCCGAAACCCTAATCACCGCCCTATGGGACACAGCCACCCACCACATCACCACCGATACCCCCAACACAACACGAAAGCGCTCTCTCTCTCTCTCTCTCTTCTCTCTCTCCTTCCATCCTGTTTTTCTCATTTTCTTTCAGTTTCTTCTTCTTCTTTCCTATGTCCCACTGCGTCTCCCCCGGAACTCTCAACTGCTCCAAGCAGCTTCAACGTTGGTGACGGTGTGAATTCTATGCTGCGACTTGTCCTTGCAGCTCTCCCCGGTGGCTGAACCCTAGGACTTCCTCTGTTGGATCTGGGTGAAGGCAGCTGCGCTGCTTCCACTTAGTGCTGCTTGCGATCCCAACGAACCAGGTATCTTCACTTGCAAGTTAGGGCGTCTGTAGCATATTGAGCTATTTCCGAAGTAGTTGGCATGATCCTTTCTTAGTGGGATGCGGTGGTTGGGCATTATCTCTTGGACGGTTGAGCTGGATTTCAATTTCTCTTTGAGGATTAGTTTAAGTTTCACTTGTTAAACAGTGAATGGAGTTTTTCTTCGGGTGATAATAAGTAACTGTGTTGGTGTATAGGAATGGTAATGAGTATAGAGGAACGTGCCAATATAGCTAATTGGAAGAGGAGGTGAATAAGGAAGTGTGGAAGCTATTGGAGGATGAGAAATAGTTAATTGATTATCTCTTGTTCTTGTTTTTTGTTCTTCTTCTTCTACAATATATGGAAGGGTACATCATATATTTATACTAGTTCCTAATGAGTGTTCTAGAAAGTGAATATTTTAGAATTGTGTATCATATTTTAGAATTGTGCACCACATTCTAATAAACTATTATCCCCAGTGATGCCTACGTATTCAAAATTACTTGCTTGGCTACCCCAATGAGACGTATAATACTGCCTTGTAGACAAAGTTCAATTGGGATTCTTGTTTCTTCCTGGGAGAGAATTGTCAAACTAATGATTGGTTGATCATTAGAGAAAAAGTGATAGTTATGTGCTCTCATGAGTTGCTGTTTTCTTGACAAAATCGTCCATTGATTATATCTCCTTGGTTAAGGGAAGGTTATTAGCTGCTGTCAAAAAATTTCTGCCTTTTGGAGTGCACAAATTTTAGTCATTTATGCCAAGCTGATGCTAAATTTATGGTTTTAATGGATTTGGCAGCAATGGCATGTGACACTGTTACATCCTATTTACTGTTTTTAGTTTAGGGTCGATGAGTTTTTAAAAAACGTTGCTGCTACATCTCTTGGTGATCATTAAGAAGATAGGTAGATGCTTTAGTTGTTTCCAATCTTTAGTCATGGGATGAAACTCTAGTTACACCTGTACAGTTGTCCTCCTTTGTTATATTGTTGGAGAGATTGAATAAGAAGAATATTATAAGTATCTATGGCGGGCATTCGTGGAAGTTCAAGTGTTTTTTATGGCACACTCGGTTGTTTTGACATGAGGCAGAGTATACCGTTTTTATGTCCTTAAGTGTCTTGCAAATGTCAGCTAGTTGCTCAATTTTGAAAAAATATTTTGCACAGGTGAACCTTTTAAAGGATTATATAAGCCTGTTAACCTGGTTAGGTTGCTGTTGACAATAATAGCTGAGACTAGAAGGGAGCGGGGCTAGGGACAAATAAGAGAGTTTAAGTAACAAGATGCATGGCCTGGTGGTATCTCTAATCTGTAGGTAGGTATATTCTCTGAATAAATTCTTTTGGGTGGCTGTGTTGGGCTAATTGTTTCTCTTGCTTGACCTGGTTAGATTTTAAGAGTTTAAATGGTAAAATTGTTAGACAGCATGCCCACTGTATGTTTTTTCTTAGCATGCCCATTACATATAGTTCTAAAAGTACTGTTTAAATTCAACATTCCCTTATTGAAATTAAAGATATTATATAAATTTATATTAATAATTTTTGTTATAAATCATATTCAAATTATGATATTATGGAAATTTATTAATAATATTATATTAATAATATTATTTATTAAATATGCGATTCAACCCATTGAACCCCCAGTCCGACCTATAAACCCATGAACCCATGTCTATACCGATTCCTGATCCGGTTCAGTTTTAAAAACTATAATGGGAGTGTCTCAAAAGGTCGGGTACATAACAATTAGGTAAGACCACAATTCCCGTCAACATGTTACTCACATACATTTACGAGTACATTGATCTGTAAGTACAATAACCTTGAAGGATTAAATGACTGCACGATTATCCATGTAGGTAGGTCGAGACGGTTTTATATCTATTCTCATATAGCATAGTCTCGTGTTTTAATAAATTATAGGTGAATAAGTAATTGTTTATTTGACGAAATAAATCATACAAAGGGGTAGTAATCTCATACTCTTACCATTTCAGTGATCCATCCTCAATGTCTAGTGGACACCCCCAATCCCACATCAGGGAGCCGATTAACAGAATTGGTTCATCTACTGTTTTTTCGGTTTAATAAAATGGACATGGAAGACATAGGAGCATGAATACAGCAGCACTGATAATCAATAGAATGTAGAGTCTTATCAATTCGGGCTATCTAGGCATAGCCCCATTTCGAACGGTTCGAGAATTCCGATTAAAGCATGAATATTTCATGTTTAAGTGTGCTTCACCCATCCCAAATCAAACAAAAGAATTGTTTTTTTAATGGTAAATTTAAATAAGTTTATATTTTAAAATAAATTTTATCTGTTATAATCGACTGATTAACCTAAATTTTATGTTAATTTAAAAACTATTGAAATAATTATTAAAATATAATTATTTATACAAAATTAATCANTTTTAGTTTAGGATCGATGAGTTTTTAAAAAACGTTGCTGCTACATCTCTTGGTGATCATTAAGAAGATAGGTAGATGCTTTAGTTGTTTCCAATCTTTAGTCATGGGATGAAACTCTAGTTACACCTGTACAGTTGTCCTCCTTTGTTATATTGTTGGAGAGATTGAATAAGAAGAATATTATAAGTATCTATGGCGGGCATTCGTGGAAGTTCAAGTGTTTTTTATGGCACACTCGGTTGTTTTGACATGAGGCAGAGTATACCGTTTTTATGTCCTTAAGTGTCTTGCAAATGTCAGCTAGTTGCTCAATTTTGAAAAAATATTTTGCACAGGTGAACCTTTTAAAGGATTATATAAGCCTGTTAACCTGGTTAGGTTGCTGTTGACAATAATAGCTGAGACTAGAAGGGAGCGGGGCTAGGGACAAATAAGAGAGTTTAAGTAACAAGATGCATGGCCTGGTGGTATCTCTAATCTGTAGGTAGGTATATTCTCTGAATAAATTCTTTTGGGTGGCTGTGTTGGGCTAATTGTTTCTCTTGCTTGACCTGGTTAGATTTTAAGAGTTTAAATGGTAAAATTGTTAGACAGCATGCCCACTGTATGTTTTTTCTTAGCATGCCCATTACATATAGTTCTAAAAGTACTGTTTAAATTCAACATTCCCTTATTGAAATTAAAGATATTATATAAATTTATATTAATAATTTTTGTTATAAATCATATTCAAATTATGATATTATGGAAATTTATTAATAATATTATATTAATAATATTATTTATTAAATATGCGATTCAACCCATTGAACCCCCAGTCCGACCTATAAACCCATGAACCCATGTCTATACCGATTCCTGATCCGGTTCAGTTTTAAAAACTATAATGGGAGTGTCTCAAAAGGTCGGGTACATAACAATTAGGTAAGACCACAATTCCCGTCAACATGTTACTCACATACATTTACGAGTACATTGATCGATAAGTACAATAACCTTGAAGGATTAAATGACTGCACGATTATCCATGTAGGTAGGTCGAGACGGTTTTATATCTATTCTCATATAGCATAGTCTCGTGTTTTAATAAATTATAGGTGAATAAGTAATTGTTTATTTGACGAAATAAATCATACAAAGGGGTAGTAATCTCATACTCTTACCATTTCAGTGATCCATCCTCAATGTCTAGTGGACACCCCCAATCCCACATCAGGGAGCCGATTAACAGAATTGGTTCATCTACTGTTTTTTCGGTTTAATAAAATGGACATGGAAGACATAGGAGCATGAATACAGCAGCACTGATAATCAATAGAATGTAGAGTCTTATCAATTCGGGCTATCTAGGCATAGCCCCATTTCGAACGGTTCGAGAATTCCGATTAAAGCATGAATATTTCATGTTTAAGTGTGCTTCACCCATCCCAAATCAAACAAAAGAATTGTTTTTTTAATGGTAAATTTAAATAAGTTTATATTTTAAAATAAATTTTATCTGTTATAATCGACTGATTAACCTAAATTTTATGTTAATTTAAAAACTATTGAAATAATTATTAAAATATAATTATTTATACAAAATTAATCAATATTTTTCATTTTCTCATAATCTCATTTTTTATTATAAATATTATTTTTTACCCCATGCCAACATGTTTTTTTGTCGACGTGTGCGAATTATTTTCATGTCTTGTAGGCATGACTCGATACCTGGGGTGGCTCAAAAAATCCAGCCCAGGCACAATTTTTCGTGCCGTGCCAGGCTGTGCTTTTGGGCCAGAGCAGGCCCATTTTGACAGGTCCCATAAAATGTAAAGGCTTCTCTCATCCTCGCAATGATTTAGGGCTGATTGCCAAAAGGATGGCAGGCACCTTAGTAAAATCTTAATACCAACTCTTTTTTACAGTTTTAAAAACCGACTGGGCTGACCGGTTCAACTTATTCAACCGAGAACTGACCACTAACTTAATCCGGTTTCTAAATTTAACCCATTTACAATTAAAATGCAATCAACTCCGATTGAACTAGCACATTCCCAGTATGACCGACAAACTCAATTAAACCGATGAAAAAATTGATCGACTTAAAATTAAAAAAATGAAAACATATTATAATGTACTTATTTTATTTTACTAAATTTATATTTATATTTTATGTTGAACTTAGGATTAATATAATGTTCATATCATAAAGTTTTGTTATAAATCATCGTCACTACTCGAAGCTTTTCATCATAGGTCTCTCACCCTCAATTCTGGTACGTTGAGAGGGCGGGTGTTAGACCCCTGAACTTTTGACCCGGAGAATGCGTACCACAGGCTGTACCTCGGGGTAGTGGTAGCGCATAGCATGCACGCGAGGATGCGCGGGCAGTCAAGTGCGAGGTGTCGGGATCAATTGCAAGTCCATAAGCGGGCAAGTATGGAGATGGTCAGACAAGCGTGCGCGGAGGCACCAGTGAAGGGGACGGTCGATCAAGGCTCGGCAGAGTGCTAAGGGATCAGATGGTGGCTATGGAGTGTCACTGTTCACAAGTAGGCGAATGCGTGCATGGGTGGTGAAGAAGTCCATGAGCAAGGCGCGATGCAACGTTCAAGGATGCTTAGTGAACAAGAGGTGACCGAGCAACGACACTCTAGGAGTGCGCACTACTCGATAGGCTCGGTAGACGCTAAGGGAATGCTCAACACTTAGCGGCTGGGGAGTTGACTACTTGTGAAGATCGGACAAGTCCTTGACCATGCTCGAGCATCGTTGGATGCAGCAATCTTGATCGAACGGCTGTGATCGTAGGAGACGATCATGGACGTGGGCCCCAGAGGAGAGTGGATCGGATCGACGATGCTGAGTTAGTGCCTAGTCATCAGGATCGGGTCAAACAAACAATCGGGGAAAGATTCTCCTAGGATATAGCAAATCAATCTGTTATGGAAACAATCTTGGAGATTGCAGATCAACGGCCGAGATTGAACAGATCGAGATCTGATGGAAAGAATCAGGGGATTCAGATATATCAGTTGTCATATCTAGTCTGTTAGGCTCCTCTATATAAAGGGGGTCAGTCTCATTCTCAGAGAACAGGAAGAAGAAGGAGGAGGAGGAGGAAGAAGAATCCAAGAGTTCTCAGAGGATAGACACAGAGAGCCAGAGACTCCAAGTGAGTGGAAATCAAGTCAGAGCAAGCAATCCGGTGTTCTTGAGAGAAGGCACAAGACGGGTGGAGAGTGCAAGCAGTGAGAGACTGTGAGGCATATACTCGTGGGATTGCGTGTAAGTGTTCTGATATGGGTTGGGTTTTTTGTGTACTTGTAATACATGTGAATACAAGTTACGTTTTCCAAATTGTGTTCTTGGATTCCCTCGTATTGCTTCTTCGGTTCGGTGATCGTTTGACCTTGACGGTACGCGCGGTGAGTGTGTGGCTGGTCAGCAAGGGGAGTGTCGACGCCTAGCGGGGTGCGGAAAAATTTGTGGCCCGCATCGACCCCGTGACAGCGGGGGTGTTGGAGGAATTCATTCCTTTCATCGAGGACGAGGACATTGAGAAATCTTGGCTGAGCAAGAAACATCCAGATAGATTAGGCAGAATTCGGACCCGATACCGGTAGTCTGTGCAGCGCTGCATGTCTAAGCCGAATTTGATTACTTTCTCTCACGTTGCAGCACACACTACTAACCTCCTGCGGACGAAACTAGGCTTCGACCTTGTTGGGGCAGCCTCCTCTGGGCTCGACTTCATCGATTTTTTCCCCCACTTTGATGCTGCTCTCACACTTGATCTCCAAGTCTCATGACTACTACTAACTTTACGCTCGATGCGGGATTGTCCCTAAGCGTAACTACTGCCTCAGGGCCGTCGGTCCTGGGGGCGACAGCCACCTGAAGTTCATTCCCGTACCGGTAATTCAATGTATCTTCCATGCCAGTGAACCTCCGAGTTCAACTTCATTACGGAAGAAGATTGGCAACTTGGAGACTTTATATGTTATTGGACCGAGTAGCCTCGGACTTGTCTCAGATATAACTCTCTCAAACTTTTAAATATCTAATAATACCCATCCAAAGGAAAAATAAGTATTATCGATATTAAAAAAAAACAAACTAAAAGGATTTATACTCATCTTCATCGGCGTAATTTTCATTTTCATGCGTTGTCTGGAGCGTCTGCAAGTGGGGAAGGAGGTTAGAAGAAGCTAGTCTGTCGACTTGTCAGCGGTAGTAACGCCAAAACCCCCTTTTCGGTCCCAGCTCGATGCTTCCTGGATTGAAATTGTTGTTTATATGGGCCCGGATCGATATTCCTTACCATTATCGATAGTTGACAGATTGTGATGAGCTTATAATCTAAGAAACTTTGCAACGGTCAAAATTTTTATCATAATTATGATGTTTTTAGTGCTTTGATAACTATCGAACCGATCCCTTTAGACGGGCAAAATGCTTTTTCGTCAACAAGTTCGGGTTCGGGTTCGGGTCAGGTAAGCCGTACTGCCGACACTTCCCCGCGCATTTGTGACTTGGAAGTCCACATTGTCATGAGCGTATGAGACCCGATAGTAAGTGTGGGGGGGCAACGTCCCTGGCATTTGACTAAGTATGCACTCTCTAACTTTTCTTTGTGCCAACTCACGCCAAATAATAATAATAAGATTGAACTATGGTATTTTACGGTCCAAATTTTACCGATTCAAACTCGATACCCCACCTACTGGAAGATCAAAGAACCATTAGACCATGTCTACGAAAAACCTCAGCTAAGTGGAATCCTCGGCTTTCAAGAAATTAATCGTTGCGCAAAAACAGAATCATCAATATATTATTTTCCATGGCTATTGCCAAAAAAAATCATTAATAAATCATCGCCCAAATTGACGGGCCATACCGATTGGAGAGGTGCATGGCTAAACAGTCCAGGGCTTGGAATCGACTTGCTCTCCGTTCAGTTCTGATGGGATATTTATTCCACGCACTTCGTTTCACTTTCCCACGTAAGAGAGGGACGTTGATTAAAATATCAAATTTTATATCTTTAATAATCTAATTCTTATATAGTTTTTAATTAAATTTTTACGGTGAAATCTTCAGAATTCTTTCTAATAAAAGGATACTTGTATTCTGGGCATTAGAGTGATTCGATAACCTCATCCGTTAATTAAGATTTCAAGTTATTTAAATTTGATATGTACAACACCAAGGGTTGCCTGACCCGGCTCGCCTCGTGGAGATATCGTTACCAGCAGACAAGGCAGCTGGAGCCGATCCTTAGACCAACTGATCTTACAACGGCACTCTCGCTTATAACTTCCCAAATCAGCCCACGACCGACCGGTCGACTCAGATGTTGCCGTCATGCTGCTCCCACAGAACCAAGCACTCGAGCATATTTCGTTCCCTCGAGTTATGAAGAGGATGGCACGTGAGCGTTAAACGGACAGCACCCCATAAAGACTCCACATTTCTTGAGACAGTGACATCCCATTTTCCCACCCAACACACACTCTCTCTTCCTATCATCTTCTTTATGTCGGACCGGGGTTGATCAAGCCACCAGACTCGAGTTCGACATTTCTAGCAGGTACTCGGAGACCAAGAAACCGATAAGCCAACTCAAGACTCGTCAGTAATACTAGCAATTGTGGACAAATTGCCTATTTAACGAGCTTTTCACGGAAGAATAAATATTATGTTGAGCAACAAGGCGTACAGGAGTTGGATTTCAACTCGCAAAGGTTGCTAGGGAAAATGTAAAAGTAAAATACGGACATCGATATAATTATTTGTGGGAAAACTGAGGATATATTCAAGGCACAGTGTAAATCCACCAGATCAATCGAATATTATGGATTCAACGATAACCCAATTCGGATCCCAAGATCCGAGTTACGATCTCCAGTTGAATGAATGGTACACCGACCTCTTAGGATGGTGGTAGGATTCAATGCTGGGCCACCATCTGTTTGTGGCGCCGCTGCATCGATCGGAGATCTCCTCCACACTCCTTGGTCGAGTTTTTTTTTTTTTTTACTATTCTGTGTGATCTTCGGGGCTCCAAACTTCCCGCTTGATGTGGGATTCTTCAAACTTTAGGACTGTATATCGAGGTTCAGAATAGGCCGTTTTATTAAACTATTATAAATAATTTAGTAATTATATCGTGTAAAAAGAAAAATCTTATATGTAATGGTATATCAAGTCATCTTATCCTATCAGTGTAATTGTAAAAATATACCTCATACATTAGAGAATTAAGAAAAAAAATTTTATAGACTCAATAACGAATTTAATACGATATTAGAGTTAAAGTGCTCATATTTCATCCGATATAATTTTTATGAACTCAATAACGAATTTAATACGATATTAAAGTTAAAGTACTCGTATCTCATCCGATCTAATTTTTATGGACTCAATAACTCTAATACGATATTAGAGTTAAAATACTTTTTTTGTATGGGTAAGAGTGCAGTGACTGAGATAATCGGAGACTTAAACGTCCAATTTTGTCATCTACAGAACTTTCAACGCAATTTAGCTAATTTTATTTATGCTGCAAAGGTGACTAATACTCTTAGTAGAGAAACACGAAAATAAATGCAAATAATGGCACACTCATTGATGAGAATTTAACGTATCATAATTTTAACGAGGAGAATAAATCATGATTTGTCAATTCCAATTTGGAAGGACAGGCCAAGGAGACCAAGCCGACCATTGCTCACCTTCTTGACATGTCCTATGGAGACAGACATCCAACTCCGACCGATGCGCGAGGCGACTGAATATAATTAGCAGCAAGTCACAGAGAGTCAACTCGGTCAAGCATATATTAAATGAAAATGTCACTCGGTTTAGTGTGAAAGATATTATTCTATTATAATTAATTTAAATGAAAATTTGTAACCACTATAATATGTATGCTTAAATCAATCATAATCTGTGTTAATAATTCACAATTAATTAATAATATTCACCCAATAATTAATCATCCGAAGAGCGCTAAAAGGTTTTAGTCAATATGATACAGAGTTAGATAGGTTTGTATTGAGTTTAATAGGATGAAATCATATGCCCAGTTAAATGTACATGTAGTAATTTGTATTTTTTTTTTTAGTAATAAAGGAAAGTGTTCTTT
>CXYZ01011399.1:29671-56415 GCA_900006705.1 Sonneratia caseolaris
CCAACCACATTTGACTAATCCGTTGGTCGCCCTGGATCGTACGCTTGACATGGCGAGTGAGGCTCCCAAATAGGATGTCTGTGTACGCGAGATTTCGAATTCAAGACCTCCTTAAGTGACACCGAATTGCTTACCACTCAGCTCAATCCCCATTGGCGATTCTCTCCTCTAATTCACTTTGTCGTGTAATTAAATCACCACGTAATCTTGGATCATATAAGAGCTCCTCAAAATTCGATAATTCTCACATCATTAGTCACAGAGTCAAAGGGCCTCATTGCCGCCCACCTGGGCATTTAGTGCACAAGGTTAAACATTGCGCTGTCCTCTCCGGTCGACAAATTAAATTAACGCTGATGGACCGGCCCATAAATTCGGTGAGCCAGAGTGTTTTCTCCTACTTTAATATTAAATACGGTGAAAAAACCATGAAAATATAAAAAGGGTCATTACTATTACTTAGTCGGTTTAAGAACTTCCATCGTTTCATCATCGATCGATATGAGCAGACGGGCCCGTGTGTTCGGAAGAGAATTTTCCCCGATGATTCGACCACTGTAAACAACACGGTAATTAAGTAGACGGTTGCTAATTACCATCATAACGACGAGAAAAACCATGCGCTGCGCTTGACTTGGTCTCATGAGCCATTAGAATTATCGGGGAATTTGCAATAACGAAATTCACGGGTTGTAAATTAATGTAAATGTCATGCGTGATGCAATTTATCTGATCATTATCTCTTTTCCGACGATCTTCGGAACTGATCTCTATCTGGATTGAGGGCTTCCGAGGAGACGGGAGGAATATACGCAGATAAATTACATCTCAATAACCCTTATTTAAATAGAATTATAGGGAGAATAGGGAGGGTCAATTGATATAAACCAACCATTACCCCTTTACTAATCTTTTCAAGTTATTGAAATTGGGGCTTTGATTATAATTTCGTCATAAATCCTCCCTCGTCTCCCGATCCATGCATACTTAAACGTTATCGGTTCTTCCTTATTATATTATTTATGAATTATATAATATTATTTTCTTAAATTGATTAATATAATGCTTTTCACAATTTTTTTTATTATAATGTGTACAATCTAATATTTCATATTTACTATCGCAGAATCATCCATGTTTGGGCTACAAAAAGCCACTAACATAGACAATACCTTAAAAAAGACCATTAAAGTAGAGATATGTAGAAAGATGGTTTAATGTAGTATTGTTACTGTTAATTTAATAATTAAAAAATTATATATTTAAATTTTATTATAAAACTATTATTTTCCTTAATATTCTTCTTCCATATAAAAAGAGGTTTATATGCGAAAATAGATCGTCACCTCAATGCGGCGGATTCCTTATTTTATTGGGGGCTTTTTTTGGGTGACAATACATTCATTAGTCTCGAGACTTATTCTATGAAATGTGGACAGCTGGAAGACATCTCGTACGTGTCATCCCGAAACCCTAGTCACCGCCCTATGGGACACAGCCACCCACCACATCACCATCGATACCCCCAACACATCTCTCTCTCCACTTCCTGTTTTTCTCGTTTTCTTTCAGTTTCTTCTTCTTCTTTCCTATGTCCCACTGCGTCTCCCCAGGAACTCTCAACTGCTCCAATCAGCTTCAACGTTGGTGACGGTGTGAATTCTATGCTGCAACTTGTCCCTGGAGCTCTCCCCAGTGGCTGAACCCTAGGACTTCCTCTGTTGGATCTGGGTGAAGGCAGCTGTGCTGCTTCCACTTAGTGCTGCTTGCAATCCCAACGAACCACGTATCTTCACTTGCAAGTTAGGGCGTCTGTAGCATATTGAGCTATTTCCGAAGTAGTTGACATGATCCTTTCTTAGTGGGATGCTGTAGTTGGACATTATCTCTTGGACGGTTGAGCTGGATTTCAAGTTCTCTTTGAGGATTAGTTTAAGTTTCACTAGTTAAATAGTGAATGGAGTTTTTCTTCAGGTGATAATAAGTAACTGTGTTGGTGTTTGTGTTTAGGTGTATAGGAATGGTAATGAGTATAGAGGAACGTGCCAATATAGCTAATTGGAAGAGGAGGTGAATAAGGAAGTGTGGAAGCTATTGGAGGAAGATAAATAGCAAATTGATTATCTCTTGTTCTTGTTTTTTCTTCTTCTTCTTCTACAATATATGGAAGGGTATATCATATATTTGTACTAGTTCCTAATGAGTGTTCTAGAAAGTGAATATTTTAGAATTGTGTAGAACATTCTAGAATTGTGTATCATATTCTAGAATTGTGCACCACATTCTAATAAACTGTTATCCCCAGTGACGCCTACGTATTCAAAATTACTTGCTTGGCTACCCCAATGAGACGTATAATACTGCCTTGTAGACGAAGTTCAATTGGGATTCTTGTTTCTTCCTGGGAGAGAATTGTCAAACTAATGATTGGTTGATCATCAGAGAAAAAGTGATAGTTATGAGCTCTCACGAGTTGCGGTTTTCTTGACATAATCGTCCATTGATTATATCTCCTTGGTTAAGGGAAGGTTATTAGCTGCTGTCAGAAAATTTCTGTCGTTTGGAGTGCACAAATTTTAGTCATTTATGCCAAGCTGATGCTAAATTTGTGGTTTTAATGGATTTGGCAGCAATGGCATGCGACACTGTTACATCCTATTTACCGCTTTTAGTTTAGGATCGATGAGTTTTTAAAAAAAGTTGCTGCTGCATCTCTTGGTGATCATTAAGAAGATAGGTAGATGCTTTAGTTGTTTCCAATCTTCAGTCATGGGATGAAACTCTAGTTACACCTGTACAGTTGTCCTCCTTTGTTATATTGTTGGAGAGATTGAATAAGAAGAATATTATAAGTATCTATGGCGGGCATTCGTGGAAGTTCAAGTGTTTTTTATGGCACACTCGGTTGTTTTGACATGAGGCAGAGTATACCGTTTTTATGTCTTAAGTGTCTTGCAAATGTCAGCTAGTTGCTCAATTTTGAAAAAATATTTTGCACAGGTGAACCTTTTAAAGGATTATGTAAGCCTGTTAACCTGGTTAGGTTGCTGTTGACAATAATAGCTGAGACTAGAAGGGAGCGGGGCTAGGGACAAATAAGAGAGTTTAAGTAACAAGATGCATGGCCTGGTGGTATCTCTAATCTGTAGGTAGGTATATTCTCTGAATAAATTCTTTTGGGTGGCTGTGTTGGGCTAATTGTTTCTCTTGCTTGACCTGGTTAGATTTTAAGAGTTTAAATGGTAAAATTGTTAGATAGCATGCCCACTGTATGTTTTTTCTTAGCATACCCATTCCATATAGTTCTAAAAGTACTGTTTAAATTCAACAATCCCTTATTCTTGTATCTAACAAACTTGGAGTTAGTATGTTATATCACCAACACTGTTAAGCTTACTAGGATTTCATTCCTGGAAGTTTAATAATGGCTTGGGTAATGATTTCCTCTCTAAGTTGCATAAAATAAGCATGACATACAGTACAACAGAAGTAAAGAAGTGGTTTGCTCTTTAATGTGGATACTGCAAGCATGACTAACAAAATAAGCAAAGAAGTGGTTATAAATGGGGAAAAATGATATGGACCTAATAGAAGTGTTGAACATATTTTGTATAAATGGACTCTCTCCATCGTCTAAATATCCTATAGATGCTAACTGTAGCTTTTACTTCTAATGGAAAACATTCACTGTTTTGGAGAGAAAACCTATTTGACTAAATTATTGAAGCATGTGAACTTATGCTATCTATTTCTTTTCAAAATTGTCATTGTGTTGTGGAATCATTACAAATATCTCCATGCAGAAATCACTATATTTAAGTTTGTCAGTTGGTCACTATGAGCTGCAGCTGATTTTTCTATGGGTAAAAAGATGCATCTGATTTATTAGTAAATTATGTGGAGCAATTACAATTCAATATTCAATATTGAGGTCTTCCTTTGATGCTTTGTCCATATAAATTATTCTCGGTCTTGCAAGTATGTGAAATGAACATTATTGTGAAGAAAAAGTTCATTTGGAAAAGATTGTTTGACCGGTAGAATTAGAGACAAATAGGGAACGTAAGCTGGGTTTAGACCGTCGTNTTATAAAAAGAGGTTTATATGCGATAATAGATCATCGGCTCAATGCGGCGGATTCCTTATTTTATTGGGGTTTTTTTTTGGGTGACAATGCATTCATTAGTCTCAAGACTTATCCTATGAAATGTGGACAGCTGGAAGACATCTCGCACGTGTCATCCCGAAACCCTAGTCACCGCCCTATGGGACACAGCCACCCACCACATCACCACCGATACCCCCGACACACACGAAAGCGCTCTCTCTCTCTCTCTCCCCTTCCTGTTTTTCTCGTTTTCTTTCAGTTTCTTCTTCTTCTTTCCTATGTCCCACTGCATCTCCCCAGAACTCTCAACCGAGCGGCGGGTTGAATCCTTTGCAGACGACTTAAATATGCGACAGGGTATTGTAAGTGGTAGAGTGGCCTTGCTGCCACGATCCACTGAGATTCAGCCATTCGTCGCTTCGATTCGTCCCACCCTGCTGACCCTCGTTGCTTCGGGGGCAGGGCCAGGAGGTTGGACGGACCCCGGGATGTCCGGAGCGCCGCTGCGCACTCAAGTCGGGGGACAAGAAGCCACAGAGCCAGCGCAGCGCCTCGCCCCATCAGCAAGCACGCCGCCGCCGTCTGCCCCGACCGGGATAAAGGTCAACAGTTGCCGCGCCTTGCTCGGAGATTGGCAGCCGTCGGTCGTTCTCACCTCACCTCACCTCTGGTCTCACATCGGCCTCCAAAGGTCGTCGATCCTTCGATGAGTTGTCTTTGCTGTATCTATAGCACGGGCATCCATATTGCTTCCTTGACCAGAGTGCTTCGCTATATCGCGCAACGATGACGACCCTGATCACCGCTCTATCTCAACCACGCTCGCGCACCACCACGCCTATTCTTGCTCGACCACAAGGGTCGTTTCGCCTGCCGACCACGGCCCATGCTAACATCTGCTCGTTGATCATGGTCGCTCACATGGGCCATGCCTCTCGGTCACGACCAGCTGGTAGCATTCATTGGTCAACCATGGGCCATGCCTTGTTGACTACATTTGTTTCTGACTTTTTAGGATTTTGTATATTTGCCGTGTGATTGTTTCTCCTTATACTTTTCTGCAAGTTTAATGAGAATTGTCCTTTTAAAAGCACAGAGTATCATTAAATTAAACCTAGCTTACACCTAAAAGTTTCTCAGAGGGAAATTTCTGGCTGTGTTCTGATCTTCTGTTCTCCTACCACCATGTTGCGACCTTGTAATTTGTCTAATTTGAGGTCAAATTTGGTATGATTTTTAAGACTTCTCATTGTTACTCAAATTCTCTAACCAACCAACATATTTGTCTATTTGTTGTGGGACTTTTGGTATGATTTAGTGACATGAGAATGCAACGAAATTGTACAAATAAGATAATGACTTTGAATTGCATTTTTTTTTCCCAGTAACACTTGTACATGACTAGCAATTATAGTGAATTCGAAGATCCAAACTTCCTTGAAGGATAGTGGAAAATGGGGGAGGAAAACGAAAACCGTAGACGGTGAGGGAGTGGTGTAGCTATTTAATGAAAAGGCAAGATTAACCTTACGGTTAGTTTTATATAATGAGCCGATCTAGCACACCATAACATGGTCCTATGCCGATCTGACAAAAAGTAGTGGCTACATACAAACAAGGGTGGGGGGCATGGTCCAGGGAATTACCTTATACGACAGAAAAAAATTATTGACTTAAGTGGGAATTGAACTTCTCACCTCCTGCCTTTTTTGTGTCATCGGTCAATATTATATTATAACTACTGGTAAAGCACAGAAAAAATAGTTATGTCGATCCCAGAATTCGAACCACTGACATCCTCATAGGGCCACAACAAGAATGACCAACCAACCATCTTGAATTTGTTGTTCAAGGGGGTAGAACAAAACATATTCTTAATAGAAATATAAACGTTGAACATCAGACGAGCGGATTCCAAAATTCGATTTCGATTCGAAAATACACGAAATCGAAGCAGAAGATGAGGTTATTTGAAGGATACACCGGCGCCTCCCACCGCAATCGCCTCCAAAAGTTATGCGCTTTCAAAAAAAAAAAAGGGCCCAAAAAGACCCACTGTGCTGTCTGAATTTCTCATCTGAAATTTTCCATCCGCGCTCTGCTGCCTGGGTTCCTGTTCTTCCTCAAGAACATTGCCGGTCGGGTATGCAGAAGAACCATCCGGCTTGTTCAACCGGGTTACTCAAACCGGTTACTGAACCGGGCACGATCTAACAACCCTACAGGGCGCCAATATTAAATCCGGCCCGTCACTACTATTTCAGGTCTGCCGCCAATGGTACACGGTAACACAGCCGCGTTATTAGGGTTGCGGCTTAATTCTCCGTTCTACCTCCATCTTTTCTTCAAGCCAACAGTTGCAGCCCTCGATGGCCCGATGATCTTCGGTACTGCATCATTGGATCCTGTCTATCTATTCCTCTTTGCATCATGGAGGTATGTTCTTCCTTCGGACAACATTGCTATCTCTTTTCTTGGTGTCACCCTTCGCCGACAAATTGGTCAAACGGTTCCTGGAACGGTCGACCATCTTCATTGTCCTCGGCCTCAACATCTTTTCCCTTGCCGTTAGCAGCTTCGATGTTTCGACAAGCAATTTTCCTTTCCAGGTGAACTATTAATTCCTAAATACCTCATTTTCGGTGTTTCGACGTTTCCTAAATGCCCTCCTTTGAATTAACTGGCCACAGAAGGGGCTGATACAGTCATGAGTTATAGCCTCCTGTTCTGGGCACACTCTAGTTTTACAAGTCTTGCACCAATTCCATGGATTGACCGTAGAACAAATGATGAATGATGAAAACACTTGCCATGCTTGGGAGATGTGTGGGAAAAGTAGTGCAAATGCATGAAATAGCTGAGAACAGTGTATGATGGAATAGCTATGTCAAGGCAAGGTTCAGTAAATGAGGTACATGTGCCACTACTCAAGGGGATTTAGAATGATGAGGAAGGTTAAGCTACGAGTTTGATGGGGTGTAGAAATGAGAAACTTGGAGATTATTGCTACAAGTGTGGCAAAAAATTGCATGAGGACGGAGGAAGAACAATATAGTTATCTTTTTGGTATTACACGAGGATTACATGACACTGGTGGAAAACCAACTGGGTATAAGACAAGGAAAAGTTAATAGGCCTAGATAGGGACGGCTGCAATTTAGGATAAAGGATCTGCCAGTAGTAAATTATAATGAATAGCATCATCAACCTTTAGGGAGGAAAGAAGAAGAAAGCAATGGAAGACACTGGGGCTCACAATGACATAGGTTGTTGCAGGCAATTTGAAGGAGATAGGGTATTGTTTGACAAAGAGCCTACTCGAGTAGTTATAGAAGAGAATGATGGGCAAGACTGGACATAATGTTTGCTGTAACAACAAGGGGAAAGAGGACAAGTTAGCAATGCTGCCTTATTATTGGCTCTATGGAAATAGATGTAGTATTGTGCCAAGAATGCTGAACTTTTAAGAGTTGGTGGCTCGCCTTTAACCACCACAAATGAGGCTATTAAGTTGGAACAGCCAAGGTATGATAGTCCAAACATTAAAAGCGCTAAAAAAAGAACATTGCCTAAAGATGGAATCAACAAAAGCATTGCGATGTTGAGATGTTCCATTGATCATGAGAGAAGGCAATGACTCCCAGCTCAGTAATAAACTTCTTTATCCACACTTCTTTCTTTATAGCTTCACTTGCAAGGATGTATTCTACTTTAGTCATTGAATTAGCTACAATGGGCTGCTTAGAACTCTTCCAACTTAAAACCCACCGTTCAAGGTGAACACGTACCCTAATATTGATTTACTATCGTCTGAATCTATTTGAAAACTCGAGTTTGTATATCCTTCTAGTTTCAAATATGATCCACTATACACTAGAAAAACATCTCTAGTCCTTCTTAAGTACTAAGAATGTTCTTTACTGCTTTCCAGTGTTCTTCTCTTGGATTAGCTTGAAATATGCTTGTAACTTTTAAAGCATAAGCCACATCAAGCCTGATACAAAGAATGGCATACACAATGGATCCTATTGCAAAAGCATAATGAATCCCATTCATTCTTTGTCTCTCCTCAGATGTTTTTGGTGACATCTTCTTTGAATAAGCAGTCTTTTGCTCTATATGTGGACAGTTTACGACGTTTCTGAATAGTATCCTTCATAAATTCCATCTTTTCAGTTCTCTGGAAGCATGATATTTGTTTCTACTAATTTCTACTTCTTCTTTTTTTTAAATGAAGAACAGCTGTTAGTATTACCATGTAAACTAAGGTTATTATGTTAATCTACAGGAATGTGTTCTTCCTGAAGCCATCTCTTTGAGGATTGCTGATGCTTCACAGCCTTTAGAAAGAAACCTTTGAAAATTTCTAGTCAAAGTTTTGTTGGCCAAAAAATCTAGATGGGAACAGGAGAAGAGAGTACAGCCTCTAAATCTTCTAAACCTACTTCATCTCAGGTGTTTTCTCCCTTCTCCATAGGGAACTCCTCTTGAGATATTTACTCTCTCTGTGGATGTGTCTCAATTCTTCTCCTTTGATTTTTCAGGACATACCAATGACACCTGCATATCCTGATTGGTCAAACCCTATGCAGGTTCTCTAGAAACTCTTTTATGACTCATTAAGCTATCCTAAATAAGCTTGAGCTTAAAGTCCTTATTTTCCTTTAGGCCTATTATGGTGCTGGTGCTACTCCACCTCCATTTTTTGCTTCAACCGTTGCATCCCCAACTCCTCACCCTTATCTTTGGGGTAGCCAGGTAAATGATCTCTGTATATGTGAATGTATGGTTGGTTGCTACTTTTGAGGACTTTATTTCAGGTTTAACAAGAACCAGTTCTTACATGTATCGTTCTTGTGCTGGGAATTTTGCAGCATCCTCTGATGCCACCCTATGGAACCCCTGTCCCATACCCTGCCATATACCCTCCCGGAGGAGTTTATCCTCATCCTAATATGGCTATGGTGACATAAATAAATATTTTTACAGTTTTGCCCCATTTGAGACATTCTTAAATTAAATAGGGAAATCTTTGACTCTATCCTATTTCTTTTTGCCTCTCCAGACCCCAGTTTCAGCCCCTACCAATAACAATGAGGTGATAGGAAAGGGTACTGATGGAAAAGATGGTGCCTCGTCTAAAAAGAACAAGGGAACTCTAGAAAATGCAGGTGCAGTTGGGAACAAAACTGGAGACGGTGTAAGAGCAACTTCAGGCTCAGGAAATGATGGTGGTTCACATAGGTTTGTTTATCCTTTTCAAGTCCTGTCTATATCCTTATGATAGATATTTGGTTTTTGCACTATCTTGGTTTGTAATGGGACAATTCTGCTACTGAACTATATGTTGTAATTGTTTGCATCAGTGGGGAAAGTGGCAGCGAGGGTTCATCAGATGCTAATGAGGATAACAATCAACAGGTAGTCACTCAGTTGAGAATATCTTGCCATCTCTATGTTGTTTGAAATCGATTCATGCCCTCATGTCTAACAGGTCTACTCGGTATGATTTTTGTTTCTTCCAGGAATTTGGAGCAAGTAAGAGAAAGGGATCTTTTATCAGATTCATGCAGATATCTACTCGTTTTCCACTTTTTGTCATGTCTTCATGGGTTCTATTTTCTCATAGAAATGGCTCTTTTAGGTGGCACTGCACAGAATAATGCTGCTGGAACGAATGTTCAAGCCTCCATGACTGGTAAGCCTGCAAACTCTGGGCCAGCAACCAATCTTAATATGGGGATGGACTTGTGGAACTCATCCTCTGCTGCTGGAGCTGCTAAAATGAGACCAGCTGCTGCTTCATCGGCTATGGTGCCTGGTGCAATGATGTCAGATCAATGGATTCCAGTACGGGACTTGTTCTCATTAGTTTACGTTTTTGATTGCTACACATAACTTTCCTGTGAAATATTACATTTGCCTCAGTGTAAGAGTATAGGTGCACGACATTTGGCCCATTTTCATCCTTGCTGTATGGTGTAATAGAAGAATTCTAGTCTGCATGTCTGAGGCCCCAGGAAACCAATGACCTTGTGTGCTATTTGTTGTCCCCATGATTCTTTTATTATATTGGTGATAGGGAAACTATCTTCAATAAGTTGTCCCGTGATAAATTTCATTCCTCAGCAGGATGAACGTGAACTCAAGAGACAGCGGAGGAAACAATCCAATAGAGAGTCGGCTAGAAGGTCGAGATTACGTAAACAGGTATATATCGATTAAGCCCATCTCTCTCTCCAGTTTGTTGATAATCTCTCCCACTAGACAATAGCCTTATCCTGGAATTGAAAAGGCAATACCATGTGCAAGTGCCAAGGTTACTGGTGAACGAACCTTCAAAGTTTTAATTTTAACAGAGTCTGTCGTCTGCATCTAATTTGGTGCAGTCAAGAGTTTTCTAATTCCAATCATATATAGTTTTCTTCCTTTTGACATTTCCTTGGTCACCTAGGCGGAATGTGAAGACCTCCAAGTTAGGGTTGAGACATTAGTGAATGAAAACGGCACCCTCAGAGAAGAGATGCAGCGGCTTTCCAAGGAATGTGAGAAACTCTCGTCTGAGAACAGCTCTATTAAGGTACTATACAGTTATACCTCATGGGCCTTGCAAGTTTTGTACTCTTCCAGCATTATTGTCAACTTCTACTCTCTTGGGAAACAGGAGGAATTGACACGGCTGTGCGGACCTGAGGCAGTGGCTGCCCTGGAGCAGAACTCCACTGCAGGTCAGTCCCAGGCAAACGAAGAATGATGGCGAGGACTTTTCGGTACAACGCAGTTCTCACATTAAGAGAGAAGATTTAGTTTTGACTAGGTTAAGCTATGAGATTGAGTTCAGGAGATTTATCTCACTCATTCTACACATTTAACACACTGCTGCCTCTGTAGCAATAACTTAGATTTTCTGGTCGGTTGTCTGGTTCTTGTTGGGACTCAACGCAAAGCAATTGTTTGTAAAATTTGTTGTGTTGGAGGGGGGGAAGAGAATAGATTCATTTGAAGCTGCTAAAATACCTCGCAGGTGTCATTCATAGGAGCTACTGTTCTTGTGTACTAGATGTTAGTCAGTGCTATGCAGAGTGTAATATCTTTACGGAACTTATTGGAGACGTCGGCTCGCATAAGATTTGCTTGTGATAAGGTTGAACTCTTGACGACGTATCTATTGCACATTAGACATGTTAAAATGAGCGGGTTAATTTAAAGTAGGGTTAAAACTGTTTGATACAGTTAGGCCATTCCTAAGGGCCTTTCTCATGATTGGGGCAACGAATTGTGATCTTTTAATTATTTTTAATTTTTAAAATTGACCTAATAAATTTACGAGAATTTTAGCTGTTTGTGCTAATATTACAACAATTTTGGGGCCGATTTCCCATATTAATTCAACAACAAAATGTATTGAGCCACTGGTTCTGATTCAATGAATTTATTTCTTAAATTCAGTTAATAATCATCTTTTAATCCAATAAGAATTACATACCAGTTTTGGGGACAGTCCAGGTCAGCTACGAACTTTGATGGGCCAGTTTGAGCCAAATCGGCACATTTAACACTGTAATTGCACTTCTGTTTCATGAACAAAAATAACAAGATAGTGGCAATAATTTAACTAGGTAATGTTCGGGTTTTCATATTCAATTGCGACTACATGAATATTGTCTTGGTTTCACAATAGAATTAAATTAGAAATTTTTACTATAGAAAACTGGGGGGAAAAAAAGGAAGTATAAGAATAATAATTTTCATATAAACAAATGCTATTTCCAGAAACTGAAGTCCCAACAACATTTCTAATCATGGACACAGATGAACATCAGGCCCGTTCCTCGTCACAAATCAATGCAAATCTCAAGATGGTTACGACTGATGCATTGAAACAAATCAACTGACAGATGAAATCAAGACACACGAGTTCGAAGAGATTACTCCACCAATTCTCTTACGATAATATGCTGATGAAGAAGAGAAAAACTCACCACAAAATTTATACATTAACCAGGCAGTGCTTGATTAGGACCATACAGATTTACTGAGAATAGATCTCTATCCCTTCATAGATAAATTTCAATTTCCTCTTTCTCAACTACATAGGCATTCTAGAACCAGTGAATAAAAAAAAATTCTAATCTAATTCTTTCTTGGTTGATGAAGAAATGATTCCTCAAGGTAATCTTACCTCACTATAATTTGCAACATCTCTAAGATGTGTAGTTCATCGTCAAAGGGAAGAACATTTCTGCCAATCTCGATAAGGCCACAAGTTACTTCAAACTTGATAGTGCAGAAGATACATTCCGAGATATACGTTCATGTATCGGTTCCTAAAACAACAGGTCCGGGAAAATCATAAGCTCCAATGGATACAAAGAGCGAAGCATTTTGGGCAGTATAAAAGCTGATGAAACCGAGGTTGAAGTTTACCTCATTCAGTGGCATTTCAAACTCAGAATTCGTTATCATCTCGTACAGGCTGATATACCTGTTAAGTAATCACCATTAGAATAAGTCCAAGAAAAGCAAACTTTCTGCATAAACATAATACAAAAACATAAATTCATCCTCCATTCTTTCCTTCATCCTCCCAAACTTAAGCACAACCAAAATCATACTGAGATGTAAACATTTCCTGAGACAGAACCGACTGCAAACGATAAGGACAGCCCAAGAGGCCCATATAGTGCAGAACCCTATGAAATGCATACCTCCAAGCTAACTCACAAACAAGATCCTTTGGGGCTTCTGGCAGCACCTAGACAAATAGTACCAATCAATCTGGTTACCTCTACGTAAGAAAAGGATTTATCAAATGACACTAATNACCTAGACAAATAGTACCAATCAATCTGGTTATCTCTACGTAAGAAAAGGATTTATCGAATGACACTACTCTAAGATATTATTACCTCATCTTCATATGGATTGCAATGACTCTTGAACCACAGCCTCAAGAACTCCTTCGAAATAAAGAAAAAAGAATATATAGCAAATTATATAAGCATGAATATTCAGGGATAATGTTTATGTAATTTTCCAAAGCAGAAAGGTGAAAATTGAGAAATTAGTGGCCAAGTTTATAGACCTTATCCACATTTTCGGGTTCCAAACCATTCTGAAAGCGTTGTGCATAAGACTGACTGACCCAATATCTACTTGAGTCAGGAGTATGCACCTGCATATAAGCTCAGGGATCAATAGTATGTCTATCGATCGATCGAGAGAGAAGGGAGACAGATATGAAACCTAACCTCATCAATCAAAAGAATCGAACCATCTTGACCCTTCCCAAATTCATATTTTGTGTCTACCAATATTAGCCCATGATCTGCAGCTATATGCTGCAATGCCAACAACATAGGAAAGAATTATTAAACTAAGCAACAAAGGAAAAAGCATTTACGTATGTTAGGAACTTGCAAATGTAGCAAGTGGAAACTATAACTTAAATTTCCCATAGAATCAAAATAATATGAAATAAAATTACCTGGCCATACTCAAATAAGCTTAATGCCCTATTACTAACTTCATCATAATCTTCTTGAGTCATCAAGCCACGTTTAACTATCTGCTAGGCAAAAAACATAACATAATGTGGGCTAAATGTTCATTCATGATGGAGAGCTTTTCTCATTTATATTTTATGTTTGGTGGGAATGTTAAAAAGACATATAAGCAAATTAAATAAACCTCTTCAGGTGTGATGGGTTCATCATGATCTGCAGCCTTGGTTGTAGGGGTAAGTATATTTTGTGGCAACTTCTGGTTTTTAACCAAACCTATAAGTATTTCAAAATAAATCTCATTATTTATTACCATTGATATAAAATATGAATATAAGGGAAAAAAAACAAAAAAAAAATTCTCTCAGATAGACACACCATCAGGAAGATCGTTGCCACAGTAGTTCCTCACTCCATTCCTATAGACAGTCCACAATGATGTATCAGTGCTTCCTGTCACGTATCCTCTAACTGCAAGTTTAATAAATGATTAAATGGATTGGTCATATCTCAAAAAATGCCAAATAAGAACATCCATGTAATGAATTTAGTGAACATGAATAGGAATATCAAGCAAAATTAGGGGAGAATTCAGAAGAGTTCAAGAAAGTCTCAAGCAAATTCAAGAGAAAAAACTACTAGGCTTCTTCATCATATTCAACAACTCACCAACAAATTCTACGGGAAAAACTGAACACTTCTTTGCAATGGTAACATTTCTATCAGGAGCTGCAACGACAGCATTGGAAGTAATATGCCGTGTTCTGTCAAACCACCACAGACTAGTTTCATTAAGTACCTGAAGATTTTCAGCATAAAAAGAATCAATTATTGACACGTATGGTACTGAAAAACTTCAAAACATAGCAACAGCAACCCTGCTTTCACAAAAGAATATCTCGTCAAACATAACCTTAATACGAGAAGTCATATTTCATGTTAAATTTTCATAGGAAGAAAAATTTGATGGGTAAGGTACCTGGCCTTTGAAGGGAATTGATGCAAGAATCCGATCAAATGCACTTTGCCTATCAGTCGTGACGAGCACAAGATATTCCCCACTATCATAGATGTCTCTGACCTACAAAATAACCCAATGAGCCATTTTCTTCTTTTATAAGATACTGAGCACCTAAATCTACCGAGATGTCGGGAGCACGAGCAAGATAAGCAAAAGCACTGGATCCTAGAACAACGAATTTTAACCCAAATTGATTTGTCTATGAACTTATTATGCTACTCAAGGCCTAAGTATTATACAATAAAAACCAAAAGAAGATACATTTTTTAACAAACACAAAAAATTCATGTAGTGAGTCTCTCACCACAAGCTCCCTCCTTTAAAGCCTTTTGTTCGAAATAAAAGTATTTACCTTGCCTCTGGTTTTGGACTTGAGACCAGGAACAGTGAGCTGAAGGTTAGTCTCCGACAGGCAATTTGACAGCGAACCCTCGATTATCCTGAAGATTTCCTCTTTGCGGGCGCCATCCATAACGGCATCAAGTGATACCACCTTCTGATCTTCACTCTGGCCAGACATGAGAGACCGACAGGCAAAGGATAAATTTTTGGGCTTAAACTTAAGCTTATGAAGGAGGACTGGGGACTGGGGATTGAAGGCTCGAAGATTGCTGTGGGATTTGCAAGTCTTAAGAGGGTTTAAGCTCAACTGAGCCATCGTGCTTCCTCGAGGGCAGTGAGCTTCAAGACAACCTGAAACTGCGACGCCGAGGAATCTCGGAAGATGTCCGTCGACGCGGTCGCCTCTGTGCTCTCACCCCCCGAGTCCCACCGCTGTCGGCCTTCGTGCCCATTGCTGTATCGGGTCCATTTAACGTCCACAAAAAAAGGATTAATTAGTTTTTCCTCCATAAAAGTTTTCCATCATATCAATTTTACCCTCTTCTTTACGTGCAACCCTGTTTGGACCCCAGAACTTCAAATTGGAGTGGCTCAATCCGCACCATGTTGTCAAATTACTTGGACAATACTTTAATGAAAATTGGAAAATAGATAAAAATTCCTTTTTGATAATATTTTGAGTTAATTGTGCTGTCAAATTTCTAAATTTTTATTTGAGAAATTAATTATAGTTTATTAATTTTATGTCTTGTATGGATCAGTGCTTTTAATCGGTGATTAGCTTTCGGTTCTGGGCCTGGTGATATAGTGGCGTTGCATCAAAGCTATCTGGTCCGGTTCGTGAGGATTCGATTATTCCCTTTTTTTTTCTCCAACAAGGATTCGATTATTCACTCCGAAAAAACCGGAATTTTGGTCCGGCTTGAGACTGGACCGACCGAACAGCCCTTAACCACCACGCCGCGTACCCGAACGAAACGTTTCAGGCCAGTATTATCGGCCCACAGGGTGAAGTGATCATTAACAGCCACCATGATGACAGAGAGAGCACATAAAGAATAGCGATGCAGAAGAATTTCACTAGGAAGAAGAAGGGGAGGAGAAAGCCCACCTAAACTTTCCTCTGGTCCTCTTCATACTTTCTGAAGGGGAGAGAAGATGGATTTTGACGATCTATATGACCTGCAGGACCAACCTCGAGCTCCGTCTCGAACCACAAGGTTCACCCCTAAGTCGTCCAGACCCACCCTCGAGCCTCCGAAGTCCGAGCCGCTTCTGGGGTCGAAGCTGGAAGCACAGGTGCCGAAGGCCAAGGCTATCGTCAATGTGGCCGCTTCCGAGCAGCCGAAGTCGAAGTCTCCGTCTAGTGTTATTGTGTTCTCCAAGAGTGAGGCTTCAACGTTGAACCATGCCATGGACATGGAACTATACCATAAACTCCAAGGTGTGAAGGCAGTTTGACCACAATGTTTTCTCGGTATTTCATTGTTGTTGGCATGATGACGAAAATGTTGTCATTGCACTTCTGCAGGAGATAGGCTTATCAACGATTCTAACAGTAATAGATGCATATTTGATATATTTTTGAAAATGGAGAACTGGAGAAGAATTCTCGTAGTTGAATTTGCAGCAATCTTTCTTATACTGACTTGGCTTACTACAAGGCTCCTAGATACCAATCGTGATGTGTTATTTTGGTCTCTTCAATTATACATGGTGCAGTGTTACTGCAAGCATGGTGGCGTGATGCAAAGACGTTCATGTTCTTGTCTAAGGTGAGCTTGTTTCCCCTTTTAGGGGTTGAGATGATATTAACTTTGCCTTTTGCAGTGTGCAGGTTAGAGTGAAACCACTTAGCGAAGCAATCAAAGTAGATTTATCCATAAACATTGAATCTAAGAACTATGACAGTGAATGTAATAGCAGATTGAAGAGAACGAAGCAGGTTTGTCATTCCTTTTGCTTTTGAACTGGACCGATGCAGTTAAACTCCTGAACGAGCTTATAGATGTTCTAAAACAAGTTTTAGTAGATATTCATGGATTTTACATCTTAAATTCGTCTCCTGAGCATCCAGAGCATGGCATGTTGAAGTGATCAGTCCCCTCCGGCCAAAATTGTTCGGACAAGTCTATAATCCTGCATGTGTGACTTGCCTCTGTCTTTGGTTACGAGAGTAGTCATTGATCTTCTCATAGGGAAAGGACCAAGAGCAACACTTAAGAAGGCAGAGATTGTGGAAGCTGCCAAGATGGATCTCAAAAGGGAGATTCCGAAGTATGAATACAACAAGGTTAAATCTAACAATTTCCACAAATTCCCAAGGCCAGTGTTGGAAATGTTGAGAGGCACCACAGTCCCCTCACAACTATAATCACGGCTTTCATTGTAGCTACGCATCCAAAAAAATGGCTTATGGAACTGCAAACCTAAGTTATTATCAGGTTAACAAGGTGTTTTCATCAATCAAGATAATCGTGTGATGACCAAATAGAAGGTTTTCTATGCACCGACTACAAGAGAGCTCTTTGCTCTTCATAATAAGCATGAAAATCCCCTGGGAGATATCGGATATCATATGTATTATTGAGATCCTCTCATTGTACTTTGATGAAATTAGTTTTGGGTGGATTTGCAGAGACCTGAATGTAGATAGATGCTCATCCACTGGGGCAAATTGGGATCAATGCAGGATCCCAAAATTTCTATCATTCAGCAAAAATGACTACCAGAGAGCTATGAAATTCCTTCTTTGCAAAACTTTTTGCATTGAACAGTCAAGCTTGGATTAGAGTTTTCACACAGCAAGGGAAGCACCCTTGCGCATCTCAAAATTTGATTTCTGAAAATTGCTGTGGGCACTCCATCTTTCTCCCCTCCGTTGTAGGTTATCATGGACCCCTACGAATCCTGAGGGGGTTTCTTATTGGGTCTTCTTGAAGGGGCATTAGCTGAGGTCTGAGATGATCGAACGACATATACAAAGTATGTTTTCTACCATTATAGGATTTTGAAATGTTACTATTTTGATGCATTGCTACCTAATTGGTCTATTCCTGGTAAGGCAAGGTTCGGGAGAGGGAACGCAATTCAACTACGAGGATTTGGACACTGTGGGTTGTAATGCCCATTTATGAAGATGGTGTTGTCTTGCGTAGTTGGAAAGCTACAAAGTCGACTGCAGCATGATAAGTCATTGTGATAGAGCCCAACCGAGTTGACAGATCGTAGACAAAGAATATCTCGTGATTTTATCGAAAAAAATGTGCGTTGCAGTTGATAAATTAGATTTTACAAAGTGAATTTCACTTGTAATGAGATCAAAACTCAGTAGAATACACTCTGAGATTGATCATGAGGTGTACTATTAATTTCAGTAATTCATAACTTCTCAATTTGAATTTAAATTTTGTGGCATTAATACCTCGAATTCCTAACTCCATAAGCTTCCATTTGATATATTAATTATGCATATTTTCATAATAATTATCATGCCCAGAATATCCAATAACTTGAAAGATCTTTTATGAAAAATATTTAATATATGAAAAATTATTTTAGGTCGTTTGTGTACACACACTTAATTTCAATTAAATAATCATATTGAATTAATAAGAATTACTAAAATTTTGTACTAAAATTGATTGTACACCAATAATAAAATATTTAAAAAAAATGAACAAAACAAATTTCAACATGCTACCAGTTTTCACATTCAACAGGATAGGGTTCGGGTCCACAATTTTGAAATCAGTCCTATACATGATAGTGTCCGGGCATCACGAAATTTACGAGATATGGGAACCCAACCAACCCCTACTGCACCTCATGATCGGGCCAGCACGATGACAGTAAAATGAGCTGAGGCTACCTCTGTGAATGAATGAGAGAGATTTATCCATGGGCCCAATGAGCAAGTTTCCTCAATGGGCTGGGCCTAGCCCGGCCCATGCACTGAGGGCAACCGCCTTAAGAGGTGCTAATTTTCGTTCATAGCAGAGCAGACGCCTGACGGGACGACGTCGGAGTAATACAGTAGATAAAATGAAGTGCCCGTACTGCTCGTCGGCGCAGGGGCGGTGCGCCACCACGAGCAGTGGCCGCTGCATCACTGAGTGCGCCTCTTGCGGCCGCGTCGTCGAGGAGCGCCACCACTATGTCTACCACTTCTTCCATCTCCGCGCCCACGACAACCCTCTCCCCCTCGTCACCTCCGACTTCGCCCAAGCCTCCTCCTTAAACCTCTCCTCCGCTGCCGGGTACGACGCCAAGGCCGACCCCTTCGAGCCTACGGGTTTCATCACCGCCTTCTCCACCTGGTCCCTGGAGCCCCGCCCCCTCTCCCTCCGCTCCTCCCTCTCCTTCTCCGGTCACCTCGCCGAGCTCGAGCGGATACTTGAATCCTCCAATACTTCCGCGCCCGCGTCCTCCCCAGTGGCGGTGGACAACCTCAGGGCCTACATGCAGATAGTTGAAGTCGCGTCGATTTTGGGCTTGGATTACTATATATCGGAGCATGCCTTTAAGCTTTTTAGGGATTGCTGCTCGGCCACTTGCTTGAGGAACCGTAGCGTTGAGGCTCTTGCTACAGCCGCTCTCGTTCAGGCCATCAGAGAGGCCCAAGAGCCTCGGACTCTGCAAGTAAAAGTCCTTCCCCTTCAATACTTGCTGCTTTCCCCTCTCCTCTGCAATTTCTACGTCATTGACCTTTTGATGGTATTGATATAGTCGATATTTCCATCCATTATTGTGATGTCCTTGATCTTGATAGCGTACTATTATGGGGTTCACCTGATGAACTTCAATTTGATGGAAGAGAATGCTACAATCATTTGGATCAATGATATCTTCAATATTAGATAATGGTTGGAAGACTCAAAGTTCCCTATTCTTTCGTAGTCCTTCGTTGAACATGGCTATATTGATTTCTCTGGGCATGGACTGTTACGTTTCAATCTGTCTGGCAATTCCCTAACAGCAAAATCTGCTCCCTTATATTTTTTATAGCAGGGTTAATTATGTGTTTGATAACTATAAGCCCGGGTCTAGTTTCATATTGCACTGGGTATTGTATTTTCATGATTGAATACCATGCCCAAGATACGTATCATTACTTTCCTTTTCGTTCTCTAATTGAATTCTTGCTTCAAGTTCCTAGTTACGTTACTTGGAAAATTTTTTGAGTCGTTTCTTGACTTTAGTTTCCATCGCTGGAAAATGATGCTCTCTCTTTTGCCACTAGAGAGTACTCTGCCTGTGACTGTTTTATGTGAGTGAGTTGGCAATATATCCCTGTTGTCAATCACCCACCAAATGAAGACATCCGCACCTTGAGTTAATGTAAAATTTGATGTCCAGGAAATATCTATTGCAGCGAATGTTCCACAGAAAGAAATTGGGAAGTATATCAAGATCCTTGGTGAGGCCCTTCAGTTAAGTCAGCCAATTAATAGCAACTCAATCTCGGTCCACATGCCAAGATTCTGTTCTCTCCTCCAACTCAACAAATCAGCGCAGGTGTGGTATTCATTGCACAACCATTGAACCTTGTATCTAGCTGGTTGGTCTTGGGAAAATTGAAACTGGCGGACATTATCATTCTGGACAAATTTAATGTATTGAAAAATCTTCAGCAGTTGAGCGTGATGGAAAGTTTAGCAATCTAAGAAGATAATCTGTATCTTATGTCTTTCTGATGCGGTACCCAGACGGCTATGACCTTCAGACTTTATAGTAAATATTCTTGAATTATTATCCTTTTTTGTTGGTTATGTGTTGGAGTAAATCGACTGGGTATGAGAAATGGATTGGACTGTTGCTCTTATGTTTCTCTCATATCTATGGTTTTTCTTCAGGTGCTAGCAACTCACATAGGAGAAGTTGTAATCAACAAATGCTTCTGCACACGGAGGAACCCAATAAGCATCTCTGCTGCTGCCATCTATCTTGCATGCCAACTCGAGGACAAGAGGAAGACTCAAGCAGAGATATGCAAAGTGACGGGCCTCACTGAGGTCACCCTCCGAAAGGTCTACAAGGAGCTGCTCGAGAACTGGGATGACCTTCTGCCATCTAATTACACACCAGCCGTGCCCCCTGAGAAGGCTTTCCCAACTACAGCCATCACCTCCAACCGATCATCATCCTCAGCACCAAAACCAGAGACAATCGATTTGACTTCTTCAGAGAGAGATACTAAGCTGCCTGAAACCAATCTGAACAAACTCACCGAGGGCCTTGAACTTAGCAGGAGCAGGGGGGATCTAGAATCTAGAAGTGGCTTAAGTGGGACTAACACCGCATTGAATCAGCCTCATTCCCAGGGTTTCCGTCAGCCTTGGCTTTCTTTTGGGCCTACTGGTGCCATTCATCCCAGTGGAATGGAAACAGATGCCAAGGAGATTCATTTGAAGGGTAAAGAGCTTGATAAAGAGGACATGGATTTAAAGGGTGCAGCCAGTCCACTGAAGTCAGGCCATATTTTGGGTTTGAGCACAAACACGGTTCCATGGCTATCTCGGGCCACAGCTCCATCAGGATCAGATCTGAAATCTCCATTTGTGCAGCAAGCAAAGTCAGTAGCGGGACATTCTGAGGTGAAACGAGGTGAGAACCCAAATGAGAGCTGAAATGTGAATTAGTGTGGGATGTTTAAGATTTGCACCATGTTTGGGAATCTGGAAACTGTTTTAGTCGTGCACAGATGTGAACAGTGAATCTGGGTGTTCTCTTGTCGACCTGCTTGGTTATAACTCTGATGCCATCCCTGTGATCTGTTGAGTGGAAGCTAAATAGAATNAAATTCTGATGCCATGCCTGTGATCTGTTGAGTGGAAGCTAAATAGAATTGCCTTAACTTAAGAATCTCGTTCGCTACTGAAGCAAAATTCTCTCTGGAGTGTTTCCCGTTCTTTTCTTTGTGCCAGGAGTAGGCCTAGGCCCAGGCCTAAAAAGGACGGAAACACTCGAGACCTCTTACCATTGCCATCCACGAGTACATGGTAATTTATTTCTGGGTATCTCTATGGATATTCTCTTTTATCTACCCACTTTCTTTGACTTAATCCATCCTTTTGCTTTCGACTCCTCGTGGTTTCCTGTCGTCTCCCCATGTGGCTTTACCTACGATGTGTGGAACACGAAGTGAGATCACACCAGTCACTTAAGTCTACCTTCAGAATTATCTTCCAGAAGTCCATATCTACAGCAGGTTCAAGTCCCGCTTTCAACGTCCGTGACNCCAGAATTCTCTTCCAGAAGTCCATATCTACCGCAGGTTCAAGTCCCGCTTTCAACGTCCGTGACTCCATTGTGGACGATGAAGCAAGTCCTACATTATGAATAAAGCCTCCCAGCCATTTACCTCTAAGGCTATAAGTTGATTTTGATTAGATACACAGGCACTCGGCTATATTTATGATTAAGACGATCTGGCAAACAAATCTCAGCCAAGAATCGGTAACTGTAATAACCAATCAAGCTGAGAGACATAATGGGTGGCGAAATTACAGATAGATCCTCTCTCTCTCTCTCTCTCTCTCTCTACCCCTCCCGCGCTTTCATAGGATGCATTCATCACAATGCTTCAATTTTTCCCTTTTCCAGCCTCTGCGAAGAACACCTCCGCCTCTCCACCCCTTGCAGGTAATCGAACCCTTCGATCTCAAGATACTTTCCCTCCTATGATGATTCCTAGCCGATAAAATTACGAAAAATGGTAGGAAAAAAAATCGTACTTTGGGCATGAGATTCTCACTTATTAATACCATTCTTGTNTTCATGAGATTCTCACTTATTAATACCATTCTTGTCACAATGATCTCTTTCAATCCGATAGCACGCAAGTTATGCCCAACTAATCTCAGCATATTCTTCATGGATGGCTGATGTCAATCTATGAAAGATCGTGGAAACCGCGCGGTCTGATTCCCCGTATACTGATTTCATGGACCTGTAAAACATGTCGAGATCCACGAGTTGAAAGTTCACCATGTTTTACAAGTTTGCGCGCTGATGCCATCTTCTCGTGTGGTTTTCAGGGTTCGTCGTTTGTTAGCAGTTGCCGGAGAGGGCCGGCGGATTGCCTGCGGGTCTTGACACGATCGAAATCCTTCCTTGGAAGCGCGGGCAGTTCACGGTCGGTGCCGCCTAGAACCTTAAAATGGCTTCCTCATCCGCTCCGTCACCAGACTCACCGGCTGCCCCGCCACCCTCTGATTCCGACACCTCCCCGCCACCTCCCCCGCCCGACTCCGACGAGTCCCCTCCGCCGTCCTCCTCCGAGTCATCACCGCCGCCTCCTCCTCCCGATGATGACGACAATGGAGATTCCTCCCCTCCCCCTCCCCCTCCCCCTTCAGATTCCGGGGACGGGTCGTCATCCAGCTCCTCTCCTGCTCCTCCCCCTCCGCCAAAGTCCTCCTCCTCATCAACACCCTCCATAGCGGCCCTAGCACCTCCGCCGCCACCTACAAGCGGCTCCAGCTCCACTTCTGTGGCCTCTTCAAAGCTACCGCTGGTCGTCGGGATCTCCGTCGGGGTAGGGCTGCTGGCCCTTCTCCTCGTCGCAATTTGCGTTGCATGTTGCGCGAGGAAGAAAAGGAAGAGGCGCGATGACATGCACTACTATGGATCAGATCCCTCCCCGGGGCATAAAGGTAATGAATGCATGGAGGAGAGTTAGAGAAAATATGGTCCAANCATGGAGGAGAGTTAGAGAAAATATGGTCCAACCCGGTTTACTCATCGTTCATTTTTTGCCAGCGTAATATCAGATTATGCATTGAAAACTTTCGGTAAAATCATAAACTGAGTAAATATTATCAAAAATTTTTATAATATTATAAATTAAATAGATAAAATTATCATGAATTCTTTCAATTTTTTTTTCTCAATACCATGATCCGTAGTTTCTTTGTTGTGTTGAATGCTGAGATGACATGCTAGCTTTTAATCATGTCACATCAGCATAAATAATTGAGGCACATTAGTATTTAATGGAAATTTTTAATGAAGTAGAGTGTGTAAGATTTTGGGGGAAAGTTTAAAATGTTGATTATGGTTTCTTCGTATAATTCGAAGCAAATAAACGGTCATGTTGTTCCACGTTGCAGCTAGTGAGTACTACCCGAGCGCACAGCACCCGAACTGGCACAATGGTGGCCCGAACTTACCTCCACCGCCTGGTGGGGCGTGGCCCGCACCGCCGCCTCCGCTGCCCATGAACAGCGAGGACATGGACTACTCAGGGCAGCACCACCAACCACCGCTGCCGCCGCCGTCCCCAGGGATCTCCCTCGGCTTCAACAGCAACTTCTTCACCTACGACGACTTGGCCATGGCCACCAACGGGTTCGCCCAAGAGAACCTGCTGGGCCAGGGAGGGTTTGGGTATGTGCACAAGGGGGTCTTGCCGAACGGGAAGGAAGTGGCTGTGAAGAGCCTCAAGTCTGGGAGCGGCCAGGGTGAGAGGGAGTTCCAGGCTGAAGTTGAGATCATCAGCCGGGTTCACCACCGTCACCTCGTGTCTCTGGTTGGGTACTGCATGGCCGGCAGCCAAAGAATGCTGGTCTATGAGTTCGTCCCCAACAAGACCATGGAATATCACCTACATGGTAAGTCCTCCTTCAAATTACGGCTAAGTTTCTCGAACTTTAAGCCTACAACCCGCACCCGGCTCGACTGATGTACTAGCTAGGGTGTGCTACAAAGTTTAGCAGAAGTGTATAGGGTTGATCTGGGCAAGCATTATCCGAGTAAACATTGTTATGTACGGTTTATCTTGCAGGACAAGGTCGACCGGTCATGGATTGGGAAACCCGGCTTCATATTGCGATCGGATCTGCTAAGGGGCTTGCTTATCTTCACGAAGACTGTCAGTGATCTTTCTTCCTCATCTCTGGATAGATCCGAACTTCTTGTACAAATGAATGCAAATATACCTCATTGTAGAGGAGTATATATATATATATGCAGAATTATCTTGTTGCTGCTCTGCAGGTCATCCTAGAATCATTCACAGGGACATCAAAGCGGCTAACATTCTTCTCGACAACAACTTCGAAGCAATGGTATTCCTCCTACGATAAGTTCTCCAGATAACACTTATTTGCTTCAATTCCTGTCGTTGTTTCGTCGCTTCCCGCAATTGCTTTCATTGTACCTATAGGTGGCTGATTTCGGGCTGGCAAAACTTTCTTCGGACAATAACACCCACGTCTCGACCCGGGTCATGGGAACATTTGGGTAGGGGAAGCACTTCTGACTGTCCACAATACTCTTACGTTTCGCTTCCTCCGTAATCAGATGATAATAAACCAAAACTTATATATGTATGCTTGCTGTCCTGCAGATATCTGGCTCCGGAGTATGCATCGAGCGGCAAATTAACTGAAAAATCCGATGTTTTCTCATTCGGGGTCATGCTCCTGGAGCTGATAACGGGAAAAAGGCCGGTGGATAACAATTTGGCCATGGAAGATAGCTTGGTGGACTGGGTACATACTCTAACCTTGCTACCGATATAGATATAGATGTCCTGTACAAAGATCAAATATTGTCTGCAACCCTCAAGAAATGAAAGAAACAAACCGCATATATGTCTACTTTTAAGACGCATGGTTTGCGAGTTTGATTTGTGTCAAGGCATGGACTGATCCGTAAATGTTATGCTTGTGGCAACAAGGCTCGGCCGCTTCTGAGCCGTGCATTGCAGGAAGGCAACTACGATGGGCTCGTGGATGCTCGCATGGAGGGCAACTACAACCGTCAAGAGGTGGCTCGGATGGTCGCCTGCGCCAGTGCGAGCATTCGCCATTCTGCAAGGAAGCGCCCAAAGATGAGCCAGGTTCGAAAAACCCGAGACTTTTTACGTTGCATAAGTATTACGAGCATGTTCACTATCAGTTCTCCATACAATATACAGTTGGCAGCATAAAGCCGTGCGATATGAAAATGCAGATAGTTCGAGCACTTGAAGGTGATGTCTCGTTGGATGACCTGAACGAAGGCGTCAAGCCCGGGCAGAGCTCTGTGTTCAGTCCGGTGAATGGAAGCTCCGACTACGACAGCTCTGCGTACAACGCGGACATGAAGAGGTTCAGGGAGGTGGCATTTGCGAGCCAAGACTTCGGCAGCAGCGAATTCGGGGCCACTTCAAGCACCGAGTCGAGAGAGATGGCCCGCTCGCCGAACAAGCTCTGATGAGCACTGCAATACAACGTCGATTCCTGAGGGGCATTCTTTTGAGCTCCTGCGTGTAAAATGGTTGGAGAGGACGAAAAAAATAAATTAAAAATAAAAAAATTGTACACCATCGTTCATATATCATTATTATTTATTATTTATTTAAAGATATTTATATTTATTATTTTGGGATTGATTCTTTTGAGAATTTAAAATTATAAATTATGCTCTCCATGTGATAAATTTTCAATTGTTTTAACGGTTTAACCAATAGGGAAAAAAAATATAAGTAGACGGTTAAAATAATTTTTTAATATTACACGTATGACCATTTTTATATTGATATATTATAATAATGTGATACAAAAAATTGTTTAACTCGAAATTGGTGATCTCAACAATGATTATCGAATCATAATAAGGATGTAATTACTTTTTAAAATTAAATGTAAAATTGAAATGTATCTTTTAAAACTATATAAAAATGTCTGTTATAATTTCTATTATATTAAAATTATTAATAACCTTTATGCTTAAACTGAATTCTTATGAAAGTCCTTTATTTTACTTTTATTCTCGTTTTTTT